>CM062804.1:1153749129-1154349129 GCA_031772625.1 Pinus tabuliformis | reverse complement strand
CTTATCCCTCATCAACCGCTAAGGTTCATCCTTGATTTATATCAAGCAAAGCACCATAAGTCGATAACCTACATACTAGATCTCACACTTAATCGGATATTCAATTCTTGCATTCCATGGCCTAATGATCTTCTCCTCCTTATATAGTTTTAGGCCTTTCTCAATACTATCGACCAAAACCACTTAGGACCAATACCTTGGACCAAATACCTAGGGTCAATACCTCGGACCAGATACCTTGGACCAATACCATGGATCAAAATACCATGGACCAAATACCTTAGACCAAAACTTAGTTTTCCAAGATATATATGCTTTTCCTTCTGTGAAAGTGTGTGTGTACGTTATACTCTCCTTTTCGTCTGTTAGCCCACGTGTATATGCTCCTTTGTCAAGGTGAACCTATGTATTCCTCTCTTTATTCATTCTTTGTAGTCTGATCATTAATTCTTTGTTGTTGACCTGCTGCACTATGATCTGTCATCTGAGTGATTTGCCATCAAGGAGAACACCTATATCATAATGCCAACACATAGCATCAACCCAAATTGGCCGTTGCACTAATTCCTCAAAGGAATATGGCTCGGTCTCAACACATTCCCTAGCAAGGGCCATGTATCCAGTCTACTTCTCAGGTGACCTCCTCTATCTGTGCTAAGAAGATGGTGCTCCCACATTCTCTCCGGTATCTTCAACAATATGTCAGCTTCTCTTGTGCGCTTTCGTCCATCTCTGGAAGAATCTGCTTGAGTGGATGTCTCCCTGGAACCTCTGCATGTGGCTGCTCCACATCAATTTGAGGCTCCTCCTCCTTAGGAACCAACAGTTCCTCCACAACCTGTATTTGGAGCTCCCTCTCAAGGGAAACTCGCATGGCCTTCTACTCATTAAACTTGAGATCTCTGCGAACCACTGTCCTCCGACTGGTAAGAAAGTACGCTCGATAGTTGTGAGGTGTATCAATGTACCCCACAAGTATCCCCAACTCTGTTATTAGCTTAGTCTTCTTCCATGCATCGTTTGTCACATGGCAATATACCGATGAGCCAAAGATCCTAAAGTGACCCACATCTGGTCTCTTACCAGAGAAAGCTTCCTCTAGTGTCTTCATCCCAAGTATGCGATACGGGCTTCCATTCTGCAAATAGACCATTGTGTTGCATGCCTCAACCCACAAGTAAAGTGGTAGGCCTTGGTCATGCAACATTCATCATGTTGGCCCTACAATACTTCTATTCTTCCTCTCGGCCACCCCATTCTTCTGTGGATTTTGAGGTGTCATCAACTCTCATTTAATTCTTTCTGCTGCACAGAAGTCCTTAAACTCTTGAGAGAGATATTCTCCACCATTGTCGCTTCTGAAGGCCTTGATCTTCTTCCCTGACTTTTTCTCGACCAAAGCTTTGAACTCACAAAACTTTGTGAAGGTTTGGTCCTTCTTATGCATGAAATAAATCTAGCATTTACAAGAATAATCATCGATGAAAATCATAAAATACCTTTGCTTCACTGTGGATGTTATCAAGAATGGTACACACACATCAGTATGAACTCGCTCTAAGATAGCCTTTGCTCGACTAGCTCGATCATGAAAGGAAGACTTGGTGTACTTTCGCAAGGTACGACCTTTGCATGTGTCAACTTGCTCAAGTTTACCTATGGGAAGTCTTGTAAATATCTGTTGCATTATCTTCAAAGCCCCATGATGCAAATGGCCCAACCGCCTATGCCACAACTCACCAATGTCTTGGATTTGCACCAATTCTGCTTTCATACTCAATGTTGCACAAGCTTCTACCTCTAGTTTATAAAGATTCTTCACCCGAATCCCTATCCTCTTTGTCTAACCCGTGGCTATGTGTCTTAAGAATGCCTTTCCTTTACTGAAGACAACATCATAGCATTTTTTCCTCCAACATCGTGACCGATACCAAGTTCTTCTTCAATCCAAGCACATACTTCACATCTATTAAGGTGATAGGAGCTCCATGCTCCCTCTGAAAAGCAATCATGCCCACTCCTGAAACACTATACCTTTCATCGTCACCCATCTCTATCTGCATCTTGAGGTCTTTCTCCTCCAAGGTACTGGTTAAAATTTTATCACCAGTCATGTGGAATGAGGCTCCACTGTCAAGATACCAGACACAACCCATCATCAATGACACCATGCACGCGATGAGGGTAAAGTCCATTTCGAACTGAGAGGCAAATGCCTCACCTTCCGATACTTCCGAGGATCTCTTCTTGGACTTCTTCGATGGGAAATTAGTCGCATAATGTTCCATCTCATGACAATTAAAGTATCTTACTTTAGACTTGTCGCCCTTCTTCCCTCGATGAGAAGAATTTGATTTGGAACAGGAAGCCTTCCCCTTCCCTTTCCTTGCCTTACTTGCTAAGGCTAGATTTTTTCATCATCATCCTTGAATGAAGAACCATTTCATGTGCTCCTCTTGATCTCCTCCTACATTAGATCCGACCATAGTGGTTGCCAATCCGGTAGTTTCTCCCTTCCATTCACAGAGTCCTAGTAGCTATTCCAACACTTTGGAAGGCCAGGGAGAGCGAGGCTCAACATATCATCATCAACAGTAGTTATTCCCACACTGCTAAGCTCATCTCTGCAAGTGGTTAGCTTGTTTAGATATTTGGAAATAGTATCTCCCTTCTCCATCTTGATTCTTCAGATGTTATCCTTGAACGCCAATTTCCTCTGGTCACTACTGTTCTGGTAGAGGTCCTTCAATGTATTCCACATTGAAAATAGAGTATCCTTCCCATGGAGACTCGAGACAATATGGTCTCGAACTCCCTCAAGGATGATCCGTCTCGCCTTCGCTACACACTTCTTCCACTCAACCAACTCTTGTGTATTAGTTGAAGTTGGCTTTGGGATTTCTTGATCAATGAAATCCTTCAAGCCATTGTCTTCTAATACAACCTCCATTCTATCTTTCCATGCTATGTAATTCAAGCTACCTTCCAAGGCATACTCAAGTCTGAAGCCATAGAACGCCATTGGCCAACCTTGAAGTATGATATGAATTCGATTTGCACTTGCAACCCTGAACTTCAAACTTTGAATTCTCTTCTTAGTATATTGTTCACAGCTCTGATACCATGTAGAAATTCTCTACAAATCTCGCTCTGAGACCATGTAGAAAATTTGATTGTAGGTTAACTCGATAATGCAATATAAATGAAAGCAGAATACTATAACCTACTTCTACTATCAATTTGCAGAAGCTTAAAGATCGAGTTGAGCACACATAACCAAAAGAAGAAGAATCAATACACAATACACATTAGAATACTTTGGGGAAGCCTCAGCTAAAAATTCCACTATCTGTATTATCATACAAGGCGGAAATACATAGGAATTATACAAAGCCTTAGCTCTCATAGCTAGCCAACTCTTATTACAATCGTCACAGATGCTCACAGGCAAACCGGGCTTCTCTCAAGCCTTCATCTCTACCCTCCAAGCTCCTATTTCCTTGTGTTGTTCCCCCTCATGGAATTACTCCTTGAGTGCATGCATGAGTTTTCTTTATAAGAAAACACATGCAACTGATAATACATTGTCCTTGACTTTAACCTCAACTGGGTCTTTCTTAGGATAGACATGCATGAGTTTCTGATGAGGAAATCTTTAGTTAACTGAAGTAGCACTAGTTAGATGCATGCATGCATCAAGTGACTTATAACTCACCATTAGTTCCTCAAACAGTTTGGAACTAATTTAACGGGACATAAATCACTAAACTGAGTTAAATAATTACAACTCAAATGTAACTCAATCTTATCTCCTTAATTCAAGGGATAACTCTTGCATGACTTCAGAAAGACTTCTAACTTGAATTTCTCCAACTAATTAATTTGAAACAAATTAATTAATTATTTCCAAGTAGCTGTTAAGACTAAATTCTATTCTAATTCACAATTTAATTCAAGGATAAACTAAATTGGAATATTCTTGTTGCCACATTTCAACATTCTTAACATAAATAATCATCCATTGTATTCAAACTAATACACTACTTCAAAATAAAGTAACAATTTATCTCAACAACAAGACTTTCTTTGGAAATACTATGGAAAATCTTATGTTCTTCACAACCAACGAGATACACACATGGAAACTTCCTTTGAGCTCAAACTCTTACTTTTATCTTGGTTTTTTCTCGACAAAAAACTGTCTGAACTATTTATACTTAGTGGTAATTATCATTTTTTGCCAACAGCGCCTTACATTTAGGGTCTTCTTACTTTTTTCTTTACTTAGGAGTTTTCAAATTAGGAAAAGGTTTTTCGCTTTTACTTTATAAGCATGCCTTTTTCTCCACTTATGTTTATCGAGTATAGTATTTCTCTTTAGTTATGTGGTTTTTAATTTTTTCATCTAACTTAGTATTTCACTCCTATCAAGCTTATTTTTCTAGCCATCATAATATACCTTTCCAGTCATATTTTTTCCAAGTGGCAGTCTTTCTACTAGGAATTCATACCAACTGTGACCTCTATCACTTTCTTCTTTTCTATTCACCACTTAGAATTAACCACTTAACCTTGGACATCAAGGAATCCCAAAATACTCATGTGGTATTCCCCTTATGATTTCCAAAATAAAAGAAACATTTATTTAATAATCTAAAATTTATTTACATAAGTAAATTTGGTTGTGTTGACCCCACAACTAACATTTACACTCCAATATTTTCAAGAAATATAAAATAATAAAGTGTGTGAAAGAAATTGTACTAGAGGTATCACATTGCAATGTAAAAGAAATTGTACCAGAGGTATCACATTACAGTACATAGCACGAAGATTTTACATAGGAACTAGCCATGATTTTACAATAACTTCCCCATCTTCAACCTTGAGAACCATGCGACTTTTAAAGAGCAAGGGAATTTTGGGTTGCCACCCTATAAGAGTTAGTAAATTAATGTATGTTTCCATCCGCTTTAAAAAGTAACTTTATATAGTAGCATGTATGTATTGAAGATAAAAAGGTTCACTTTATGAACCCCACTAGGTTATTATAACATGCATCCAAAGCACACACAATTTTTTTTTTTACTATAATTGTATATATTTCGAACAAGACTGACTTCTTTACTTCTTCTTATGCCTCCTTACTGTGCACTGCACTCTGTTCATTTTTTCTAAAAATCCTATATTGGATTATAAATATTTATTTCTTAGTTTCTTCCATTCTAACTACACTTGTTCATTGGTGGAACTCTAGTAGTATTACCCACTAAAATAAGTTGAGTTGCACAAGTCATCAATTTCATGAAATTTCATATCACTAAGATATAGTTCATCATGACTTTTTGGCAATGCTATAATTCATTTCATTCCAGTGTTGGTTCCCTTATAATGCTTGACACATCCTTAGTTTTCCAACTGTAAACTGACATAGCTATTACAAAATCATAATAATTATGTTTACTTATTTAAAATGAAATAATAGAAATCATTTTTTTTTTCTTTTATATATATATATATATATAATTTAATCTAGTATAAAATCTACAATCATTGGAGGTGTTCCAATCAAACCTCAAGCCTTTAGCAACCGACCTCTCCACTTTATAGTTCCCATTTTCCACATTACTTCTTTCTTTAATTTTTTAAACTTTAGTACATTGAATTCAGGTGAAGGATAGGTCTTATGTCCCACATGGCAATATGGAAAATCACCAGGGTACCCACTCCATGTGATATTCACGTGATCTGCAAGTAAGCGACTTGTTAGTGACCCATATTTAAGGTTCTTGATCTAACGGTGAGGAGGCATTGGGGTTATCCCAAACTCCTATCTTCCATAACTCCTATTATTTGATTTCCTTTTATTCACATGCGAAGAGTTTGTAGTGCATTAAATGTCCCACTGTAATTCTTATCAGTGTGCATCATTTAAATTACTGTGTTTCTTTCTTCAATTAAGAAATAGTGAACATTTATGTGGATTTCCATTTGTAATGAGTCAGTTAAATTATTTCGGTGTTCATTGGGTCTTACTTAACTTTCATCAATCTAGTAGATATTTGAATTCAATTATATCTTTGTTCCCTTAAGCGCTACTCTATAGAAATAAATATAATTAGGGATTCGATTTTAATAGCGTAAAATAATTTATATGCTTTTGGATAAAATATGCTTATTAGGGTATATGAATTTCTTCCCATATTCACTTTCATTTTTAACATATAATTTTGGATTCACGATTAATTTAATATCATCAATATATACCCCTGATTCCCATGTGTTACGCCTTCACACCCCACATATGTTATTCACATAATTTGTGCTGCATGAACCATGATTCACATGTAATACATTTTTACCTTTAATCTTATTTATGCCTTGGCATCTATCTTAGTGCTTACGTATGATGCAAGATAGGTTTTATCATATTGTTGCCACATGTGACACATTGGGTATTGGCCTCGTTAGAGCTCTCATGTGAATGGCTGGCCTGTTGTACTCACCTTCTATCATCCTGATTTAACTTTGGGATCTGATGGTGATTAATAAACAGGGTTTATCAATGCCTACGCTATCTAATGAATTTTCGATATTTCATTTTTTTCTTTTACTTTTTGGAGCTTCTACTAGCGTTTAGGGATTCACTTTACTTGCAACATAAGATTGTTTTGGAACTTGTTACCCATTCGCTCCTGTCACAAATCAGAAGCATCGATTGTTACTCTATCACACCGTTCTCATGTAGTGGAGGTAAGGTGTTCTATATTATTTTGGAACTTCCACGGGGATTTTTATTTAGGTATTGCTTGAATTTTGGTGGAAGTAGCTCTCACAATTATTATTATTTTTTTTATCACTCCTCTCCTACAAGTAATTCCCTTTGAGAATTGTTGGAATGCACTCGAATTTTGAACCATAATGTTTGTTCCAGGACTTCGAAACGTTTACTTGTTGTTTGACGTATATTCGTTTCCTACTCTTGGTTTATTTTGTACTCAATTTTGTAGGTTTTTCTTGAAGTTTTGTTCCCTAACTTGCAATTTCTTGTACAAGTGTTTAGTATAGTCTATTGCGAGTATTTAGTCATATGGTTGGATTATAACACTCATGGTAAGCTCGAAATTAATTTATTCTTACCATTTCACCCTTCCCCATTGGGAAATCAAATTATCCTTCCAATTTTTTCCCTAATTGAGGCTTTTCCTTCTTCTATTATTTTTCTGTCAGTTTAACTATTTATACGGTTTTACGTATGGTGCATACCCTAGTCTAGAGTAGTTACAAGGTCGATGAAAATTTCTATGGCGATTCTTGTTGTCAACTTGATATATTTTGTTGAAATATCATTACTCTGGCCCAATTGTAATCACTATTTCATTAATTCTATGAGATTGAGGGTAAATGGGTTCATGATCCTATTAAAAGAATATAGGGTTAACATTAATTATTTATCGCTTATTCTATTCTCATGCTATCTAATATAGGTGGTTACTCTCGCAGTGTCGAGTGAAGGTTATTTCAGAGATCTATGCACACGGAAGCATAATCTCCACAACCCCATTAGGATTACCCTTTTTAGTTCATTCAATTTACTCCCCTCCTTTAAAATTTCCAATAACTTGTCTTATGTGCAGGTATAAGATAAGGAGAAGAAAAAACATTTATTACGCACGATGGAAGGGTTTTCTTTTTTCTTTCCAGTTTCAATTTTTGATCCCAATCATTTTCATGGTTTACAGGTCCGCCTCCTTTTGAATTTTCACTTCTATATACCTAGGTTGAGGCATAATGTTTGTGTACTAGGCTTTTTTTTTTCAAAACCCCATGTAGGGTTGGTGTAATTGTCCTATTATTTCAATGATTTCAACCTTATAGGGTTAACACAAACTTCATAATTGTGAGATTTTGTTGTTCATAATTGTGAGATTTTGTTGTCCACAGAGATTATGACATGGCCTTAACTAGAAAATACTTTTAATTATTTCCTTAGTTAATATATCAATCATATGCTTATTTGAATCATCATCTCTTCCTTTTAAACATATTTTTTGTATTGAGACCATACATATTTCACATGGTGTATACTTTTAGCTTCCTTTATTCATTTTTTATTATGTATGTACGCGACAACTTACTAAGCCCTTTTGAACTTTTCTGATTTCATGTATGAGTTGTCATAATTCTATGTTCCATAACCTAATGCGCTTTTCTTAGTTCCTCTAAGAGTGGTATAAATCACTTATAAATGTAATTTCCTTCTATTACAGAAGAGTTATTAGGTAGACTCGCGTTATGTTTTACAATTTTTTCTAACCTACATATGCTTCCAACACGCCAAGCATTTAGTTATGTTAGCAATA
Source organism: Pinus tabuliformis (assembly GCA_031772625.1). Lineage (NCBI taxonomy): Eukaryota > Viridiplantae > Streptophyta > Pinopsida > Pinales > Pinaceae > Pinus > Pinus tabuliformis. The sequence continues at coordinate 1,154,340,766 of CM062804.1, read as the reverse complement.
TAGTATTAAACTCAATATTTTGCTTGTACTATATTGGCACAAGAACACATGCATTTTTGTATACATATTTTGTAAATGACAGAATTCTTCTTGCATCAACGAAGATTAAGAGCTAATTGTTTTTCATACAGACTTAAATCTAACATTATTATGATATTATGTTTCTGTTTTACCTGTAAACATTCTTTAATCAACTTAATTCATACATGGAGAATTTGTCCCTCGGTCAATATACAGTAAACGTTTGTCTAATATATTATAGTGTATTTCTCTTTCCTAATGCATTTGTCGATGTTATCCTACTCTAATAATCCTTTGCATGGGTCATTGGTTTTCTAACTTTGATTCCTTCCTCCTATGTAATTACTGCTATATATGTATGTATAATTTACTCATCATTCATGTATGAAATTTTGAGATAGTTTCAAATTGATATTTCATTAGTGTACTATTACAATTCCATTCTTCGATCTATAGCACATTTTAAAATTTCGTCGTCATTTTCTAGAGGGATATACAAAGCATAAATTTTCGAGAAGTTTCCATTAATAACTGGGGTAAACCTTCAGGTTTGATACCTTATCTTAATACCCTGAAGATATAAATTGAAAATTGTATTCTTTCATTTGTAGAATTTAGATCATAACTAGAGCTATTAATTTACCATACCTTCGTACAGTTCAAATTTAATATGTGATAATTGAAACGGAAAAGATTTCAGTTATTTCAGCCTCCCTTAAATATTGTTCCCAAACCTAATATTAATATATATTAACACATCACAAGTTCTTATCACAAAGTAATCATGAAAAATTATTCTATATACAGATACAAAGGATTAGGAACATAAACCAATAAAACATGTAGTAATATGATTTATGCTAACAGAATGTAATATGCACAATAAGTAAGGAATGTATATATCTTCTCCTTTGTTCTATAAATACATAACATGGTTGACGATCAACAATAAGATGGGAACAAAATTTTCTCTAAAATTAAATTGTTGCTTGGGGAATATTCAGGGATAGATCATTTTCCACCCAACTTTGAACTATCTCCAATATTTCACACCTCTCTAAGATCTTATTTCGCTTTGTAATCAACAACCCCTTTGATTCTTGTGTAGTTTATTTTATATATTTTTCTTCCTAGCATATTTTATCAATGTCCTACTTTACGGTCTACCAACCTTTTTCCTAGGCAATTTTGTTTTTTGTGTTTGAAAGATATATTTTTTTTTCTTTAAAGGATTCTTTTTTTCTCCTATAGTTTTTATTCCACGCCACTTAGTATTTATATCCAACTAGGTGTTTGACATAATATTTCTTTCCCATTATGTTAGTTTAATATCCTAAGGATTTTTAGGAGACTTTTAGGGAAGGTCCATCATGTGGACTTAATCACCAATAACATTTTGGCAAGAAGTCTTCTAATATCTAGTGCTTTTTCTGAATTGTTTCCAATAAATTTATTTACTAACTCAATTAATAATAAAATAATTACATCATCACATAAGTCTCACCATGCCTTGTATAGCCATTCAATCCAGTAATAGTTTAAAAATAGTAAATGTTTAAAAGAATATCCATAAGGGTGGTATATCTTACCCCCCTTTAATAAACATCATCCTTGATGTTTCCTCAATTCCATATCTTCTGAAGATTCAAAGGAAATTCCTCCTACATTTCCTCTTTCTCTTCTACAATAGTCTCTTTAAAACTAAAGAACTTCCATTTCACTTTGTTTTAAGTGATGGTGTAACATCCCCTGTAACCTTATAGGGAAATGCATGGAGTTAGGAAATTTTTTGATAATTTACCAATGTTAGAAATTACTTTCAATATTCCCTCAATAATCATTAGAATAACCATCATCATTACATAGAGAAATATTTAGTAAAATCATAGTGAGTTACACAACCATTAACTGTGATTTTTGTAGCATATTGGATTACATATCCTGCTATAACTATGCATCGTTTCAATGATTCTTTTAACTCAGTTAGTAAATCACATACTTGATAATATAAAAATCACATCATGAAAGGGAATAACATTATAAAAATGGAAAAACAAACAATCACGTCATTAGACACTGATATACCTTGGAAACACAGTAGGGTGAAAACTAGTAAAGTTTAATTTTATTATTAAATGCTCTTTAGGGTGTTCACCTGTCGCTCAATGGTTATAAGGGAGTCCAAACCTTGACCATGGTGATAAAATATTACATAGAAAAATCATCTTAAATGCAATATAACTAGTTGTAAAATATTACAATTAACATAATATCATTTACCAAGAAATCCTCAATCTCTATTTCTTTGTGATCTATCTGTTTCCATGAGTGGATCATCATGCAGTTGGAATTTCTTAATCTACACAGACAAACTAATATTTATCTTCCACAAAGTTAAACATGAATTGTCTTTTGCACAAGTCACCATTATTTCTTGCCACTGTTCTCATCATCACACTTGATATAATGATTAGATTAAATATTAATAAACCAATAATCAATATTTATTACTGTCACTTCAACATCTATTTGTGTGCATGCATAAAACATAAATATAATGTTAGGAAATGTCTTGTTTAACATCATCGCACATGAATTTGTAACAAGCAAACCATTATCAAGCAACATCTTTCCAAAAAAACACTAATGCAATGTTGCATACACTTTCATATTCTTCCAGAGGAAAGCTAACATAAGAGATATTGTTCTTACGCATGTAAACACATAACAAGCTTTCAAGAGAACTATCCTAACAAACAATTTTCTTTATTCCTACTATTATTTTTTCTTTTTTCGAAGGGATTAATAAAATATATTCTATAATTATGCATGCTTTGAAGAGAACTATCCTAACAAACAATTTTCTTTATTCCTACTATTATTTTTTTCTTTTTTCGAAGGGATTAATACAATATATTCTATAAGTATGCATGTGAATGCATGTTATTTTCCAAAAACATATTTTCCATAGGAGTGTTAATGACAATAGCTATTATGTAATAAAATTCTAGCTCTATTCCAAACAATGTTAACATAATAGCTATAATTTCCTGCATGCAACTACTTCTCCTGTCCAACATAAAATAACATGGTATATTGTTCTTGTTGCATATGAAACATATATTTCTTTGCAAAGGAAACTAACTAAATCTTGCATGGAAAAATATACACCTTTCTTTTCCAAGGGGTCAAACACATAACATTTATTATTTCATGCATGTAAAGAGACATTTTCCTCTTACTAGAAGATCTATCTCAATAACTATACATAATATTCTTCCAAAAGGAAGCTAATCCCTTTAGGTGTGTAAATGCATATTATTTTTTCCAAAAGAAGGCTAACACAATAAATATAATGTGATTGAAACTTCATTTTCTCTAGAAATGTAAGACCAAAACAATACTTTTCCATGCGTGAAAGTGTATATGTTTCTATAAATAATATTCCTAAGGAATCTTAACACAATAAAGCATGTGATTACCAGTTTTCCTCTCCAAGAATCTAGTTTAAAAATGCATACAATGGAATAATTTTCTCTTCTTTTATTTTTGAAGAATTATAACACAACAAATACATCCTTGCATACAAATATATATATTTATTTTCCAAGGAATGTAACACACTAGTTATTCTTTTTCCAAAAGTTAGCTAACTCACTAGCTATTATGCATGCAATATAAAATATTTTCCTATCATTTCATACATCAAACAAACTTGTAATAATTCCTCAACAAATAGCATGAATACCAAATCCTTCTCAAATATCACAATCAATTGAATTTTATACAAAGGTCTTATGTGAACTCTTTCTCAAAAAATTTAATAATCTCTTTCTGCACGACTCAAGCTTCCCATGCATGTAAAATCACCTATTAATTTTTGGTAGACGTAATATACTATATATTGTTTCTATTCACATAAGGACATATTCTCTTTAAGAGTCCAACATTTCTCTTTAAAAATTGAATTCTTATGCATCATGAGAACATCCCTTGTAATATTCTAAATGAAATAGCTTAATTATTTTCAATAATTATTAATATAATTCTTCTATTCTTTGTGTGTGCTAATAACATATTTATTTTCAGGAAATATCAACATATTTGTTCTATTTTTGTGCATGTGAATCATTTATTTCTTTTCAATAAATATCGAACTTAATAGTTATTTTTTTTTGCATGAAATAAAATAAATTTTTTTTCAAGAATATTAAGAGAATAGTTATCTATATTTGTACATAAACAACTATTCTAATAAGGTTGAAAAATCAAATGAAAACACTCTATTTTACTATTTTTATCCTATTTTAGTAATCAACTTTGTGCATGGTTTTCAAACATCTGGAAACAGACTTTTCAAAGAAAAAAAAAATTGTTGAGAACATGTTCATTAAAAGGAACCTCTCTTATTTTTTAGACGGGTTTTATGGTTTGGAAGATACAAATGAATCTTTGCAACCCATCTTTCTAGATTTAAATATTAAATAATATATCGTTTTAGTCATTAACTTTGGGCATGGGTTTAAAGAGGTTGAAAATGATTTTTTTTAAATATGAAAGAGCCTTTTTGCTAGAACGAACTCATTCAGAAAACCTATTTTTATTTTTACATATATATTATAGTTTGGGAGATATGAAGGCATATTTGAACGCTATTTTTCAATAGCTCATGCAATTCACACAATTGTTTAACCATGAAATCTTTTAAGAATTTAATGAAAAAAACAAATATTCCTCTATGCACGAAATTCCATGGAGGTTTTCCAAGAAAATAATATTGACTCTTTATCATATGAAATCTTTCATGCAAATAAATTTGATTCTTATTACTTCACACACGATATGCAAACACAATAATTTTCAAAGTGCATGGTTACTTAACTTTTAATGCATTCTTGGAATCCCTCATCCCAATGAGACTTGGGATGTGGTATTCTATGTTCAACTGATTATGTCTTCCACACTACTATAGCCAACAATGGCCAAGTGAGAGATGGAGCAATTATGCATTGGTTTCCTCTCTGAACCGATTCAACCAATTTTGTACATATAATTATTCAAAAGCACTCCTTCCTCTCTCTTGGCTTCATTCTACCTGTATTTTGTCATTAGTTCTTATTTCCCATAGGCTTACAATAACTAGAATTAAGAAAATTCAATTTCTTTCTTGAATCCTAAAAGAATCCCAAACATCACCAATAAATAGCTCCATAACTCAAATCTTTCCTAAATTCTAAACTCCATAAATCAGTTTTTTTTTTAATTCTAAAATCACTCCATAAATCATCCATAATCACTCCATAGATCATATTTTTTCTAAATTTTAAAATCACTCCATAAATCATCTACAAATCACTCCATAAATCATATTTTTCTAAATTCTAAAATCACTCAATTAATCATCCATAAATCTCTCATTCTTTTTTTTAAAGGAAGATTTGCTTTTGCCTTATGGACAACATACCACTTATGCATAGCTTTTTTAAAACTATGACCCAATAGTTCTGAAACTCATAAAATATACCAACTTGGAAAATATAATTTATTTACCTAGAATAATATAAATTATTCTCAATATAAGAATTAAGAATTAATTATTGTAATATTCTTATAATTAAGAATTAGAAGAATATTATTCTTTTTGTATTCAAACTTCTATGGTTCATAATGAATTAAGAAAATTATTTCGGTAGAAATTACAATAAGAGAAATTTTTGGCTGACACATTTCAAACCAACAAGTGTGGTTCATCATCAAGACCAGATGAAGAAGCAAACCATGGAAAAGGCTTAAATAGAGAGCAATGTAGAGACATAATTTCCAATTAACGGCTATATTTGAACAATAATATTTAAATTATGATATTAATTTATTAATATATTAAAAACAAGTATTATTAAGTAACGACTATATTAAATGGCTAGTTTTTGGAAAATGATATTTAAATAATCATATTAATTTATTTAAATATCCATATACTAATTAATGATATTTAATTATTATTTTTCGAAAGACTTTGATTAATAATCTTCTTGTAATATCCATATATGATTAATTATTCAACAACTCTCATTTTACGAGAGTTTTTATGGTAGGTTAGGCTAGGGACATTACACATGGGTGAGTTCCAGATTAAAAAATATTATTATTTCCCTTCTATGTGCCTTCCATATCATGTATTCATACATACTAAACCATTTTATTCCTATTTTTTCATGCATCTCATCAAACGATCATCCACCTCCACTGAAATAAGGTTATCCACATGCCGTCAACAAGGAAAGCAACATCCATTTCATCAAACGATCATCCACCTCCACTGAAATAAGGTTATCCACATGCCGTCAACAAGGAAAGCAACATCCATATAGCATCACATAATTACAATAAGTTCTTTGGTACCTTTATTCATAGCTTTTCTAGTTACATGAATTCCATTTAACGTATATTTCAAAACACAAAATTTTCAATTTCCTTTCATATCACTTATACATAGGTAATAATAATCAAAGGACTACTTGCAATATTTTCCCTTATGTTGTTGCTTTGATACTATCATATAAAATATGTGTATGTCATGCATACTTAAGTGTGGCTATTCGATTATTGTCAGTTTCGTCAGGGAGTGTAGTTCGTCAAGTCCAACCTGATTGTTTAAAACTTATTACCAAACCTTTCCATAAGCCCTCAAAAAGTACGAGGAAGCAAAATCATGGAATTCACAATACCACATAAATAAATAAATAGATATGTTGACATACTCAAGTTTCACGGTCAAACAAAAAATTGTAATTTCAAAGATCTACAACACTTATTTTCTTTTTAATTTTATCCACTATTTTCCTTAACTAATTGCCTTGGGTTTTCTTTTCTTTCTCTTTACAATTTGGCCTCCATTACAACTTTTTTTTAGTTAAAATTATGAACATATTACAACTGTATATAACCATGAGGTCTCTTTCCCTTAAATTTCCATGTACAATGATTGTCATTTTTTTCATCGATTCTAGACATTTTCATCAATTCTGGACATTTTCATACACACATCTATATATACTAACCAATGCATCAACTAGCAAGTTTTAAGTTTAGAGATTTTCGTTCATGGAAATTTATGAAACCACCCCGTTATTTTGTTAGTCTACTCTCAATATTCCTATCAGCATTCCCAACGTATCTTGTGACATCATTGTAATAAACCATTTTTTATGGTCATTATTGGTTCAATAAAATTCTAATTTGTGAAGTTTCTAACAAAACAACACCACTGATTTCTAACCCCATAAAATTTTGGAGACCATTCCATTCTTATGATTGATGCCAATTCAATATTTTATTTCCCTTCATAGGGTTTATTTCAATTCTATTTAAGGAATTACATGTTTTCACTCTTCATTTTTCTTTGGTCCATTTCACTCTTATCCATTTTTCATATAAGGCAGACAATTTATGCATATTTTCTACACTATCTCTGTGTGTCTTCATGTTTATCTAGTTTCTTGGGGACAATTAAAATTCCATTATTACTATTATTTTTCGAAGGTATCCTTTTGTCAACCAATTCTCTTGGTTACTATTTCTTTACCTTATATCCCAAATTTTGCTAGAAGATTGTTTTTTTATGCAAGTAATTTCTTCTAGACCACACTTCATATGCAATAATTTGTTCCCATGGAACATTTTATTATAAGGTTCTTGTTCCACTTTCTCTGGCTTATTAGCCTATAAGGATGATTGAAGCCTTTTTCAATGAGATGGTCTACGTTTCCCTTCTATTATATCCTTTTCTAATTAGAATAGTAGTACAGATCATGATTATGTGCAATTCTACATCTTTCTTTCATACTATTATAAATATGTACTTAGTTATTTTGATTATTTTCAGCATTCTTTGCCATTATGTGTTTAATTTTGTCCTTAAATAGTTTAAAGCATTTTAGAAGTTACTAATTTTATTCTCATAGTAATACATTCCTCCCTAGTTATTCTTGAATATTAATTAGTCCATGTAGTCTGTAACATACAATACTTCGATTTTTGTTCCATTCTTACTCTTGTGATACTACAATTTTCTTCTGTATTCCGTATTTTAAGGCTCACTTCCAAGTAAAGAATGAAAATTTTGTTCTTTATGCTTACCAAATTGTATTAATAGGCACCTTCTTTGTCCATGCCTCTACCTTTTGCACAATATTCTTTGTGTAGGTTTTAGTTTTACATATAAGAGATCATTTCTCTCACATGAGTTCCTTAACTGTAAACCATACTAACCTTATTTATGATAATAAATTTTCAAAACCCATAAACTATTTTGTATAACTTGTAGTCATCAAGTAATTTTCATTGTATACATATCTCCCTTTTCATTAGATATAAAAACCTATTATAGTAACAATTTGTATATAATCCTAGGCCTTAAATAATTTGTAAACCATACTCTAGTAGATACTTTAATTTGTAACAACTGACTTTAGGAATTTTTTTTTTATATTAATTTCACCTACCCACTTGTATCCCCCTTTTAGGAAATTTTCTTTGTATTATATTTGTCTCTAGAGTTAGGCTCTTCTATTATTATACTTACTCACTTTAGCTGTAAACTGGACATGGCATAAAGAGGTTCTCTCTCCCTACAACAAATTTGTTATATAGAGTAACATTATTGAGTTTGTAGTACTTGACACTGAAGGAAAAAGCATTTGTGCATAATATCAGTACACTCTTTACACCTCTCATCTACTATATAATGATATTTCATTTTCATTAGATATAAATAGGCACATATCTTCCAACAATTTTTTTTTACCAGTATATGACTCTTTATCTGCATAGAAATCACAACCATGTGCCTTATCAACTAGTCCCATCCAAATTATTTAAATCTATTTAATTGAGCAATGTGTTCATTACTGTGTCTTTTGCCAATTTATCTTTCTTACTCATTATCATGCTACCAAGATTTTTTTCTTGAATATAGACACTTAAACTCGTAATCTAGTTTTATTTTTAAGTAGACAGACCCTAATACAAGATATATCTCTTGCTCAACCTATTCAAGAATTTTTCTTCTACAAGTTAATTATAGTTTCCAAGTCTTTTACTCTCTCCAACAATTATGTTTTTCATCTTCTACTTACACATTAAATTTGATTCATTCATGTCTTACAACTATGGGTTGACCCATAGGCCTCAATACTAAACATAAAGCTCTGATGCAATATGTAACCTGCCTCCAAATCACACACATTTTTTTTTCTTTACTATAATTATATATACTTTGAACAATACTAACTTCTTTAATTCTTCTTATGCCTCCTTATTGTGCGCTACACTATGTTCATTTTTTTTGTAAGAATTCTATATTGGATTATGAATATTTATTTGTTAGTTTCTTCTATTCCGATTACACCTCTTCATTCATGGAAGTATAGTAGTATTACCCATCAAAATAAGTTGAGTTGCACAGGTCATGGGTTTCCTAAAATTTCATATCGATATGATATAGTTCATCATGGCTTTTGCACATGCTAAAATTCATTTCCTTCTAGTGTTGGTTTCGTTCTGAAGGAGTTTGTTCGCTTATAATGTGTGCTACATCCTTGATATTCGAACTTTAAGCTCTCATAGTTATTCTAACAGTGTAATGAGTCTGAATATTTATTTAAACGTTTCCATGTCAGTAATTGAAATTGATTTATTTCTAATTAATATATATATATATATATATATATATAATTCTTCATGATATATACATTAATCAAGTTTACAATCTACAAATATTATACTTGTTCCATTCAAACCTCGAGCCTTTAGCAATTACTTCTTGTTTTAATTTTTTTAACTTTGCTACATTGAATTCACGTGAGGGAATAGTCTTATGTCCCACATGGCACTATAGGAAGTCATCAAGGTACCCAATCCATGTGATATTCATGTTACCTGTAGGTATGCACCTTGTCAACAATGTAGATTTATGGTTCTTGATCATTGGGGACTTTCCAAACTCCCATATTTCGTAACACTTATTACTCGATTTCCTTTATTGACTTACAGAGACTTTGTAGTGCAATAAATATCCTATTGTAATTCCTTTCTCTGTGCATCATTTATATTACTTGGTTTCTTTCTTCAATTCTGAAGTATTGAACATCTATTTGGTTCTAAATTCCTAACGAGTCGGTTAAATTATTCCAATGTTCATTGGAGCCTGCTTAACTCTGTTCAATATAGTAAAAAATGGAATCGGTTAAATTATTCCAATGTTCATTGGAACCTGCTTAACTCTGTTCAATCTAGTAAAAAATGAACTCAATTACATGTTTGTTCCCTTAACCCTTACCCCATAGAAATATAATTAGGGATTCAATTCTAATAATATAAAATAATTTCTCTGTCTTTGGATAAAATATGGTTATTAGGATATATGGATTTCTTCCCATATTCACTTTCATTTTCATCATATAATTTTGGATTCACGAGTAATTTAATATCATCATTATATACCCTCAATTCCCACGTGTTACTCCTTCACACCCCATATATCTTATTTTGCATAATTTATGGTGCATGAACCGGGTTTCACATGTACTACATTTTTACCCTTGTGTTTATTTATGCCATGGTATCTATCTTAGTGCTTATGTATGATGCAAGACATGTGTTATCGTATGGTTGGTTATTTCCACATGTGGCACATTAGGTAGTGGCCACATTAGAGCTCCAATGTGAATTTCACATGGTTGGCCTATCGCGTGCACCTTCTCTTCTAATGATTTAACATTGGAATTAGACGGTGAATAATAGAGAGGGTTTATCAATGCCTACCCTATCAAATGAATTCTCAAGATTTAATTTTGTTGTATTTCTTTTTGGAATTTCTACTTGCGACCAAGGCTTCGCTCTACCTGTAGTATAATATTGTTGTGGAACTTGTTACCCATTCGATCTTATCTCAAATGAGAAGCTTTGATTGTTACTCTATCACACCCTTCGCTTGTAGTGGAGGTAAGGTGTTCTATATTATTTGGAAATTCCACAGGGATTTTTGTATTGGTATTGATTGAATTCCAGTGGAAATATTACTTATAGTTATTATTTTTTTTCCTTTTTATTTTCTCACGCCTTCTCTCCTGCAGGTAATTCCCTTCAAGAATGGTTGGAATTCATTTGATTTATGAACTCTCAAGTTCATTCCAACACTTCGAAACATTTACTTGTTGTCAAAATTATATTTCTTTCTTGCTCTTGGTTTATTTCGTACTCAATTTATTAGGGTTTCTTGAAGTTTTGTTTCTTAACTTCCAATTTCTCGTACGAGCGTTCAGTATAGCTTGGTGCGACTATTTAGTCTTGTGTTTGGACTATAACACACATCGTCAGTTCAAAATTAATTTATTTTTACCGTTACACCCTTCCCCTATGGGAAATCAAATTACCCTTCCAATTCCATCCCTAATTGGGGTTTTTTCTTTTTCTCTTTTTTCGGATTTATGCGTCAGTTTAATTATTTATACAATTGTATGTATGATGAATGCCCTAGTCTAGAGTATTTATAGGGATGATAAAAATTTCAATTGTGATTCTTGTTGTCAACTTGATATATTTTGTTGAAATATAATTACTCTGGCCCAATTGTAATCACTATTTCGTTAATGATATGACACTGAGGGTAAATGGGTTCATGCTCCTATCAAAGGGATATATGGTTTACATTAATTATTTATCACTTATAATGTTCTCATGCTATCGAATATAGGTGTTTACTATGGCAGTGTTGAAGGAAGGTTATTTCTCAAATCTATGCATAATTTCCCCAACCCCATTGGGATTACTCTTTTTAGTTCTTTCAAATTTTTCTCCTCCTTTCAAATTTCTAATAACTTATCTTGTGTGCATATATAAGTTAAAGAGAAGACCAAACATTTATTATGCACTAGAAAAGGGTCTTATTTTTTACTGCCAGGTTCAGGATTTGATACCAATCATTTTCATGGTTTATAGGTTGTCCTCCTTTTGAATTCTCATGTATATATGCCGAGGCTAGGGCATAATGTTTTTCGAATAGTTTTTTTTCAAAACTCCATAGAGGGTTGGTGTAATTATTCTATTAATTTGATGATTTCTACGTTATAAGGGTTGACGCAAAGTTCATTCAACATTTTATTGTACACGATGATTATAATATGCCCTTAAAGAGAATGGATTTTTAATTATGTCCTTAGTAAATATATCAATCATATGTTTATTTTCTTCATCATCTCTTCCTTTTAAACTTATGTGTTTGTATTGAGACCATACATATTCGACATTGTCTATACTTTTAGCTTCCTTTATTTTTTTTAATATGTATGTACTAGACAATTTACTATGCCCTTTTGAGATATGAATCAGTCGTCATAATTATATGTTCCATAATTTTAAGTGTTTTTCGTAGTTCCTCTAAGAGTGGCATAAATAATTTATAAATGAAATTTCCCTCTATTACAAAAGCGTTCTCGGGTGGACTTCTATTATGTTTTAGAATTGTTTCTAACCTAAATAGGCTTCCAACAAGCCAATAATTTATCTATGCTAGTAATATAGTATTAAATTCACTATTTTAGTTATACTATATTCTCACAGGACCACATTCATTATTGTATACATATTTTGTAAATGACACAGTTCTTCTAGCATCAACATAGAGAAAGAGCTATGTTTTGTTCAGACATAGTTAAATTTAACATTATTATGATATTATGCTATTTTTTTACCTATAAACATTTTTTAATTAACTTAATCCATACATGGAGAATTTGTCCTTCCTTACTTAATATATAGTAAAGGTTTCTCTAGTATTTTCTAGTGTATTTATCTTTTTGAATGTAGTTGTCAATATTCTCATATTCTAATAATATTTTGCATGGGGAATTGGTTGTCTAACTTTTATTACTTCCTCCTATGCAATTACTGCTAATATATATATATATATATATATATGTACATACATGGAGAATTTGTCCTTCCTTACTCAATATACAGTCAAGGTTTCTCTAGTATTTTCTAGTGTATTTATCTTTCCGAATGTAGTTATCAATATTCTCATATTCTAAGAATACTTTGCATGGGGCATTGGTTGTCTAAATTTGATTACTCCCTCCTATGCAATTACTGCTTATATATATATATATATATATATATATATATATATATATATATATATATATATATATATATATATATATATATACATACACATCTCTCTCTCTCTCTCTCTCTCTCTCTCTATATATATATATATATATATATATATATATATATATATATATATAATTTAATTTACTCATCGTTCATGTATGCAAGTTTGAGGTAATTTCAAATTGAGGGTTTAATTACTATACTACTACAATTCCATTCTTCAATCTATAGCACATTTTAGAATTTTGTCATCATTTTCTAGAGTGATTTAGAGAACATAACTTTCAAGAAGATTCCATTAATAACTAGGGGAAACCTTCAGGTTTAAGACCATATCTTAATACCCTGAAGATATATGCTGCAACTTTTATTCATTCATCTATGGATTTTAGATCATAACTAGAATTACTAATTTACATCCCCTTTGTATAGTTCAGATTTAATATCTGATATTTCAAACACGGATGTTTTTAGTTTTTTGACCCTCCCTTAAATGTTTTTCTAAAATCCAATCTTAATATATATTAAGTCATCACAAGTTCTTGACAATTCTTCTATGTGTACTTATAGAGCATTAGGAATAGAAACCAATAACATGTATAGTAATATGAATTATGCTAGCAGACTATAATATGCACAATAATTATAGAATGTATATATCTTCTCCTATGTTCTATAAATATAGAATATGATTTAGGATCAATGATAAGATAAGAACAAAATTGCATCTAACCTTAAATTGTTACTTGGGAAATATTCATGGATAGCACTGTCCACCCAACTTTGAACTATCTCCAATAAATCCTCTTGATCGAAGATCTTCTTGCCCTCTGGAATCAACAATCCCTTTGATTCTTGAGTGGTTTCTTTTATATATTTTTCTTCGTAACAAATTTTAGCAACGTCCTGCCTTAAGGTTTGTCAGACTTTTTGCTAGGCCTTTTTGTTTTATGTTCTCAAAAACGATTCTCTTATTTTTCTTTAAAGCACAAATTTTTCTCCCACTGTGTTGTATTCCACCCCACTTATTATTTCTCTCCAACTAAGTGATTAACATAATATTTCTCTAAAATTATGTTAATTTAATCTCCTAGGGTTTTTGAAGATACTTTTAGCAAAGGTCCATCATGTGGATTTGACCACCATTAGATTTTTGCAAAGACGTGTTCTAATCTCTAATGCTAGTTCCTAAATTTTTTCCAAGCAATTTATTTACTAACTCAATTAATAAAAAAATAAATACATCATCGCATAAGTCCCATCATGGCTTCCATAACCATTCAAACTAGTAATAGTTTAAAAATAGTAACTATTTAAAAGCATAGTCATAGGGGTGTTATAGTTGTTGGCACCTAACATTGATCGGAACACAAGTATTTAGGGATTTGTTATTGATAGTCTAGAAAATGGCATCATGTGCTTTGTTTCATATGGTTGTCCTTAGAAATTTTGTAATGGAAAGTCACCGCAACTCAACAGGAATGTGAATATTACTTTCTTTTTTATAATTAACATAAGGCAACAATATATTATCTTTTAAATATTTGTTGGCATATATCCATCTTAGCCACAGATCTATCAACCTCCTAGAGGGATCAAATACCTTGAGGTGCAAACCTCTTTTAGAGTAAAAAAAATGGTTTGCATCTAATATGATTTGATAAACGTATGGTTAAGGAAAATATATATTGGTTATATATAGATCCACCTTAACCATGGGTTTATCGAATCATTTTACATCCAAACCATTCATATACACGTACATTTTTCATTGCTTAAATTTCATTTTTGAATACATAAATGGGTTCAAAAACTTGAAAAACTTGAAAATTCCCTTGAACATTTGGACTTTACAAGTTACACAGCCTAAACTTGCAAGCCCAATAAATATTATTTTCATTTCAACAAATTTGACTAAAAAGTATAAGGGTCAAAATATAGAATAGTGATACTTATTTTTATTTTTTTTGATATCTAGCTTAATTGGCAATGGCGGTGGTATCGTACTCGCATTACAGGGGGTCGAATCCCACCGCCTGCCACTATAACATCTAGGAGGAACCGCCCAGCCCGCAAGGAATGACCCGTCAAGATAAGACGAGACTTTAACCTGTGACCTACATAGCGGCACTAACAACTTAGCAGACCATTCACTGACCACGAGACGACCAAACCCCTACGAGTGAATAGTATTACTTATTGAGATGTTTTAAACAAATGAATTTAAATTTTTCAATTTCTTTATATAATATATTCATAGTTTTTTTCTTTTTAACCATATATAATATATACATAGATGACATTGAAATATTTTAGATAGCATTAGCATTAAAATATTTTATTTTTGTACCACATTTCCCACATTAAAAAAAAATCGGTTATTAATATATTTTTAAATACATGTAACCCCAAATATGTTTTGGAATAGGGATTCCAAACTTTTAATTTAATTATTAATAACTGTTATGGGGATGTGAGGAGATTTGACTTCCATGGAATATTCTAGAATACTCTTGGTGGTGGTAAAAAATCAAAGGTTGAGATTTACCTAAAAATATTTACCTAAAAAGTAAGTATCCTTCTTCGTCTCATTAATTAAATTCATTAATTAAAACAAGATGCCATATAAACATAATTCATATTTCATACATATTATGGTTTTTTGAGCATGTGGTATTAGCCATGGTATTGGCCCATGGTATGGTAACAAACTATATTTACAAGTTTAAAATATCCATTGTAAAGTGGAGGTGAATCTCCATGGTTAAGAATCTTGTTACATGTTTTTTTAAAGGTATATATGCTTAACTATATATTAAATTTTTTTATAATCAATAATAATAATAATAATAATAATAATAAAGTTATAATTCAGTGGTGCTAAGAGGAGAGACAGTGGGCAATGAGTTGCCACCATCCTAGAAAGCCACGTGACATAGGAACATGGTAGCATGGCCCCCATAATGGTTTGATTGTCAGCATGTGAAAGACATGGGGAAGATTTCCATCCCACCATCCCACATTTAGCATCATCAATAACTTCACTCATTGGTCTTGTTATCTAATGAATTCTAGTACAATCAAACAACCTTTCACATTCCTTTAGGAAATATTCTCTCCCAATATGCCTAGTTTTACACTGAAGCTCATTGTGGTGAAATTCAATTATTCTGAAGTGGATAAAGATTTCAACAGCTAGCAACTCAAATGATTTAATGTGCACTACCATCCTTTTAACATACCTCCCGAGACTACCCTGGAAATTAGCAAAGAGGCTCCCATTTCGGTGATTTTTTTTGTTATTTATCGTTTAGATTGTACTGTGGTCATGGGTATCTTTAGCCACCCGTATATCTGTATTAAAGTTATATAACAAACTCCATATTCATTATTAATTTCGACTACATAGGGGGAGGTTGAGGACTTTTAAAGTTATCTATAAGCTCATATGTAATGTCAATATTAAGGATTTCTTAGATGTAGAAAAGGTTCGGATAACCTAATTCTCGAACCATATACTAATAATGATCATGAGCATAACGTTTGCCGAGTTATGACCCAACACTAGTTACCATTGAAGATAAATTCACTGGATATCTATTTTCCAGTTAGATTCATTGGATATCTTAGAGACCCATACATGCAAAATTAAAACGATATACCATTAATTCCTTTCATGCATGAACATCTGCAAAACACTAAGACATGTTATCCTTCCTTATCGATGTAAAGGGAATCTAATAATTTTGATATACATATGACATCACACGACGGTCACATACATCATTTAATCCATTATTCCTATAAGGGAGGAATTAAACACTCCATATAACTTATTTGTATGATTTAACATCCTATTAAGTAATGATTAAACATGAAACACATACTAGGCAAGTAAATCTCATCCAATTAGAGGAAAACACCATTAAATATACTAATACCCAAGCACATGTAATTCATTCAAATATTCTTAGAACTAAGGAAACTCCTCGTGAGAAAATTGGAACAGTAATAAGGAGATAGAGAGTAAGAATCAACATACAAACATTTCATGCATATGACACCAACTAAACCTCACTTGGAGGGAGGAGCATCACCACCCAAGGATGAATCATCTCAGATTCCCCTAGAGTCAAAGATCTTGCCAAGGATCAATTGTTCTCAATTGATCGATGCATTGGGTACTTAATATCCTCTTTCATGATTTAGTTAACATTAGCAGAATCCCAATTTTATGGATTTTTCCATTTGCCTATGTATTTTCTGGAAAATATCATATTTATCTCCCACGAGGCATTTCCTCATAAAAGCTTATCTTTTTCTCCTGCAAGTCTTTTATGTCTGATGGATCCTTATCTCCCATCGATCTGATGGATCTCCAACCCATTAAAGATTATCTAGAATCACATCTAGAATATTTATCATGAAATATTCATCTATATCCCATTCCTCATGGGATTGGCAAGAATCTCCTCTCTCTTGGTGCTTCACCCTCCAAATGATTTATTTTATTAATTTATTTAATAACACATTTTCTTTTCATATTACATATCACCTAGCTTTCCTCAGCTTAGGTTTAGAATAGTTTCCCACAAGGAGGGTATCACACCTAGCTTTCCTTAGTTTAGGTTTACAATAATTTTGCACACAAGGGAGGGGTGTTACAATCCTAGTGGCTCTCCACTTAGTTTCATTCTTCAAAACATTGGCATGTGGTTGATATTCTACAAATTTTCTCCTAGAAGAGGTACCCTAATTATCCCCTCAATTGGGCTAATGTTTATACTCCTAAAGAATGTTTAGTGGATTTTTTTCGCTTCCTTTTTTTCTCGCACAAGTCTCAGTTGTCTCGACAAAAAATCCAAAAAGAGCCAATTGTTTTCCTTTCCCCCTAGCCCATAATATCTAGTAAAAAATGTTGTGGGTTTCCCTTGAACCTTTGTCGTGCTTTGGGAGAGTATCATCTAGTCAAAATATACGTAAAAAAACTCAATAGGTTAGCTCTAACATTAATATTTCAAATAGTCTTGGCACCTAGTAACTCAGGTTCAAATACACTCTTTGTATCCAAAATTGTTAGAATTATCATAACATTTTTTTTGGTTTCGGGATGCAAGTGCACAGATGGAGCACAAATTCAATGAAGGTTGGACAAAGCTTGCCAGTGTGATCATATGGTCAAATGGAAATGATGGGGGTAATTTTTCCTTTAGAAATTGTAAACATTTAATTTAGGAAGAGTTTTGAATTTTTTAAATAAGTGGAGATATTTTGTGTTGTAAATCTGATTTTAATTTCGTTTTTTTTAGAGAATATTAAGAGATTCATCTCTTGTGACACTCGGTTGTCCCATGTTGGCTTTATTTTGAAAGAGAATGAGTGCCTAAAAAAAAGGATAGAGGGAGGGCAAGAAAGGGCTCGTGGTTGTCTATGAAATTATAGTCCTGTAGGTTGCATACTGTTGTACTTTCATTATGTGTGAACAAAGAAGTTTGGTTTTGTATGTGAATGGCATAGTTGAATGGTCAATGGGACTGTAAGCTAATATGGTTTGAATTAACTTGAAATATAGTGTTTGAAGAAAATCATTTTCTTGTTATGAACAGTGGTTAATCATGATTGTATTCCTTTGTGTTATTTATATTTTAAAGTTTATATTTATTCCATTGAACTACATTAATAATCTAAAAATTGAAGCCTTAATCATTGTGGTTTTTTCATACCTTTTGTGTATTCCTATTAAAATTTTCACACAACCCACAAAGGATTGTGCCACAGTGTGGAGGAGTAGGAACATGATGTAGTTAAAGTGAGCAAAGAGTTGAAATAAAGAATCATTGTTTCAAATGTTGTCACATCTATTTGATTAGAATTATGACCATTATCTTTAAGCGAGTGTGTAACGCTTGATGAGGAAAGATGAGTGGGATCATTCCCTAAGTTGGGAAGTGATTGAAGGCCATGGGAGGTTGACTTTGTAGAGAGTTGAGACATTTCACCTTCTTGAAATTCGTAATACTAGATTTTTTAAAGAGCACTATGAAATCATTTCGTAGCACCTACACAAAAGAAATTTCTACATTGTGTCTTGGTTTGTAAATCTCATTTTAGTCTACCCATTGCACCAATTTGTGGTATTAGAGTGAGTCTGACATTAATGTTGTTGTCTACATTATAGGTAGATGGATATGTGAGCAAGGAGAGAACAAGGTTGAGGAGGGAGAACCATAGATAATGCAGAACCTAAAGAAGAGATACAGAGGATGCAAGCTTGTTTAGAATCCATGGAATTAAGTAGGGAATGAGATCCTGAGGGTGGAGATGACAATCTATCGGATGAGGAAGCTACAGAAAGATCAACAACTATGGATGAAAGCCTTGGAAGTTAAATTGTTGAGGTTGGTGTTAAGCTTAAGTTCAAGACTAAAACCTAAATTGTCTAACCTGGTAACCAAGAATATGATGGGTTGGATTAGTAAATTAGACAAGTATTTTAAGGATTAGGATATTGAAAATCCAAGAGGGTAAAATTTGTTGTAACTGAGTTGAAAGGTCATCTTTCATTGTGGTGGGACAATGTGTAGGATGAAAGGAGAAAACGGGGGAAAACATTGATAAATAGTTGGGATAGGATGGTACTGAAGATGAAGGTTAAAATTTTGCTAAAAGACTACCAGCTATCCCTCTACATACAGGTGCATAACGCCAAGCAAAGGTTGTTGATTGTCAAAGGGTATACTGAATAATTTTACAAGGTGAATTTGAGAGCAGGTTATGTAGAAGACACCTCATAAAAAATGAAAAGTTACATTAGTGGTTTGAAGTTGGAGATTCAAGATGAAATTGGCATGCTTTCTACCAAGACAATGAAAAAAGCATATCAATTTTCCTTGAAGGTAGAAGAGAAGATAACAAGGAAGCATAATTAAGGTAGAGGTCATGGTTTTGCTAGAGGATGAGGATAGTTAGTTGGAAGGGGGAAATCTTGAGCTCATAATAATGATCCATGTAACCCAGGGAAATAAGGGGAACAAGAAAAAGAATGTGACTCCATAGGAGGAAGATATTAATAGAGAGGTAGAGGAAGAGGAAGAGGAAAAGAGACTATCTATTGATGCTTCAAATGTGGCCAGTTGGGTCATAGATATTTTGAGTGTTTTAAGAATGAGAATGTAGGGGAAATGGATGCATATGTAGCTCAACAAGAAGCAGTATAAGCATAGACACTTGTGGTAGAAAATCTATCAAAGACATGAGATGCTTTAATGATGAAAAAAGTCTTGTTTAAACCAGAAAATGAAATTGTTGAACCAATTCAAAGAAGATCCTTATTTATGAGTATTTTCGAGGTCAGAGGAAAGTGTTGCAAAGTGGTGATTAACACTGGAAGTACTGATAATCTAGTTTCCATAGAAATGGTGGAAAGAACATGGATTGAAAAGGCTGAAGCATCCAACACCATATAAAGTGTCATTTTTGTAGAAAGGTCATTAATTTTTGGTGAGTGAGTAGAGCGAAGTGGAGTTCCGGATAGGAAGATATATAGATAAGATAGCTTGTGACATCATGTCAATGGATGCCTGCCACATCCTTTTGAGTCAGCCTTGGAAATTTGATAGGAAAGTGGTGCATGATGGAGAGAACAAAATTTACAAGTTTGAAAATGATGGTATTAAGAAAATTCTTGTACCATTAAAGGAGGAGAGTACAGTTCGGAAAAGTAGCTCAAAAGCCTTGTTGTTAAGAGGAAAATAATTTCTGCAACAAATGGAGAAAAAAGATCTCAACTACGTGATGGTCTACAAACCAAAGATAATTCTTTTTCAAACCGATATTGCATATCTACCTATAGATATTTATGAAATGTTAAATGAGTTTATTGATATCATAGTAGATGATTTTCCAAGTGATCTGCCACCTAAGAGAACTATGAACCTTCACATAGATTTGATACCAAAAGAAAGCCTCCCAAATAAAGTCACTTATCGAATGACACCTAAGGAGAATGATGAAATAAGGAAATAGCTTCAAGGAATGTTAGATAACGGGTTGATAAGGGAGAGCTTGAGTCCATGCGATGTCACTACAAAACTTAGTCTGAAGAAGGAAGGAGAATGGAGGATGTGCACAGATTCCATAGCAATCAACAAAATCACAATTAGGTATATATTTCAATTACCACAGATGGATGACATGATGTACTAATTGAGTGGAGGAACCTACTTTTCAATGGTTGATCTAAAAGGTGGTTATTTTCAAATCTGGATTACAGAAGGGGAAAATTGGAAGAGTACTTTCAAGACCAATGTTAGACTATATGAATGGTTAGTCATACCATTTGGACTATCAAATGCATAAAGTAGTTTCATGTGGTTGATGACAAGTTCTTGAAGTAGCTCATCGGTAAGCTTGTTCATATTTTTCGAGGCTTGGATCAGGTGGATTTGATCCCTATTCTTGACCACCTCTTTTTTCCATTTTACTCGACAGTTCTCCCTGTATTACTTTTTTATCCTCAAGGGGACTACAACAAGGTGATATTATCTCACCTTTCTCGTTCATCATAGTATCAGATGATTAAAACAACATTCCATTTTGGCAATGTGAAGGAAAAATGAATATTGGATCATGATTTTCCTATGATGCTCCAATATTTCATTAACATCAATCTACTCTTTGTTGAGTTGACAATGCAAGACCAAGAGATCTAAGTTCCATCCTATTGGACTTCTAGGAGGTTGTAGGTATGTTAATTACCAAGGAGAAATCCAATTTCTATTTATTTAATACTCCTAAGCCAATTTAGAGGAAGTCGATTTGCACTTTGGATTTTTCTATTGACTCCATGCCAACTAAGTATTTATGGGTCCCCCTAGTCTCCAACACCTTGAGACATTCTTGTTGGAGTGAGCTATGTAGTAATCTCACCCAGAGGATATCTAATTGGACATTTTATGCATTGGAAACTATAGGGAGAGCCACACTTTTTAAAGAAGTTTTGCAAGTTATCCCTTCTTATTAGTTGTTTATTCTTCCAACCCTAAAAGGAGTGTATAAATAGATTATATCCATTTTTCACATATTTTTATGTCAAGGGGATACCCTTAGCAAGAAATGGGCACTAGTTTCGTGGGAGAAACTCTTTCTCCCCTAACTCTATGGGTGTTTAGGGATTTACGACCTAGAATTTATCAACAATGTGATGGTGCTAAACTATGGTTGTAGTGGCTTCAAGGAGTAATGAAGATTTGCAAGAAAATATGGGACAAAAAGTACAGTCAAGGGAGATCTATAGAAGAGAAGGTTAAAGCGATTGAGAAAGCCTTCGGGTCCCTTCTTTTGAACCTAGCTCGGAGGAAAAATCACATCATTAAGGATCATATCTTTGGGGAACTCTGGGAAATTATCCAAGTTCTGTGAATAATCTAGATTCTCTTATGGATATCCTATGTAACCAAGAGCTATATAGTTAGTAGACTATTGGAAACCACTAGACTATCATTCCACTTGGAGAGTTTGGAAAATAGAGAATAATTGGATAACAAGAGGAGTTTAGAATTAGTTAGTGCTTAAGAAAACACTGTCAGATTAGACAACATGCATCTATAATAAATGCATAGACAATTGACATCGATTCATAACAATATACCTTTACCCTGGGGTCTAGCGATACAACCTCAGTCTGATAACACCCTATAACTACCCCATCACACATTTACGTTCTTTTACAAGATCTCTAGGTAAACATGATTTGAGAGTTACTATGAGGTGACCCAACATACAAGTTCCAATTATGAAAGTGGTGTCTTGATTCAGATCTTGGGCGGAGGCCCTCAAGATCTAAAAAATTGAAATGGATCTTGGGGGAAGCCCTCAAGATCTGAGAAATTTCAATTCCAAAAATAAAATGAGAGAACACACAATAAATAAAACCACAAAGAAACTTTTAGTAAAACAAAGAATAACTGTAAAAGCTACATTGTGGTGGAAAATTTGTCCTTTTACAAAATGTGACTTGTTACTTATAGTATTTTTCAATTACAATATCATTTGTTAATTCCATGGGTGAATGTCACAATACCACGGGTCAATTCCATGGGTGAATGAACACCAAGGGTGGATGTCACAATACCATGAGAAAATACCTTGGGTGGATGTCACTTACAATACCATGGGTGCATAAATACAATGGGTGGATAAATACCATGGGTTGATTCCATTGTCTATTCAGATCATTCCTCCCTTCTTAAGAAGCAATGGTCCCCATTGTGTAAAGTTCCCTCCTGTGAAGCCTTTGTTGAATATGAAGAGCCACTGAAGAGAAATCTTTTATGTGGTTAACCCATAACCATAATGAACGAAGATCTAAGGACAAAGATACCGTGTAATGCTTGTGACCAACTGTGATGTTAACAGTGTGCGGCCTAGCAAATGGACTTTGATGACAAAGATTTTTTGCAGTTGACCCATAACCATGATTGTTGGGTTGTGTTATATTCTTTTGATGACTAGCCCACATAGTTAACCAGGGTGTTAGAGGGGGGACGGAGCCCCCGCTTCGTTGTGTCGATTGCACAGTAGGGGGGTCACAAGGGGGACGGTAGCCCCCCTCTACAGGGTCTAGGGCAGTGCCCCGGTGATTTTTTTTGGACCCTATATTAGGTTGGGTGGACCTACCTATAGTTTTGTGCATGGTTTTCGCACATGGTTTTAGACACAGTGGTTTTCGGTCCATGGTTTTGGACGTGATGGTTTTCGGTCCATGGTATTGGATGCTTTGACATGTATAAATATGTATTGTAACATTGAAAGGAACATAATCCAAAATCAAACTAGTATTCCCGGTTTTGGGATCCATGGGAAAATCTCTGTGTATATGTTTTTTATGTGTTATGCTCTCGCATTATTTATTTTCTGTGTTTTAGAATTCATATGCAGGTAATTTCTGTACAGGGTTAAAACCTACATTTGGTATCAGAGTTGTTTTGGCTACAAGGGGACGCCTTTGTTGGTGAGGGGTTTTGCTCGAGCCTGTAGTAGACCTTATTTAGTGGGAGATCTGCGAGATCAATTCTAGTGGTGAAAGAACATGGCAAGCAGTGGAAAGATAGAGATCGAGAAATTTGATGGTCATAGTTTTGAGTTGTGGAAACTCAAGATGGAGGATATGTTGGTGGATAAAGATCAGTGGATCATGGTAGATCTGGGTACAAAACAACGGGAGTGTCTGATGAAGAATGAAAGAATTTGGATTGGAAGGCAAAGAGCACAATATGATTGTGTGTCTCAGATTTAGTATTGCTGAATGTATTAGGAGAAGCTGCAATGAAGGATTTGTAGGACAACTTAGGGACATTGTACCAATCTAAGTCTCTGGTGAATAAACTATTCCTACGGAAAAAGCTGTATAACCTGAGGATGAAAGATGGAGAATCAGTGACAAAGCATTTGAATTCATTTAATAATGTGGCAAGTCAGTTATTGTTTGTTGATATTAAAATTTTAGATGAAGATAAGTGCATTAGTTTGTTGTGTTCTCCCACATATTTGTGGGATAGTCTGTCTATTGCAATAGGTAGCAATGCAACCGCCTTGCAGTTTGATGAAATAGTCTCATCCTTGCTGACGGAGGAGATGAGATGGAAAAATATGGGGAACCAGAATGGTGATGCCTTGTGTGTACGAGGACGGTCCTAGAATAGAAACAAAAATAAGTCATCGAGTGGAAGATCTAAATCTCTAAGAAAACCTGTAAAGGTGGTGTGCTGGAAATGCGGAAAGGAAGGGCATTACAAAATGGATTGTAAATCTCAAGCTCCTAACAAAGGAAAGGGATCTGATGATGCTCCTTCTGCAGAGGCGAAAACCACCTCAGATGAAGGTGGGGATGTGTACTTGGCTTCTTCAGGTACACATGTAGATCATGAGGCATGGTTAATTGACTCAGCTGAATCCTTTCACTTCACTACCCATAGAGAGTGGTTCTATGAGTATGAGAAATACGATGGTGGTCATGTCTTCTTAGGGGATGATAGGAAGGCTAGAATCGTTGGTTGCAGAAAAGTAAAGTGGAAGTTGCAAGGTGGAAGGGTTAGAACACTTCCGTGTGTTTTGCATATTCCTACATTGGCCAAAAATCTGATTTCTATAAGAAAGATGGATGATGCAGGTGTAAAAACAGTGTTCGAGAAGGATACCTTGAAGATGGTTCAAGGAACACTAGTATTGATGCGGGGAGTTCAGATTGGAACTCTGTACAAGCTGCAAGGTAGCACTTTTGTTGATGGGTGAAACAGTTCTATGGTTCCTGAAAGTGGACCAGAAAATATAGTGGTCTCTGGGGAGAAGACCATGTTGTGGCATCAAAGCCTTGGATATATTGGAGAGAAGGGCCTTCGAATACTTCATGGTAAAGGTATGGTAGAAATTATGAGTAATAGCTCTCTGGATTTTGATTTCTGTGAAAATTGTGTATATGGGAAGCAAAATCAGGTAAGTTTCCCCTCTAGTTGTAAGACAATGAAACAAAGAATTAGAGCTTGTGCACAGTGATGTGTTTGGACCTGTGAAGGTTCCATCACTTGGTAAGTTTGTGTACTATGTATCATTTATAGATGACTTCTCAAGGAATACATGGATATATTTCCTCAAAAAGAAATATGAATCTTTGATAGGTTTAAAGAATTTAAGGCTTTGGTGGAAAACCAGATAGAGAAGAGCATAAAGGTGCTGAGGATAGATAACAGTGGAGAGTTTTGTAGCAAGGAATTTGAATAATTCTATAAGAAGTGTGGTATAGCATGATAGAAGACTACTCCATACACACCTAAGAAAAATGGAGTTGAAAAATGAATGAACAAGATGTTGATGGAAAGGGAAAGAAGCATGCTCAGTGGTGTTAGGTAGGATAGGAATTCTGGGCAGAGGCAGTGGAGACATCATGTTACCTGGTCAACAGATCACCTTCATCAGCGTTGGAGGACAAGACTCCACAAGAGGTGTGGACTGGTAAGAAACCCTCTCTTTCACATCTGAGGGTATTTGGATGTGATGCATATGTACATGCTTTAAAGTAGAAAAGAACCAAGTTGGATAGTAAATTTGAAAAGTGCATCTTTGTTTGGTATAAAGATGGTTTAAAGGGTTATAAGCTTTGGAACCTAGTAACAAGAAAGGCTGTGTACAACTGATATGTGGTGTTTAGAGAGATGAAAGATGTTATCAAACATGAATTCCAATGAAAGGAACTTGAGAATATAGAGTTTGAGCTCAAGGAGGAAGAATTGGACTCTACAGCAGAAGAGGAATCAGAAGATGAAGAGCCACAAACTCCGAGTGTGAGAAGATCAATTCAAGAAAGAAGGCAACAAGAAAGGTATAGTCCATATACTTTCGGTTCAAATTTTTCTTTATCTATTACTGATGATGATCCCAGAACTATGAAGTAAGTAGTAGATTTCGAGGATGGAAAACTCTGGAAAGAGGCCATGGTTGATGAAATGGCATCTTTGCACAAAAATGAGGCTTGGGATCTGGTGGAGTTGCCGGCTAGAAGGAAACCCATTGGCAGAAAATGGGTGTTCATGAATAAGAATAATGCAGAAAGGAAAGGTGGAGAAATACAAAGCTCTGTTGGTAGCAAAAGGTTACTCCCAAGTACCGGGAATTGATTTTGGTGATATTTTTTCTCCTGTTCCCAAGGCAACTTCTATGAGATTACTTTTATCTATTGCTACTTCTTTTGACTTTAAGGTAAAACAGATGGATGTGAAGACAACATTTCTTCACAAGGATCTGGAAGAGGAGATGTACATGAAGCAACCTGAATGCTTTAAGGTGAAGGGTAAGAAAGAACTGGTATGCAAGTTAAAGAATTCTTTGTTTGGGTTAAAACAATCACCAAGGATGTGCTATCAGAAATTTGATACATTTATACGGGGACTTAGCTTCACCAGAAGAAAAGAAGATCACTGTGTGTATTTTAAATTAATTGGTGACCATGTTATTTATCTAGTCTTGTATGTGGATGACATGTTGCTGGTTGGAAATGACAAAGAAATTATCCATGATTTGAAGACCCAATTGTCCACGAAATTCGACATGAAAGATCTTAGTGCTGCAAACCATATTTTGGGCATGGAAATTAAAAGAGATTGGGCAAAGACGAAGCTCTGGTTAAACCATAACAAGTATGTTGAGACAATATTGCAGAGGTTTAATATGTAGGATAGTAAACTGGTGAAGGTTCCTATTCTTGTAGCTATAGAGTTATCTTTTGAACAATGTCCCAAGACACAAGAAGAGGAAGAGGACATGTCCTGTGTTCTATATGCAAGTGCAGTTGGTAGCCGGATATATGCAATGGTCTCGACAAGACCAGACATTGCACATGCAGTGGGAGTATTGAGTACGTTTATGTCAAAACCAGGGAAGGAGCATTGGACAGTAGTGAATCGGGCTTTCAAGTATTTGCGTGGCATTAGTGATTATGGTTTGTGCTACCAAGGAAGACCAAGATTGGACAAATTTTTGGGTGTTCATGGCTTTGTTGATGCAGACTAGGCTAGAGATCTGGATCAGAGAATATTTATAAGTGGGTATGTGTTTAACCTATTTGGAGGTGAGGTCAGTTGGATGAGTAAGAAACAATTTGTAGTGGCATTATCAACTACAGAGGTAGAATACATGGCATCCACTCATGCAAGAAAGGAAGCAGTTTGGTTGTAGAGATTGTGTTCAAGTATGGGGTTAGTACAGGGAGCTATAAGGATAGATTGTGATAGCCAAAGTGTAATTTTCTTGGCAAAGAACCCTGCTTACCATTCAAAGACAAATCACAGTAATGTTTAGTATCACTTTGTGAGGGATATCATAGAAAAAAAAAGGTGTTACTATTATATGTGGACACTTTGAAGAATACTGCAGATGCATTGAAAAAATCTGTGAGCTCTGAGAAGTTCTCTTGGTTTATAGAAACAATGGGCATTGCAGGGCTAGATAAATGAGTAAGCTCTCTTGTGGCCCCTTGTGGAAAGAAAACAACAAGTGGGAGAATGTTGGGTTGTGTTATATTCTTTCCACGACTAGCCCAAGTAGTTAACTGAGGGGTTAGAGGGGTGGCGGAGCCCCCCCTTCGTTGCACCAATTGCGCAACAGGGGGGTGATAGCGCCCCAGCAAATTTTTTTTTTGGACCCTATATTAGGTTGGGCAGACCTACCTATGGTTTTATGCATGGTTTTCGCACATGGTTTTGGATGCGATGGTTTTCGGTCCATGGTTTTGGACTCAATGGTTTTCGGTCCATGGTAATTGTTATCGGGAAATCTAGTGTCTATGCAGAGCTGTTAGTCCCACTAAGGCTAGTAGCTAACTTAGAAACAAACAAACTAAAACCACTTTCGTTTTCCTTTATGAGAAATAGATAAGAGGGGAATAAAGGAGACCAACCTCTGTCTTGCGCTTGGTTCCTTGCTTGATTCCTCTCCCTTCTGACAGATCTTTGCCACTCGCTTCCTCGTCTACCCAGCTTCAAAGAGCACCTGTAGAATCAAAGCAGCATAACACTATCCAAGAACATAGATCTATTATCATAAATAATATAGGACCAGATATATATTGACCACACAAATGCATATATCATCAATCGTACAAGAATGTGGAGGAAAACTTGAATAGCTTTATTAACAATGAAGAATAGAAAAGAGGATTACAACCAATTGTTCTAACCCAGCATCATCCTCTCAGCAAGAAAGCCCTTCTTCACCTCATGAAAAGTTTAGATCACCCAACACTATGATGTTACACCAAGAAACCAGCAGCACTTCCTTACAAGATACAAAATTCCAACCTATGGATCTCTAGGATGAGGGATCCATATATAGATGTTTACAAGGGGGGTGTGTCAGCTTTTGAGATTTGATTAGTGTCCTCTCTCTGATATTTCTTGATTCCACTTGGAGATTGATGATCTCTTACTCATCCTTGGGCGAATGCAGAGAGGCAAGTGTCACAAGAGAAGTTTTTGTAAGATTCCATGATCCTCCACCTTGCAGATTGACCCTGCCATTTGTCCACTCTCGCCCATCGCACCCCATAGAAGGGCTTTTCAAGATGCATCACACCTCCTGTGTGTATTTAGGTGGGATGTAGCGCACTTTGACCATGGAGCAGGTGAGATGGTCTGGTTTTGACCAGTTCTGAGCAATTTTTCATGGAGAACTTCTGGGAGAAGATGTAATCAGTCGACCTTGTTCTTTTAGAGGTTGGAACAACACTTTTAGGGACTTAAGGGCCCTTGTTTTATGGACATTTATGATTGGGGTTGCAGTGCCCAAAAATGTCTATAATAGTTGCCCCCTAAAGCATGAGGTCGTTAATCTGTTGATGTCGGTTGAAATGCTTTATCATGAGGATCTGAAGTTTTTTTGAGCTGGAAGGTGACCTGTAATAAGATACAATACAATACATTATCTTCATAATATTTTCATGATCTAGCTGAGGCGGGCATTCCCATGCTCAGCTTTATAAATTCATTTTCATGTACATAAGACAGACAATCGTCTGAGTGTAGACAGATGATTCTGGTAGAGCCATCATCCCTTAGGTTGGATGATTATCTGTGCAGTAATGATGTACATTTGATGTCTTTATTTTCCTGAATATATATCGCAGCTCGGATGGATGAAACTAGATCCAGGGTCTTCAATCTCATTCAATCTCCACTCAAAGTACAAGTCGATCCATGTGAGAGATGTTTTGGAGTCGGACATGGAAAGACATCACCTGATTACTAGCCAATTATGTGAGTTGTTAACAGGCGCAAGAGGAATCACCGATAATGATGATGACCCTCAAGGTACTACAGTACAATTCACGTGGTGTGAATAAGGGACTTGGCGTCAAACACCACGTAAAATCTTTCGGTCGAAGGCCATTGATGTAAACCTGTCGCCGGAAGTGAGAAACTTGCCATTGAGGCATGAAAGCTTCAAAGTACTGAAAGGGTTGTTCCTAGATCGACTTCTTGGATAATGAGCTGACGTCGACAAGAAGCGATCCGTCATAGGAGGGCCTTAGTGAATCCCACATCAATGACACAGAACGGAGCAAATGATTTTAATGGAAATGAAAACGATTTCGGGATATAAGGTTCAGGGTGGCGGTCATGAAAGAATGGAGCGTAAATGTATTGCAGTGGGTGAGCCATAGGTGAATTCTCTGAGCAACTTCTCTTGAACATATCAGTGACAATGACATGATGGATTGGTAGTGTTAACCCCAAATATGGATGGTGTGATGGACCCATGGTTATATGACCAGTGAATGGAACAACGCAACCCGACTCGAATGCGGAGTGAAAGTGTCATGTTCAAGAGCGACTTGCTACCAATAAAGTTTCTTCAAGTTTTCTTCCCAATTTTTCCCCAGTAATTGCTTACCAGTACCTCTTTATTTTTGTCAAGCTTGAGGAGGATAACATATGCTTGTTCTATAATTTTCCCTTTGGGAAAACCCATCGCTATGTTTTAATGAGCCTAGCGATAGTGAAACTCGTTCTTGTTTGTATGGACAAGTTTGTCGCTATTCGGTTTTAACGAGTTTAACGACAAGGATAACTCAGTCCTTTTCAATTTTAGATAGTCTGAAAGAGGGATGTAAAGAAAACTCCGATAATCCTTTTTCATCATATAATCCCTTGAGTCCGAAAAAGTATAAAACAATACAAAAGGGATGAATTTTCGGTACTTTTAACGAGCCGAACAAAACAAGCGCTCGATCTTTTTGTGTAATAATCCCGCAAGTCCAAAAAGATTAAAATCTAAAGGAGGGATAGCACTTCCGGTCCCTTTAATGAGCTGGATAGGCCAATTGCTCGGCAACCTTTTCATATTTTACAAGTCAGTTGAAAAGAGCTTAAAGGAGACTCGTTTTTTGAGGAACGAGTGATAAATTCGGGTAGCAGATGATTCCAAGTAAGGTTTGGAATTTTCCAATCATGACAGTGTCACAAGGATGGCTAACAGTA
The DNA here is from genome assembly GCA_031772625.1 of Pinus tabuliformis. NCBI lineage: Eukaryota > Viridiplantae > Streptophyta > Pinopsida > Pinales > Pinaceae > Pinus > Pinus tabuliformis. The sequence goes on along the minus strand of CM062804.1, from coordinate 1,154,309,543 downwards.
TCACTCTTTGCAGCTGTTCCTCAAAAAGGGTAAACAATCAAATGGAGGTGAATGATCGGCCAAAACAAAGTGAAGGTGATGATGAGAACACGACCAAGGCTTCAAAGGCTGATGATAATACATTCACTATGGTTATTTACCGGAAAATGGTTCATTTTTTAATGAGCTTAAACTCTGGGGGAACATTTGCTCATTGCTTATGTTTATTTTTTAACGAGTTTGAATTCTGCATTAAAACTGCTCGATCCAGTCGTATAATAAGGATGTCTCATATAAAAAATGGCATTTTTTCAAAGCTTTGCCCTGCATCCTTTCTTTATGCAAGTTAGGAAACGACCAATCCTACGAGTTTGGAGGGTTAGAGGACCTACAAATTTAAAAAACTAAATGGTCGCTCTTCGCTTGCATGCCAAAAGGTTTTCATGCCCCCAGGTATAGCGAAGTAGAGTTTCCAGGTTACCCCTCAATTTGCAGACAAAACATTTGTTTTATTGGGAAAGGCCTACCGTTTCCAGGTTACCCTTCAATTTGCAGACCAAACATTTGTTCTATCAAGAATGGCCTACCTTCTAACGGAGGTATCTTATTTCGGTTTAACCCCATTTTCCTAAACGGACGGGTATGTCAACCAGTCATATATCCTTCATAGAAACCTACCCTATACCCAAGGTTTTCCTGTCGAAACAGGCCAGGGTGCATGCCCCCAGGGTTTCAATCATATCCTCCGAATCACTCGCGCTCATTAGGAGGACGGACTGGGGATTGATGAGACATTCCTTATGTGAAAAGACCATTCAGGGATGGTATATGACTATTTGCTATGTGTGAACCGGGGAATGAAAGCTGGTCTATGAGCTTGACCACTCTTCCTTCATGCAGAAAACACATTACTCTAAAGAGTGAGAAGACAATGGCTCCCATGCAATAAATATAGTCATGTCCAAGGAGTAGATTATAATCCAAGGGTACTTGGACTACCATTACGTTCATGTGAATGGTTTTCCTTCTCAATGTTATCGGCACATTGGGAAGGATCCCTAATGGTCAACTGGTTCCTTTGTCAAAGCCTGTTAGCTTTCTTATCCCAGGCAAAAGCGATGGCGAACCAAGCGCTTTCCAAGCAGTTGAGGAAAGGATACTCGCAGAAGCCCCTTCATCTATGATGGTACCGTCCATGAACATTCTATATATTTGAGCAATGATTCGAAATGGTACACTAGCCAGTAAACTGGGTCTGCCTAGTAGATTCCAATTGAAGGAAATAGCGAGGTTTCTTGGAGGTGGGACCGAATAGACGGCTGGATATGACTCTGACGAACTTCCTTCCTGCGGTAAAGGAACGGGTAGATTGCCCCCATGTTCATCAGAGTCCGTGCTTACAAAGAGAATTTGAACGATGTCGTTCTTGTTCTCTTTGGTGACTGTATCATCTAAAGATGGATCCTCTGAAGGCAAGACTGGGTCAATTGCTGCCTCGACCTTTTGAGTTTCATTTGGTGTGGATTCAGATGGTTTTTCTTCAATGATAGACGCTTCGGCCGACCACAAGGGCGTGTCAGCTGGATTTCCAACTAGTGACGGACTCAGCAAGAGCTTCTTATATCCAGGAGGAAGCCGTAATGGTGAAACTGGACGGTCATCCAAAACTCTTTTAGCCTCGTCTAAGAAGGGACAATGGTGGATCGCGTGATCGCCTTCACACAGTTTACAAGGAAATTTACATCTTCCTTTTTGTCCAGGGGCTTCACTTTCACTAGTTGATGGTGTACTTTCAACATGATCATCAGAGGTTGATGACATCGGATTGTGCAAACAAGAAGACCAGTCCCTTAAGATCCGAGGGATGCAAGGACAATCTCGATGATAGTGGTCTCCTTTGCAAATGACACATGGCGATTTAGGCCTGGATGGTGCAGTGTGTGGATTTTCGCTAGACGATGCCAAGTCACCCCTTTTCGCCTTTGGCTCCTTCTTCTTCTTCTCTTTCTTCTTCTTCTCCTTCTTCTTCTCAGTTACTTGATTTTTAGCTTTACCAGCTTCATCAAGCGAAGAGGAAGGAGGAGAGGAAGAATTGGATGAAGTAGAGGGTTGGGGGGTAACTCTGGTATCGTTTAGTTGTTGAATTGATTGTTCAGGAATCACGGTGTTGTAAAGGATAGAAGTTGAGAAGAGCCATACGGGCAAGCCGATTGTCAATCCTGGAAGCGACAATGTGGCCATATGGGTTGCGCCAACATCTCCCCAAGAGGAGAAAGGACTAGGATTTCCCCCAAGGGGAACTCCTTGGTTGGTGGACTCCATATTTCTCAACCTAAGACCAACGTAGGAAAGGTGATATTTATTCCGATTAAAATAAATTTTAGCCGCTTTGACACAACTTGATTTTTCAATTTTTAAAAGTCAAGAAAAAACAAAATATGACTCTAATCGCCTTCGATTTTTAATGAGCCTGAAGTGACAAGTGCTCAAATGGACCTTTTCCTTTAAGGAGTCTGAAAAGGAATGAAAGAGACTGCTCTGGAAATCTAGACAGAGGGATTACCAAACCAATCGCAAAACTGCAGAATACTTTTTACGGTATGGCAGTCAATCTTCCCGAATTTTGTGTTCAATGCATTGCGATCGATAGGGCAGCAGATGCGGCTTCCTATGGATAAAGGATAAAGCCTATTGTGGCCTCCTAATATATACTCAATGGTACGTGGAAGCACAAGTCCGTACTGGCACTTATCGTCTCAAAGTGGAGGAATCACCCAACCATCAATGAGAACAACAGTTACTAGGCTTTACGACGCCGGAATACATCTCTATCCTAGACTTCTAAATGTTTTGCGTTAGGTTCCAAAAGCGTTTTTAGATTCATTAAATTTATTTTACAGTTGACCTTGCTTAAGAAATTTTCCTTTCAGGTTCACCACGTGATGTAGATGTACAATTCCTAAAATTCAATCTAAGATGATAAACAATCGTTTAATCTTCTTTTTGCAATGAAAATCCTAGCTACTAAGGAAAGAGAGATGATATTATTTCAACATAGAGCAGAGAGCACACACTATATGCATTTTCCTAAATCAAACCAACAAACAGTCTAAATGCAAATGCACATGCATGTATTTGTTTTCAGCCTTCTTAATGTGAATTATTTTTCAAAGCGACATTACTAGCAAGTTTCTTTCCAAGACAAAATGAGGACAATGGAGACACTTTGTGATTTGGAATTGAAAACTTGCTTCAGACACTTGAGAAACTACTAATTCAAATCAAATACAAGAGTAACAGTGTAATCGACTATCAAGAGCAATCAGATTTTCTTCTATGACTGAAAACGACACTTGCGACACTTTCAAATCAAGAAACGACAGTTCAATTATGCTACTTCTTTGTAAAAGAGAACTGAAAATGGCTCAAAATACATAAAAACATTTACATTTCTTTGCACAATGGAGGCAGAATAATGGCAAGGAAGGGGGTTTCAATAGAGGTATACTGACTACAAGCAGCAAACTCCTGAATAGAGCTAAAAATAGTGAACACAGAAACCAAAACCTAAGAGCAGAAAAGGCCTTGTCTGATCAGCGCACCTGTAACACAGGGAAAAAGAGATGCAGCACACCTACTACACTCGGGAAGTGCGATGCATACAAAATCCAAAGAACAGACAGTGCGATGGACTAGGGACGAGACTTTAACTGGGTTCTGGGTCACAATTTGCAGCTCAATTCAGGGATTTAGGCCGAGCAAGTGGTAATCAGTAAATCAATCACAGGGGTAGATCTAAGGAGGTTACTAGAGCCACCACAAGGGCAATTAGAGAGCTTGTAAATCGATTGTTCAGTTCATAAACAAAACCCAGAGATAGACTGAAACGACATTGATCTACTTTGCACTTGCATAGAAAATGCAGTTCGAAGGCTAGCTGGCTTGACTTCAGGCTCCATCTGTAACTTTATAAATAACACAAATGTAGACAAACAAACAATCTATTCGCTCCCCTGTGGGGTCGCCATTTTGTTATCGGGAAATCTAGTGTCTATGCAGAGGTGTTAGTCCCACTAAGGCTGGTAGTTACCTTAGAAACAAACAAACTAAAACCACTTTCATTTTCCTTTATGAGAAATAGATAAGAGGGGAATAAAGGAGACCAACCTCTATCTTGTGCTTGGTTCCTTGCTTGATTTCTCTCCCTTCTGATAGATCTTTGCCACTCACTTCCTCATCTACCCAGCTTCAAAGAGCACCTGTAGAATCAAAGCAGCATACCACTATCCAATAACATAGATCTATTATCATAAACAATATAGGACCAGATATATATTGACCACACAAATGCATATATCATCAACGATACAAGAATGTGGAGGAAAACCTGAATAGCTTTATTAATAATCAAGAATAGAAAAGAGGATTACAATCAATTGTTCTGACCCAACATCATCCTCTCAGCAAGAAAGCCCTTCTTCACCTCATGAAAAGCTTAGATCACCCAACACTATGATGTTACACAAAGAAACCAGCAGCACTTCCTTACAAGATACAAAATTCCAGGCTCTAGATCTCTAGGATGAGGGATCCATATATAGATGTTTGCAAGGGGGGTGAGTCAGCTTTTGAGATTTGATTAGTGTCTTCTCTATGATAGTTCTTGATTCCACTTGGAGATTGATGATCTCTTACTCATCCCTGGGCGAATGCAGAGAGGCAAGTGTCACAGGAGAAGTTTCTGGAAGATTCCGTGATCCTCCACCTTGCAGATTGACCCTGTCATTTGTCCACTCTCGCCCATCGCACCCCATACAAGGGCTTTTCAAGATGCATCGCACCTCTCGTGTGTATTTAGGTGGGATGCAGCGCACTTTGACCATGGAGGAGGTGAGATGGTCCAGTTTTGACCAGTTCTGAGCAGTTTTTCATGGAGAACTTATGGGAGAAGATGTAATCAGTTGACCTTGTTCTTTTAGAGGTTGGAACAACATTTTTAGGGACTTAAGAGCCCTTGTTTTATGGACATTTATGATTGGGGTTGCGGTGCCCAAAAATGTCTATAACAGTATTGGATGCTTCAGCATTATAAATATACAACATTGAAAGGAACATAATGAAAAATCAAGCTGGTACTCCCGGTTTTGGGATCTATGGGAAAATCTGTGTATATATGTGTTTTATGCGTTATGCTCTAGCATTGTTTATTTTTTGTGTTTCAGAATTCATATGCAGGTAATTTTTGTATGGGGTTAAAACCTCCAGTGATGTTGGTTGTTGATGAAGTAGTAGGTGCCTACAAAGCCTAGGGTGGGAGGGCACGTCTCCAAAGAACGCAAGCTGAATGTTGTTATGCTGAAATTGATGAATTTGAAGGAGGTGCCTACTAAAGTAGGGTGGGAGGGCACATCTCCAAAGGAAACCCACTCTGAATGCTGCTTCAGAATTAAAATGGACAAAAATTGGTCAATATATGTCAGAATATTTATTGTAGCTTGTTTTTGGAAATAGAAGGACCATTTTGCATCTTCCCATGTAGTGGAAATCTTTATCTGGACACTCTAGAATCTCAGATTCGCGCTGTAACGTTTTTGCCATCAAAAAGTTCTAAAAATTAGTGGATTTTAAATCAGATATATCTCCCACATCCAAACTCTGATTCGACCGATTTTTTTTTGAAATTGAGTGATTTTTTTAGAGGAGCTGAGATCTATAATCAATTTTCTCAAATTATGCACCAAAATTAAAAAAATATATATATGAGAGTCATTGTCCATGAATTGTCATCAGAAACATTTCTCCAACATAGCTGCTTTTAAATCAACAATATGTCCCTCATCTAGACTCCGATTCGACTGATTTGTTTTTGAGTTTTGGTATTTTTCGCAAGGAAAACAGAGTTGCTATTTTTTTTTTTTTGTAAATTTTGCACCAAAAAGTTTCAAATCTAATCTACAAACTCGCACCAAAAAAAAATCCTACAAAAAAATGAAAAAAAAAAACCTCTTCTCGCTTGGCCCAAGAAAATGAATTATGTAGGACGTAGAACATGCCTGAGGTTTGTTGAATATTGCTGCAAAATTTGAAACTGAAATATGCATCAAACCCTAATTCCCATGGAATCATAACCTGCTCTGATACCACTGATCTAGATCTTGGCGACAGGCCCTCAAGATCTGAAGAATTGAAATGGATCTTGGGGGATGCCCCTAAGATTTGAAAAATTGCAATGCCAGAAATAAAATGAGAGAACACACAGTAAATAAAACCACAAAGAAACATTTATTAAAACAAAGAATAACTGTAAAAGCTACATTATGGTGGATAATCTATCCTTTTACAAAATGTGACTTGTTACTTATAGTATTTTTTAGTTACAATACCACGGGTCAATTCCATGGGTGAATGAATACCATGGGTTGATGTCACAATACCATAGGTCAATTCCATGGGTGAATGAATACCAAGGGTGGATGTCACAATACCATGAGCAAATACCATGGGTGGATCTTACTTACAATACCATGGGTGCATAAATACCATGGGTAAATTCCATGGGTGGATGAATACCATGGGTTGATTCCATTTTCTATTTGGATTATGTCTTCTAATTGGAAACATAATGAAAAATCTCATGAACAGTGAATCACCTAGGTGTGAGAACACAACCCTTGGTGGTTATATCCTGAGCATGAAATTATTTTTAACTGAGCTCACATTGCAGTAGCACAAATAACCCACTTTGAGTGTGGCTAGAAATATCAAACCACACACATAGGCCTCTATCTATGTGGTTGCAACCAAAATTTCCTAGTTCCATGAATGTGACTACGAAATTAGTGACACATTTTCAGGGCTATCCTACATGTCACTTGCCAACACAACCCAAAACTTTCTAGAATGAAGTTTAAGGTGATGACAAATTTATATTATAAGACTAGATATTCCTCAAATGTTTCCAAACACATAAAAACAGTTTCCCAAATAAATGGTAAACATAGTAACTACAATTCATGAATGAATATTTGTTGAAGGTCTCTTTAAACCCATCAAAGAATCAACAAGAAGGCTCAAATCCCTCTCAAATTAGCTAAAATAACACTTTTTGTCCCATGCATTCATATATCATTCATGAATTGATCAAATCATAAGCAATATCAATAGCTAGAGCATATCATTTAACCATGCGAATAACCAACATATAACCATAATGAACCCATTAAAAAACAGTCAAATAAGAAACATAATAACCAAGACATGCAGTCATCAATCAAAATAAGAAAGTAGCTCATATTAACATATGGAAATTTCAGCCAAGTTAGGGACTTGCACATACCACCCGACAAGATATTGGGCTAAACGAAATCTCTCTTTTAGCCAATCAACGTCGTGCCATATTCCAATTATGAATATGATATCATATGGGTTAAACCAAAATAGAACCAACCAGGGCTTCCAGAGTCCAAACCACCTCAACCCACAACCACAATGATTTCACCTAAATTAGTCTAGAAATCACTAACGCTAAACTTGGATGCATCCAAATTTTTTCACCATAAGCAAGGGTGTTTTCTTAACTCCACCGATTCATGAAGAGGTTCAAGAGAAATCCCATCTCCACCCTTAAACCTTGGGAATTTCCTGAGACCACCTCACCAAGATCCATGGTCTACAAGCCATCCAAAGCTTAAACCAAACAAGGAACTCGCAACACCATGGATATCCAGGAAATGGCAAGACAAGATTGAAAACAACTATCAATCCAAGAAAATCCCATGTCATTGACAAAAAACATCCATAACCAAATGCATGCATTCGAAGCTCAACAATGAAATCAAACCTGAACGTTTCAAACTAATTATTTAAGTATACAACAGGAAACACGTACCTAGTTTCAGAAAATCACGACGTGAAATATGTAGTAGATTTAAAATCATTCTGTCTAGGGTATACATATAAGAAGTTGAGCAGTATTTCTATGTTTATAAGAGAAAATTCGCAAATTTTTTTTCTTATGCAGTTAGATTTCAGCTTCTTAACTCCTTGTTTCAGGTGTGATAGGTTATTTTAAATCATAAATTCCTTTTGCAATGAATAATATAAAATCCAGTATATGCCTTTTCAAATCGATCTTGATGGTCATTGAACATTGAAAACTTCAATTTTTATAAAATGTCAAAGCTTATGTCTAGCCAAACCATGGAATTCATGTTATTTTCCGTCCAACCAAACCCTAGCATTAATGGTCATCATCCGTGAATTTGCACTGACAACCAGAGGACAACTGGCAAGTGTTGAACAACGCACAGACTGGTGATGAAAGGTAAGATAGCCAATGTCTAATTTGTATGCTTGGGAAATGAAATTATGTGGTCGGGAAAATTATGGATTTGTGCCCAACAGCAGGGATATCCTCGGCTAGCTGCTTGCAGAACTTATATTAATATACTTGTTTATTAATATTTAATGATGTTATTATTTAATAATAATAATTAATTAACTATATTTATATCTCATCATTCGATCCCTCTACAGTAGTCATAACCTCAGCACCAGTTTGGGTTCTAGATATAATCTTCTGCGGCTAGATCTAGATCTAGGTGGCTAGATTCTAGATCTAATCTTCTGAGGCTAGATCTAGATTTAATCTCATCCTCTGCCTTATTTCTCTGCGGCTGGGTTCTACAGGCAAGTAAAATATGGCTCCCAGCTTCGCGAAAATCACTGTTGGCTCATCCGCTTCTAGAGGGAAAACTCCTGCCCATATTGTCAGTGAAGTCCCAGCTCCCACTGTCCAGGTGGTCCAAGCCTCACTCGATGAGGCTTTGAAGTTTTCTGAAAGTGCCCTAATCTGCAGGTTCAATGGTTTTTGGCCGCGGCTGACAGCTCTCCACAATTGGATCTCGGAGGTATGGAAGCCTATCATTTTTTATGAAATTAATATCTACCCTTATGCTAGGGTTTTCTTTATAGTAGATTTTGAAAATCCTGAAAGCAGACAATGTATTCTAGACTCCGACCCTTGGTTTTGGGAAAAATCAGGCCTATTCATGAAGCCATGGAACCCATCATTCGATCCCTCTACAACAATCATAACCTCAGCACCAGTTTGGGTGAGATTTCCAAGCCTACCCTTGCATCTCTGGAATCTCTCCTCACTAAAAGCCATTGGAAATGCAATTGGGAAATTTTACTGCAGGTGCCTAGAAACAGAGGAATATGACAGAGCCACCTATGCACACATCTGTGTGGAAATGGACTTCAGCGCCAGATTCCTAGCTAAAATAAACCTAACAAATAAAGACTCCGTGTGAACTAGAAACTCGATTATGAAAGTGTCATCTTCAGATGCTTTGAGACAGGCCATCTAGCCAAAAATTGCCCAAAAGCCTCCCAGAAAAATTCTGCTAGAAAAAACCATCACAGATCTACATGGTGGGAAGGAGCACAAAAAGAACACTACACTGTCATCAAAGAAGAATACTCTAGAGAAAGCTCTGAATCACAAGAAATCGAGCAAGAAAGAAACAACTCTCAAGACAAGCAGGGAGAAAGCTCCGCCCAACAAATCAACAATTATGAAGATTTGAATACCGCACAAAATAAATCTTCATTTAATAGCAAAGCAGATCTCCTAGACCAAACTTCTTCTCTGACTATCTTCAAACGGACGAACACAATAGATCACGAAGCTAAGACACCAATGTCCCAAGAACCAGAACAGATGAAGGAGATGCAAGATAAAAGAAGTTGGAAGAAAGCTATAGCACCAATCTCGCCAAGAAAGACTAGGAGCGAGATAATTAAAAACTAAGAAAATTGTAGGTCCGATAGACCAATTTGGTCTCAGTGGACGTTAACAACAGTCATAATCATCATCATATTTAATATTCAATAATATTTAATTAAAAATATTTATATTAATAAAACATTATAAATGAATATTTATTTAAAAAATGATATAGGAGTAAAACATTATTAATAAATATTAATAATGAATCACTTTATCCCAACTCAACACATTCATAATCCAAATTATATATATAAATTGAAAATTAGTGCATAAGCCAAGATATATAAGAGTGGTATGTATAAATCAACGCATATATGAATAAGGGAAATAGGTAATCCACAACATACATGTAAACCATTTTAGTATATAGACTAATATAATTAAGCCCAAACGCGTATCTAACCCCACAAATTATACTGGAAAACAACGATATTATAAAATCACAATGTTTATGGAACAATGCATACTCGCCGGGCAACCTGTATATATGATATGCATCCCATATGGAGCTGGCTATGGATGCTGCGCACATGCCAGTGCACATACACCGAAATATATAAATCCTGAGCATACATATAACTCGAGCGATTTCCGCTACATCACTGGTACCATAATATGAAAAATAGTCTGTTCCTGGCGCGACAGGTGTAGCAAGTTCCTTATAAACCCAAAATTTCCTCAGCCGATTCAAATTTCCTGATCGGTCAATTCACGCTCTCTGGTGCATTAGCCGTCGATCTGTGACTCAGACAAAACATCTTGTGAGCATATTCCTTCCCGAATAAATCTAGGCCATCCATTAAAAAAATCAACATCACCTCTTACACCTTAGGTCGACATAGGAACACCTTGCGAATTATCTAATGTTTTGTAATGGAAGATAAATGTATACATTATCTAATGCTTTGAAATATAAGATAAATTTGAAGCGCACAATCTATGGGAGACATTGTTGTAATTTTCTTAATCAACATTATTTAAAACGGTACGATGCATTGGATAGCCAAGACATTGGGATATTAATTTTTTTTTTTTCAGGTTTATATCAACAAATAATTTACCCCTCTATTGTAATGAAAATAGTTATGTAGAGCTAGGTCAGACCTGAATTCTCATTAATATAATAACCCTCGACTCCTTCAAGTAAAGGAAAACGAATATTATAGAAAATACAATTCATTATGCCTTGCGGCTTCTCTAAATATATGTCACACTAACGATACCAGACGGCAAGCTACCTCAAGAAACCAAAGCTGACCGCCTGCTTAAAGTATATTTCTAATCGTTAGAAATGCCACATTCTCTTCGTTATGTGCCCTGTCTCAAGCACTTGCCGACTCAATGGAAGGAAAGAATGTTTCAAAGATGACATGATTAGGGAATGAAGAATTAAAACATATTGTCTTGTCTCAGGCGCTTGCCGACACCATGGAAAGCAAGAATGTTACAAAGACAACATGCTTAATGGGGAACTAAACCATCCTGTCTTGTCTCAAGCGCTTGCCGACTCCATGAAAGGCAAGAATGTTTCAGAGCTGACATGATTAGGCAATGGAGAACGTTTCAGAGATGACATGATTAGTTGGCTTGCATCACATGACCCAAACATTCCCTTTCCTGCAAGGGCCACACGTAGTCCCCCACACTACACTAAATTAAAATTTGTGAAGCAAATCATGACCAGGTTTGTGAGCATCTTATCCTCCACAACCACCGCCCATCTCATAGGGGTAGGGAGCACGGGTGACATGACTCCAGCCCATAAGCAAGACACTGTTCCTGTCCAGGCGAATCTTGGTATTAATGCCTGGCATCGTTGCGTGTCCGGGAGTCCCACCACAAGAAGGGCCCGAGAAAACTGATGAAAGTTCGTTCATCGAGGATTCATGCCCGCAGAGTCACTGACATTAATTGTTTATACGTCGTGTAAGAGAAAATTATGGTAGGATCCTGCAAATCCCACTACGTCATGTTAGGGTAATGATAGGCTAGGGCCCTACAAATCTCGTCGACTTGTATTGTTAATGCGTCATGCCAGGCCAATTATGGGTTAGGGCGCATGGGCGGAAGGACCATCCGCTTACACAAACGTCCAGACCACTATTCGCCCTTTTTCCGCCGTAAAAGAAGGAAGCCACATGAGCTCGATCAGAACCTTACCCAACTACTCCATTTGATCCGCATAGAATGAATAGGACCGACGTCTCCGTGACAGTGAATTTTTAGTGGTCAGCCTGGCTTCTCGATTTTCAAATAACAAATCTATAGGACCGCCTCCCAAGTGGCAAACTGGCTGCTCAATTAGTAGGAATACCGTAGTCTAATGAGATTGTTTTTTTTTTTTTAAAGTTATGGAAAGTCTCATTATATTTTGGAAAAAAATGACAAGGTTTTTTGTAAAATCAATTAAAAACTGTGAAATCTCATAATTTTAAGTGTTTTAGAAGTTTTTGATGGCGTTGAAACCATAGTTACCAAATTCGAATTCGAATTCGATTCGATACGGAAAAAATTCGACCATCAAAAATTCAATACGGAAAAAATTCGAGAGTATGCATTATAGAGACACTTATTTTTTAAAAAAATTAAAAATTAAAAGGAACCATAATTATATTCAAATTTTTAAATAAAAGTTATTAAAATCTTTTCTCACAAGAATAGTCATGTTTACTTATCTCTAACAATGACCTCTCTTGTCTAAAATGCTACAACCCCTCCTATTTAAGATCATAAAAAACAAATGAGGGATAAACTAAAACATGTAAAGTAAAATTTAGGAATGAAAAATCAAAACTAAATCTTATATAAAAAATGGAACACTAAATATTAAAAATAGGCTTAAGTGATCTCCACATACTAATAAATTTATGTCTCTATCCTTCAACAAATCCATATAAACTTTGAAAATTTAAAAGACATCCTCATTTCTGGAAAGAGAATGCCTGCATTAGTTCAAAATTTCAAATGGCCCTAAGTTTAATAGATGAAAGCTAAATTATCACCTAATAAATCAAGTTCTAAATACAATGAAATATCATAATATTAAATTCAAAGTTTAGATAATTATATAAAAATCTGATAGTAAAGTTATCCCATTTTTTAAACAAATTTAAAACTTCAACTTCATTTAACTAATTTCTATGGAAACTAAATTTATTCAACAATAATGAAAAATAATATTAACAAAATAATTTTTTATTATAAATTGTAGAAAAAAACTTTTATTTGAATTCCATTACAGTGATTGTTTAGCAAAATTTTACCTTATTTCAAATTTGGTAAGGTAAAAATTTCTATCTTTTCTATATATTTTGGATATTTTTAAATATAAAATTTACATTCGTTGTAATATAGAAATTTCTATTTTTCCAATGTATTTAGATATTTTTAAATATAAAACTTACTTGGATTACTGTAATATAGAAATTTCTGTTTTTTACCAGATAGATGGCTTTCTTTTTGGGTTGCACGTCCACTAAGAGCAATTCTGTTCATGGGAAAGATACCTCCTTCCCACCCGATCCTTAACCGCTGGTTGGTAGTCGGTTTGGAAGTCGGTTTGGAAGAATTGCAAAAAGCAGTAAATTCAATCTTTCAAGGTTCTCTTGATCCAATCCTTAATTGGTGGACCAAGAGGAATATTTGGCCACTTAATCATTCTTTCCAAGATTGACAAAACTGGGTTCAGAGCGATAGCAAGAGAAAGCTAAACCCGTACCGTATTGAATTTCACGAATTAGCAGACGAATCGAACCGAACCCACGAATATTCGGATTTTTTGGGCCAATTCGCCCGAATTTGGTAACTATGGTTGAAACTATTTTTACCATCAAAAATATTCCAGTCACTTTTGACTCTCTAAGCAATTCCTCCACCTCCTTAAATGACTCAATTAAAAATTGTCTAAAGAAAAAGCTCCCTCACCGCAAATTTCTAATTGAAATCTTGCTAATTTAAAAAAAAAAAAAAAAAAAATCTTGCTTATTTAAAAAAAAAAAATCTTAATATGAGATCGTTCAAATTATTTTATTTTTAAGAAATATTGTAAAAGTGTTTAAATTGTCTTTTTCTTTTTCTAGAAATAGATTAATCACTATGGAAAACCCCAAAGCACCGAAATTCCGGATATCTCACCGTTGTAACCTAAATTTTCAAAATTTCACTTTTAATACAAACATATCGGGTAATCTTCTTAATAATTTATATCTATGGTAGATTTCAAAAATATTTTAGAATTAGAATCTGACATTGTTTAACCTGACTTTTGTTTATTAAATTTAAAAATGTTCTTCAAATTTACAATCCAAACTTTGTTACGTGAACCAACCATAAGCCGGACACTAAAATATTATGACTAGTTTGTATAGATCGTCCCGAAGAAACTTCCAAGTGGGCAAACATAGCACACGCGACAGAAATGTTGCGACCTGGCAGTAGCTTAACTCAGCCCCCCCCCCCCCCCCCCCCCCCCCGCTTTTTTTTTTTCTTGGCTTTTTTCACATAAGTCACGTGAATTTTTTTAAGAAATTCTAATTTCTCATAGTTTAAATTATATTTCTAACATAAAATAGATTCCGAGCTTTCAAAAACGTGTATGTACCTACATTCTGCAAAGTCAACAGTTTACGATTATACTTTTCCTAAATTTATTAGAAAATTAGATCAAAACACAACTATAATTTGCCTAGATCTAAAGAAAAATTCAAAACCCGATCATGCCAAAATCTCAACTTGTCAAAGTACTTCGATGCCATGAGTAGTAGCACCAAAATAGTGAAAGTTTAATGGTTTCATTTTTCTTGACGTTTTGACGATCGGAAGGAATTTCCATGATTCCCGGCTTCTCCTTCATTATAGGGCAGCGACACTGTTATGAGGAGATTTTGTTTTACATAAATAATGTAGAAGTCCTTTGCCCATTGTCGGGAGGGACTTTATTATGATGAGATTTCTTTTCAGATAAATAATGTAGAACACATGTAGTGCACAAAAACGTGGCCCGGTTGAACTTTTGGTGTTAGTGAATTCGTATTTTATAACTGTTTGGATTTTTGTTATATTAGCTTGGAATTATCAGGTAAAATTTCATTTCTTGATTGATTATGGGATTTCGATTTCACGAATGGCTAAGACAAGAGAACATAAGTAAGCATCGAATATCATATATGAAAGTTGTAGAATTTGATATTTGAAACATTTATACTTTGTAGAATTTGGTAAATTTTATGTTTTGAACCAATTTGATATTTTAAATAAAATGATTAAATCAAAATTTCTTTATATTTAAGGTTCTTACCTTTATATTTAAGGTTCTTACCTTGAATTCTTGATAAGTTGCAGATAAATCATGCTCAGTGAAAATTCATGAAAGCCCACAATTTTTTGACGAGATTTCAAAAACAATGTAAATCTTCGCTCTCCATTACCAATTTGCAATCGTAGTTACCTTCTGTTTTATTTACTCATCATCTTCTCAACGTGCAACTGTATAGAATTTTCTCCTTCCTACAGTCATCGGATGACCTAACATAAGCTAACAAATTATAATGTAGATTGCTTTATATAGGTCTTGTCCCTGCATGCAACTACTATGGTTAACGCATAAAAAAAATAATTTATTTAGAGAACTTTTAATATCCATCTTTTGATTTGTTTTTGAATAAATCCCCTTCATATAAGTCACGACAAGAAAGTTGCACACTTGTTGCATGTATGCGGTTTTTTTCTTTTCTTTACCAATACAAGTGTTGATTCTGTGGAGATACGCATTTTACAAGGAAATATGACCAGATATGTAAGTATGTCATTTCCTCAAAAAAAAATTAATCACATTAAAATTCTAAATTAAGTAAAAAACTAAACATTTTTACTTTTTCCTAAAACCAATGTCATTTCTTAAATAAATAAATAAAAAAGTTAATTCAATACAAAGAATCCAAAATCTTTTATTATTTCTTTACATTTCTAAAATGAATCTTTAAAAAGAAAAGCCATATCAGAAGAATATATTAAAATATTTAAGACATAAATATATCCTCATCAAAGTTTTAATATTTGAAAATATTAATTTGATGTAGTTTTATTATAAATTTTGTTATCATACCATTGAAAAACATCATCAAAAGCAATATTGATATTGTAATATTAATATTAATATATTATAGTATTAATATTACTAAATTTAATAACTTTGGATTAATGTAATATTAAATTTATTATATTATACTATATATTAATATAGCATGATATATATTAGCTCTAGATATATATGGAGGGAGGAACAAATACATAGAGTGATAGATGTGGAGAGATAGGGGGAGTGACAAGGGACAAGAGGAGATACAATGAGGGAGAGGGAAGAGGAAGAATGAAGAGAGAGAGAAAGATATTAGCGAGGGAGAGAAGGGTAAGAGAGAGAGGGGAAGACACAAAGATGGATGGGGGGAAATGGTGACAAGGTTTGAGGGAAAATAGAGAAGGGGAGAGAGAGGGGGAGAGAGATAGTGATAAGGTTGGAATGCAGAGAGAGAGAGGGGGCGCAAGGACAAGTGAGAGAGGATGAGAGAGGGAGGGACAAATAGATGGAATTGGATGAGGAGAGAGGGAGTGAAGAAGAAAGAGAGAGAGAGAGAGAGAGAGAGGGAGTGACAAGGGAGAGATGGGAAGAGACTGTTTATGTTTTGGGGTGAGATAGAAAGACAAATAAGGAGAGATGGAAGGAAGGGGGGAGAGACGAAGAGATGAGAGAGGGAGGGAGATAGTGACAAATTTGGAGGGAGAATAGAGAGAGGGGGTGGGGCGGGATATAAAGTTAGGTGGGGGAGAAAGGGATAGAGGGGAAGTAAGAGAGAGAGGACATGATAGAGAGGATAGAGGGAGGGAGAGTGGTGGAGTTGGAGGGGGAGAGAGAGTTAGGTAAGAAGAAAGACATAAAGAGAGAAAAGTGGAGAGAAAGGGAGAGAGGGAGTGATAAGGCAAAGAGGGAGAGGGAGAGAGGAGAGCATGAGGGGAGATAAGTAGAAGGGGGAGAGAGGGAGAGGGAGAGAGCAGAGCAGGAGGGAAGATAAATAAAAGGGGGAGAGAGGGAGAGTAAGAAGAAGGGAGAGATAGATCTAGATATGTAGAAAGAGTGTATATGCTTTGGGGGTGATATAGAGATACAATAGAGAGGACGAGGGGGATATAGATATAGATGGGAGGTGAAGAGATGGAAGAAGAGAGAGATATAGAGGGAAGGAGGGAGTGCAGAAGGGAGAGATAGATATATATGGAGAGCGAGAGTGTGTGTTCTTGGTGGGGTGAGATAGAGAGACAAAGAAAAGAGAGGGAGGACATGACAGAGTGGATAGATGGAGGGAGAGAGAGGGAGTTGGAGTGTGAGAGAGAGTTAGGTAAGAAGAAAAACATAAAGAGAGAAAAGTGGGGGGAGAGAGAGAGAGAGAAAAGGAAAAGAGAGAGAGGGAGAGAGAAGAGCAGGAAGGAAGAGAAATAGAAGGGGGCGAGAGGGAGAGGGAAAGTAAGAGGAAGGTAGAGATAGATAGATATGGGGAAAGAGTGTATGTGCTTTGGGGGTGATATAGATATATAATGGAGAGGAAGAGGGACATATAGATATAGATCTGAGGTGAAGAGATGGTAAAAGAGGGATAGAGGGAGGGAGGGAGAGAGATATATATATATATGGAGATAAAGAGTGTGTGTGTTTTGGGGGGTGATATATAGAGAGAAAGAAGGATATATGAAGGGAGATATAGATATAAATGGAGGGAGGAGAGGGAAGAAGATTTCTTGTAGAAGATGCATTAATTTCAGTGTAGATGATGACTTATAATCATATTTAATTTCTTGCACTAGATGCATTGATTTTAGTTTAGACGTTGATTTGTAATTATATTTGACTGTTTTCACTAGATGCATTGATTTTAGTGTAGATTTCTAATCCTATTTGACTACTTTCTCTAGATGAATTGATTTCAATGTAGATGATGGTTTCTAATCCTATTTGATTGCTTGCACTCTATGCACTGATTTCAATGTAGATGTTAATTTCTAATTATATTTGATTTCTTGCACTAGATGAATTTATTTCGGTGTAGATGTTGATTTCTAATCTTATTTGATTGTTTGCATTAGACACATTAATATCGGTGTAGATGTTGTTTTCTAACCCTATGTGATTTCTCTCATTAGATGGATTGGGTGTTGTTAATATTAAGACTCTAAATTACTAAAAATAATTTTCAAGATTAGATGGACGGGACAGAGAGGGAAGAATATTTCTTGCACTATATGCATTGATTTCAGTGTAGATGATGCTTTCTTAGAATTATATTCAATTTATTACACCAGATGCATTGATTTCAATGTAGATTTTGATTTCTAATCCTATTTGATTGCTAGCTCCAGAGGCAATGATTTCAATGTAGATGTTGATTTCTAATCCTTCTTTATTTCTTGCACTAGATGCATTTATTTTAGTGTAGATTTGGATTTCTGTTCATATTTGATTGCTTTCACTAGATGCACTGATTCTAGTGTAGATGTTGATTTCTAATCTCGTATGATTTCTTGCATTTGATACATTTATGTCAGTGTAGATATTGTTTTGTAATCTTATTTTATTTCTTGTGTTAGATACATTACATGTTGTTAATCTTAATGTTGTAGATTATCAAGAAAATATATTTTCAAGACATATAGTAATACCTAAAAGGATATTATGTAGATTAATTAACTATGAAAAGTTGTGATACCTAGAATTAAAATGAAATACTTGTGCATAATCAATCCTTTTGCAGAGTGAAAACTAATCCTTGATAACATCTCCCTTCTACATCAATTACTAATAGGCAATTACATATATTCAAAATTACTATAGATAATTACATATAATAATGGATTCATAACATTTATAAGAGGAAAAGAGATGTTTATAAACATTCAAAACAAAAAGAAATATTCTTAAAGGAGATGTGATAATTGTTTGGAGAAACAGGTAATGTAAAGATTTTATAATTCTAGCCACTCTTTAAAAAAAAAAAAACATTATTTCTTGACTTTGTTAAATAGGCTATAGATAAAAAAAATCATCAAAATATTCCTGAAGGAAATAAACTATTTCAAACATTACAAAAGAAAAAAATTATTTCAAGAGTAATCTTGATGCAATAAATGATTAAAACTGCTCTTCAAGATATATTTAGTAATACCTAGAGTGACAATATTTAGAATTAATTAGTTGTGAGAATTTGTGATACCTATTAAATGAAATAGATGTGAAGTATCAATTCTCTTGCAAACTATTTACAATATTGTGTCCCTTCTTCATCACCAACTAATTACTAATAGACAATTACATACACATAAAAATATAACACAACAATTGTAACATTCAGAAATATTAGTATCCAAATCCAAACACTTATATAGACGAACCACTGAAAGTATCGAAACAAATATGTACAAACCATTCAAGTCAAGAAACATAGACTAATTAAAGAAGAGAATGATATGGTCATGCAAACCAAAGAAAACATAATGTGAATTTTGAAGTTAATCTCAAACATATACATAATAATGATAGACTAAAAATGTGACATTGTTGAACTGAAGTGGAACCAATTTAGATCCATCTAGCACTGGATCTATCATGCACCGAGAGCAATCAAAACCCTTTAAGTGAAAACCTTTCCTCAAATTCTACAGTCAAAAAAGGGTTTCACCTAGAGGGATTTGATCCCTCTCGGTGCATGATAGATCTAGTGGTAGATGGATCTAAGCTGGTATTTTCCAATGCCCACTTTTTCAATGAGCTAAATGTTGTAGGCTATAATTATCTTCTTAGTTGTCATAGCTATAGTTATCCAATATTGGCCCTCCTCCATGAGCCTTCTACGTTATTATAAATAGAGGACTTATCAATGTATTTTTGGACCATCGTGGGTATATAAAACTCTTCCATAGTATGAGTTGGCATTTCCCACCTTGCTAAATTTGATTTTCACTAAGTCTATGAGGACTTAGAGAGTATATATGTCTAGATAAAAGCCTTTAACTCTAAAATCTAAAATTTCTCGTTGTGGATATGTGTGATGTATGTTGTCCGATCTCTGCCTCATGCACAATTTTTTCTTATGGGCCCCATCTATTTTACGAATTTTGTGCTCTCATCACTATGTTATTATCATAGGCCAAATGTCATGATCTTCTTATTTGTCATTGGATCAGGGTTAATGCATGCTGAGGTGCTGCAAGATTTGTTCTCCTTGCAAGAATCCTTGCGAAAAGGAAACGTTGTCTACATATTTGTTGCATTCTTATTTATCGATCCTTCATCTTATTTCTCTTTGATATTGAATGAGCATGCTATAAAAAAGGTTCTCTCACATTATGAATCAATGTTTATGAGTCTTCCATTAGAAATGTTTATGGGAACAAATGACAACTCTAAAGAAACCTCATTATTTTCATATCTAAATGGTGTTTAGGGGTACTTGCCTTACATGAAGGAAATATTCTATTGGTGACATCATAATGTGGCTGCAATGGAGGAGCTATTTACCGATGGGATTAAATGTTCGTTTACAACCATGGAGAGATCTACCCCATCTTCCATCCAAACACCAATTTTCAAAGGAGATCTATTCGACCTCACAAGTTTATTGTTAACTATTATGTGGATTTGCAACTTCTTGGCCCTTTTTCTTTGCCACATAGCCACGTCTGATACAATTATAGTTGGCTTGTGGATCTAAAATTAGCTCTACTATTTTCATGGCATTGAAAAATGGGATCTGACAAAAATGGATTTTGGAAAGGCTTTTTAGTCATGCTATTTTATTAGATTGGTAGCTTGAAATACAAAGAATGAGTCCACTCGAATACATAGACAACCCACTTCTCTAAAGATCATTTTTTCCCTACCGATACGCAATCGTTGCATAAGATATCTCTTTAATTGTGACACATTACCATTCATAAAGCTAGCCATTCTCCTTTTAGACAAAGTCGTTTGAGGGATATATTTTAAATATTTCCAAGAATATTTATTTTAAAATTATATTGTTTAAAGGGAAATACTTTTTCAAAAAAATCATTTCTTTTGAATGTGACCATCATCAATAATGTATTCTTTGAACTTCTTAGAGTAATTGGGCAATGATTAGACACTAATTTAGTGGTGTTTTCATATAATAATAAGGCCGTCGTTATTTTTTATGAAGTGGATGTGCTTTAATTTACTTCTTCAGGTTAAATATTTGTTTTTGTGTTCCAATAAATGGTTATTTTTTTTATGCTTATTTCCCAAATGATTCTACTGGAAACAAGCTATCAATATAGGTGAAAGATTGTAGAAACTTCATGAGAAGAAAAAAATTAATTAGCTTCATGGTGAGGTCCTTTAGTTGTAGTTAGTCATAACTCTTTTTCAAGAAGAGAATGAAACAATTAAGAATCAATTCCAAACTATAATCATTCAGAAAATTAAGAAGGTTGATAGTCTCGAATCAACCATGGTAAAGTAAAGTATTTTTAGAATATTGCAGACAGATTTTAGATGAAGATTGACCTTCCTGATAATTTGGAGGAGGAACTTGAGTCCATGTTGGACTCAGAAAATTGTTTCTTGAAGAAGTAAATTTGCAATATTTACAATCAAAATTCTTAATGAGGAACTAAGGCTTCTTATTTAAAATCTTCCATGGAAATTTTCTTTGAAGAAGCTATCCCTCTTGAAGAAGATAACACCATGCTCTTTGATCAATATCAAATAACCAATATTAAACTTCGACAAAATATCATGATGCATTGTTGTTGAAGTTTACAAATAAGAATAATATTATTTAACGTTTATAGGAGTGTAAATAGAACCTTGAGATGGAAATTAATCAACTACAAATTATTGAGAGGAAGACCACTGATATGAGATGGTAGGCTCACCATGTTCCACCTTTCATGATATTGATTGTATCAAGCTTGATGTTAGTGATTGTGCTTCATAATATGCCTTTGTGTCACCTAGCTTTAAAAAACACAGTACTTGGTATTGGATCTTGAATGATGAGCAAAATAGGATATGCTAGAGGAGGACTTGGGGAAATGGATAGGGAATTTTTGTTCTCTTTGTACCTAAATTGTAGACATATAAAGCAACTGTTGGATATGTTGCTACAACTACTACACTTCTTACATCAAACCTTATTAAATCTGGGAAGGTATTTTTTGTTTTAGGTGGAGTTCAGATTATGTTGATGGAAGAGTATTCCCTGATTGATTTTTGCATAGACTAAAAAATTAGCTAATAATTTCCTTTTTGATGAAAATATTTTTATTGTAAAAGCTCATCATCCTTTTTGCGCATTAGGATTTTATTATGTAGAATATATATTTGGGCCACATCAACACCTTCATATGAAAAAGGGGAATTTCTTCATGAATCAAAAAGTTTTTTATTATGTAGTTAGATCACTGCAAAAATGTTGAAAAAATATAAACCATGGCGTAGTTCTAATCACTACGCCAAGATGTGTTATGCAACTTAGTATGAGGGAGATGTTGTCATGTAATGTTACATTTAAAAATAATAATATAATACTTTCATTGACAAATTAGATGTTATGAAACCAACACACAGAAAGATAGAAAAGATAGATAAATGCCTTAAAAATAAGCCACTTCGAGGGGGCAACCTCCTTTACATTACACAAATGAACAATTATTGGAGGATATAGATGACAAGACCTATTTTATTTATATAGGAGTCTAATGGGTCATAATATAATTAGATCTGACATAACAATAATAATAAGGGCACAATAATAACAATAGTGGGCTTCTATGGGGCACAATAATAACAATATGGGGACTACATGGGCACAACAATATAATAAGAGGGTTGTATTAATAACAATAAGCAGTTACACTAGTAGTATAGGGACCTAACATGCCCCTCTCCTTCAAAAAGTGTTGTCCTCAATGCTTGAGTAGTTCTTCATGCTTCTGTATAAATTCTTGTCTTCCCATGTGGAATCTTCAGTAGGTAAGTTCTTCCATTTGATGAGATACTTTGAAATTGATCTATTTCGTAGCTTTTTATTTCTCGGTTCTATGACTGCTTCAGGTTCCAATATGATTTTTCCTTCCTTGTCAAGTTCTCGCAATATTGTTTGAACTGGGATCTTTTGAAACTTTTGAATGAGTTACCACTCCTTTGGGCACATAGATATCTGAAAGGCCTGATGTTCGGAGGAACACTTCCTGGAATCAAATGAATAGCATGATCATGATCACGAATAGGTGGGAGGCCTTTGGGAGTATCAAATACCTTGGAATGATTGTCTAAAACGTTTTGGAGATCTCGAGAAATACATGATTTCGATGTGGGATCTTCTAGTGAACATAATTGTGTAATTACATCTCCTTTTTCTTTATTTAGAAGCTTTGTCATGATGTTAAAGTTGAATATCTTTCCATGTTTCCCTTCGATACCCCTCAATTCAACTTCCTTTCCTTCCCAAAAAAATTTCAAGAAAACTTATTGAAAATTAAAAGATATCGTACCCAAAGATTGTAGCCATTGTACTCCTAGTAAAACATCAGCACCACCCATTGGAATGGAAAGAATTTGGCTATTCAATACATATTCGCGCATAGATAGCTTCATATTATGGCACTTTCCAGAGCAATTTATGGTTCCTCCACTTGTAACCATCACTTGACACTCTAGTGCTAGATATAGGAAGCAATTCAATTCCTTGGCTATCTTAGAATGAATAAAATTATGGGTATTGCCCGAATCAATCAACATTATTACCTTTTTCTTCTTGATATGTCCTTCTATCTTAATAGTTTGAGGAGTGGTAGTTTCTTCCAATGTATTACAAGATATGGTTGGATTCATTTCTTAATGCTCGATGTGATCTTTCAATTATTAAACATTTTTCTTCTTGATCTGTCCTTCTATATTGATAGTTTGAGGAGTGGTAACTCCAGCCAATGCATTACAATATGTGGTCGAATTCATTTCTTCTTTCTCAATGTGGTCTTTCACTTCTTCAACCCTTTTCTTCTTGATATGTCCTTCTATCTTGAGAGTTTGAGGAGTGGTAATTATTTCCAATGCTTTACAAGATATGGTCAAATTCATTTCTTCCTTCTCTCGGGTGGGTTCCTAGTGTATATCCTCTTCTTTTGATGTTTCTTGATCGTTTTCTTCCTCCTCTTCATAATCTATGTAAAATACATTCCTCTTAGCACACTTATGACCTGTAGTGTATTTGATATAACAATTGTAACAAAGTCATTTTTCTCTTTTTTCTTCCAATTGTTGTGGTGTAAACCTTGTAGGTTGTGGAAGGCTAGGAGAAAAAAACTTCCATAATTATAGTCGTGAGTGGTGGGATTCCTTATTTCCAAAATTTCACTTTGAATTTCTCTTGTGAAACTGAATGCCTTTTCCAATGAAACAAGTTCCCAAAGATGAACCTCATGTTGAATGTTATCCTTTAAATTCCCTATGAAGACATCAACCATTTTCTTCTATGGAATATCATTTACCCTTATATTCAATTTTGGGAAGTCCTCAATGTGCTCTGCCATTGAACCCTTTTGTTTGAGATTTATCAATTGGCTAATGAAGGTGTTTCTCTTTGTATCCTGGTAATGTGCTATCATTTCCTCCATGAAAAATGACCACGTGACAAGTGGTTTACGAGAAAAAAGCCCTTTATACCAAAAAAATTTATTCAGTTCTAAATAATTAGATGAAATACGTATATTTTGTAACAGTGGTACACCATGTAGATCAAAATATTTCTCCATCTATAGCATCCAATTTACCGGATCCTTGCCATTAAACTTCCTCATCTCAGTTTTTCTTGATTTTATCAGCTTGATCTTGAAACGACTGGAACTTTGTAATTTCAGATATTTAAGTTCTAAAATTGTGGTCTATAATAGCCCTGTGAGTCCTCTTTCTAACTCCACAAGTCTGATCATAATTGGATTCCTGAAAAAAGATCTATTCCCAATCTCCCGCGATGACCTAATTATAGAATAGTTCAATAGAGTGAACTTGTACGACGTGCCACGTGTCACTTTTTAAACCTTAGGTTCTAAAAATTATACCCAAACAAAATATAATATGTCCTCTTTTTGTAAGTTCTTACGAAATTTCAATCTGATGCTCAGAGACAACATTATGATGATTTTCCCAAGGTCACCTGTCTAGGATGTAATTCGAGAGTATAAAAAAACCATAAATTCCTCAGATCATATATTCGAAAATATAGCAAGACAAGATCTGAAATTTGGATCCAAGGTTTAGACAAATTTCTTCTCAAATGGGTTTTTGTTTTACATTTTGAAACTTCATAGAAAAAAGTTATAGCAAAAATTCTAGGATGACCTGTTTTATATGAAATTTTGGAGCTTGCAAAAACCCTAACTTCCTCAGATCATATATCCTAAAATATAGTGAGACAAGATCTAAAATTGAAACACGAGGTCTAAACCAATTTATTCTCAAATGGATTTTTGCTTTAGGTTCTGAAACTTTGTAGCGAAAATGTTATAGCAAAAATACCATGATGACTTGTTTGGAGCAGTGAAACCCTAGAATCCAAAGCTGTGATACCGAATGTTATGAAACTAGCTCACAAAATAGAAGAAAAGAGAGATAAACGCCTTCAAAATAAGCCTCTTTGAGGGGGAAAACTCCTTTACATTACACAAATGAACAATTCTTGGATGATACAAATGACAAAACCTCCTTTCTATATATATGAGTCTAAGGGGTCATATTATGATTAGAGTCGACATAACAATAATAATGTAAGGGCACAATAATAATAATAGTGGGCTTCTATGGGGTACAATAATAACAATATGGGGACTACATGGGTACAACAATATAATAACGGGGTTGTACTAATAATAATAAGGGGTTGCACTAGTAGTATAGGGACCTAACAAATTTCTTCACTAAATATTGAATTGACTAGAAAATAATATTATTGATATTATATGATGTGTAATTAATTATATGCCATTTTTTTGTCAAGTCTTGAGAGATTACTTGATCAAGGTGGATGTTGGTGGCCACCCACCTATCCCATTTGGACCCCCACAACTGTCTCTTTCAGTTTTTCTATTTCCTTAATTATAGCATAGTTTACTATTTTTAGCAGTTTTTCAGGTCCTAAACTTCCGGAGCCATTTTGAGGCCCTAAACGACGTTTTTTGGGAAATCCACTCTAGCGATTTTTTCTCTAAAAAACGTCTTTTCCGTCGTAGTCCTCGGAGAGATCTTTCCAATGGGCTATCATGCGTGTCAAATGGAGATAGTACGACCAATTCGCGACCCCGGGAAGTTGATGTACCAACTTACCCAAAAGCGGGGCCCACAATTTGGCGTTTCATCTTCTAGGGTTAGGTTTTGGAATGTGAAGGGTTTTCCATTGTTTCTCAACAATAAATAGGCCCTCAAGCCTCATTGTAACATAGTTTTTGGAGAACAGTTCAAAGGCATGTGCCGACACATCTCTTCTCAGAGATAAGCTACCATCACCCTAGATGGGTTATTTCCATTTCTATTTGTAAGCATATTTCAATATTTTACAGTAATGAAATGAAGTATTATTTCCGCTGCATATTTTTCTTTAATGTTATCTCTATATTTTATTGCGTTCCTGTTTAAATCTGGATCATTACTACAAGCTTGAATTATGGTTTGAGAATCCTCAACCCAAGGGCATCTAAGCTATCAAATTCACCCGAGGATCACACCTAGTCTGGACCACACCCATCCTTAATATGGCTACATTTCTTCCCACAAAGTTTTGAAAATGTGGCCTTCACATCACATAGTGACTTAAATGTACACCCCATGACCATCTATTCTATGCTCACTTTACATGTATTAGATAATATAAAAATATATTCATAACAAAAGATATTTTAGTTTTAGTGATAATTAAAATATTTCAATGTCCATATTAAATAATATAACTCTATATCATACTGAGAAAAATAAAGTTATATATATATATATATATATACACACACACACACACACACACATATATATATATATATATATATATATATATATATATAGTTTTCATGGGTATTGAGATGTGTCAAATGGAGATAGTACGACCAATTCGCGACCCTGGGAAGTTGATGTACCAACTTACCCAAAAGCGGGTACAATTTGGCGTTTCATCTTCTAGGGTTAGGTTTTGGAATGTGAAGGGTTTTCCATTGTTTCTCAACAATAAGTAGGCCCTCAAGCCTCATTGTAACATAGTTTTTGGAGAACAGTTCAAAGGCATGTGCCGACACATCTCTTCTCAGAGATAAGCTACCATCACCGTAGATGGGTTATTTCCATTTCTATTTGTAAGCATATTTCAATATTTTACAGTAATGAAATGAAGTATTATTTCCGCTGCATATTTTTTTTTTAATGTTATCTCTGTATTTTATTGCGTTCCTCTTTAAATCTGGATCATTAATACAAGCTTGAATTATGGTTTGAGAATCCTCAACCCAAGGGCATCTAAGCTATCAAATTCACCCGAGGATCGCACCTAGTCTGGACCACACCCATCCTTAATATGGCTACATTTCTTCCCACAAAGTTTTGAAAATGTGGCCTTCACATCACATAGTGACTTAAAAGTACACCCCATGACCATCTATTCTATGCTCACTTTACATGTATTAGATAATATAAAAATATATTCATAACAAAAAATATTTTAGTTTTAGTGATAATTAAAATATTTCAATATCCATATTAAATA
This sequence comes from Pinus tabuliformis, assembly GCA_031772625.1. Taxonomy (NCBI): domain Eukaryota; kingdom Viridiplantae; phylum Streptophyta; class Pinopsida; order Pinales; family Pinaceae; genus Pinus; species Pinus tabuliformis. The sequence continues at coordinate 1,154,281,964 of CM062804.1, read as the reverse complement.
ATATAACTCTATATCATTATACTGAGAAAAATAAAGTTATATATCTATATCTATATATATATATATATATATATATATATATATATATATATATATATATATATATATATAGATATATATATAGATATATATATATAGATATATATATATATATATATATAGTTTTCATGGTATCGAGATGTGTAATTTATTTTATTCTTAATATTAAGTTCATGAATAAGATTTAGGATATATTAATAAAAAATGTTTAATATGTGTTAGAAATCAAATATTTCAATATACATGTTGAGTAAAATATTTTAACATCAAATATATAGAGAGAGAAGAGAATGAGTAAGAGAATTATTATTCCACTAATATGTGTTTTCCAATTGAAGGTGTCCAAAAGATTTTATTTCATTCAATGTTTATTGTGGATTTGATATGTAACATTTAAAATAATAATAATAATAATAAAAATAATTCAATGTATGCATCTACGCACGGATATATATATATATATATATATATATATATATATATATATATATATCGAGAGATCGAGAGAGAGAGAGAGAGAGAGAGAGAGAGAGAGTATCCTATGGATATATGTTTTCTATATTCGAATATAAGGGGGCATTTAGTGTCAACTAAGTAAATATTATATAAAATAAGTGAAAATTAAAAATCTCTTATAGTTAAAACATTTTATTAGTGTGTTGGAAAAAACCAACATCAAACCATGTTAATTCCTGATCTACTAAGAGCCAAGAGGAATGAATATCTCGAGGTTCCAACATTTGCTCAAGTTTTTCACTCAAAAAATAGTTTGCATCTTAAGAGATGTGACCCTTCTCAGTGTTTGGTAGATCTAGAGTTAATTTGGATCTATGTTGGATAGGATCAACTATGGTTGGATCAATGGTTGGTCATATAATATTTTGGATAGATGTTTGTAGAATTTTGTATTGTTATGTTCCATCAGTTGTGCACTCATACAATGTTCCTATTATTTTTGTTGAATGTCATTGCTACCAAAAATGTCTTTAGGGGGGAGTTTGATGATGACAGAGGCCATTGATTGTTGTTAGTCCGTAAGTTTTGTTCCAAGGGGGAAGTTAGATGATGACAAATACTATTTTTTTGTTTTTTTATTATCATTTCTCGTGTTTGATCAACTTCCGGTGAAAATGTTCAGACATCTTCATGAGTTTTATTTTACAGTGCTTGAGCTATGTTTTTCACACTTATATGCCTCATTGTTTGTTTTGTAGTTGACAGTGTTGCTTATTTTTTAAGCCTTTTTCCTTATTCTTTACGAATGCCTATTTTCTCTAAGGTATTTAGGAGGAATTTATTAATGTTTTCCTTTCCTGTGCCTCTACAACATCTTCTACATCAAATATCAACCAAGGTCATTGAGGTTTCTTAGTTCTCATCTTCATAGTTTTGTAATTCCTAATTGGAGTAGGCTTTTTTTCTTGCAATTACATGGATCGTTCTGGGATCTATAGTCTTAGCTCCATGTTTATTTAAGCATTACCACCTTTCTCCCTTGTGGAGATATTTTTTTTTATGTGCTTTTCTCTCCTTTTCTCTACATATGAGAGTTTATAATTGAGTACCTAATCAAGCCTTGTTATTATGACCCTATTTTAATTTATTCTTCATCCCTACATTTCACTTATGATGGGATGATACTGTTGGTATTTTCCAATGAAGACTCTTCCACTGAACTAATGTTTTTGATTTGTATGCTCACATAGGGTTATTATCTATCAATTTTTCATAGCTATCTTTAGCCAACACTTGGCCTCCTTCATTGTTATAAATGGATGACTTCTCTATGTATTTTTAGAAAAATGTGAGTAATACAAAACTCTTTAAAACTAACATTCTTCTAGTAGCTTTATTAACCATAGAGGATGTGGAGAAAACTCCATGAGGCATGATGTTATGGGAAATAGTGGAGGAAGTGGTAAATGATTTCTTCAGAGCTACAATTTTTCATATATGTGATTTTTTTATTATTGTTTTATTTTTATTTTTCTTCTTTTTCTAGTGGTGGATCTTAGGCCAATGCTAGTTATAATGTTGAATAAAGGAATGATATATACATCAATGTGATGATTTCATTAGGTTTGTATGATAAAAGCATGAATACCATATGGGATAGTTTATTTCACAAAAAGTCGATTCAATCCTCAATTGATATTTCTTTGTTTTATTAATATCATGATTATTACCTTTGATTTACACTATTCTTTAAATTGTTATTATTACTTAGTTTCTTACACTAGTGAATATGAAATATAATTATGATGTTCAAATACCCAAATATTATGTTTCTTTAGAAAGTCAATGAGAATTATTTTCTTTAAAAAAATATATATATTTCCTTACATTATTATAATAATTATTATTATTAATAATATCGTTGATGGTTATCTTAGTTGATTGGGTCCCTGTTGCTAAAGCACCTTTTGGTTGAGAGGTCACGAGTTCAATTCCCTCGACACTCTTAGGGTCAAGTTCCATGGTTGAGTCGGCAGGAAGTGATCCTTTTGGGTATATCTACCTAGTATAAATATTTTGTAGACATATTAGTCATTGATCTCTAGGGACTGTGAACGACATAAAAGATAATATTTATTATTAGTAGTGATGATAATCACTATTTAGTGAGGTCAAATTACAGTTATTGAATCTTAAAAAAAATGAATAATTAATTGATTTCCTTTATCATCATGTTTTTATATTTCAAAAGATTTGAGGCAAATACATCCTTTTAATGGTAGTCGACTACATGAAGGGAAAATAGTCCTCCAACCATCTTAATAGCAACCAACATGTTCAAAATTTTGTATTATATATTAACTAGTGTATCAAAAAGAAATAATACATGAAGTAGTTGTTTATTACTACTCATAACAACATATAAACATAAAAAAGAAGGGCTGATGTAATCGAAACCAAGAATTTGATAGAGTCATGTGGGAGCTAATGGTCAATAAGCACATCCTTGGAGTGCCCATCAGTTGTCTCCAATTCCTAATTAGATGTTGAATACTAGTCGACATGCTCAGTTGTAATTTGGTTCGGCTAGGTTCCATGTGACCTACCTTTGTACATTTTAATGATTCCTCCCTTAGAAGATTGAGTGACTAAAATTTCAATTTCAAAAATTTCATTGCACATTGCTTCAAATTTACCCTTAAAAATTCCAATATGTGTAAAAATATTTCTCTCATGCCTTATTCTTATCCATGGATTGAGAAATAAGGGTTGCAGTTGCCAATAAGTTTCTTTAGTCAAAAAAATTGGTTTCATGTATGCACATGTGAGCCCATTCGAGTACACATCCTTGAACATCCTAGACAATCTAGTCCTTATAAAGGCTTAACCTTTTATCCTACACTCCCTTACCTCATTTTTCCATTTCCTATTTATCCATTTCAAAGTATTTTTCATCATAGTCTTTCCCAAGCTCTTATGTTTCATATGTGGCTCTGGCAAGAATGACTGAGGAATTCGAAGGAAGACGTCGTGCGACCCTCCATAGTACACTTCCTCTTTCTTCCATCTCCATGCAAGCCAACATCATGAGCCATACAACCTTGTTGTAGCAGCTACAACCACCCTCCAAAATTTTTCCTTAGCTTTATTTTGGAGCCTTCCTACCAACCATCCTTACCAGCATGTATTGCACTGTCAAGTACATAGGATTTAGCTAAGCTTCAAAGGATTTCCAGCCTATGCATGTCAACTTGATAATTTCTCATAACAGGCTTCCATTTTGAACTTAGGAAAATTTCTAGCTAAGATTTTCACTAAAAATATTGCGCAACTCTAGAACAGAACTAGCCTTCCCTCCAGAAATTGCACAATCCTACTGGGCTCCAGAATTGCGAATCCAACCAGATAGCCCTCCCTAAGAAAACTGCACAATCTAGCCAGTCATTGGCCTTCAACCTAAAAATTGCGCAATTTTGGGAGGTAGTGACATGCTGAGGCTAGAAATTTCACAATGCCTCATGGACAACCAACCCTGCTTAGCCCAAAAACTGCACAAATCCCTCTCCCAAGCTTGTAAAATGATGCATGTGCCTTCAGTTTGATCAGTTCCATCCGGTACTAAGCAATATTGATTTGCACGCATGGGATGATTTTTCTCGAAATAGCAAAAGAAACATGGAAAAAGAATCTCTAAATTTCAGGGATCTATTTGTAGCAGCTGGAGGTTACATGAAAATGTCGTTTTAGAAACTTCCCTCCAAGTGTAACTTTTTCTTAGATTTGTGGCATGCATGTCATAAGCCTCAAACTTATTTATTTGATGCTGCAGAGCTCATTCCTCATATCGATATTAGAGCTTTGACATCCCACATCTCATCTAGGAGTCTTCTACATAGTCAGCTCAAAGTTTTTCGGGTAAGTCTGATTTTCATGTTATTTTCTTCTTTTTTGTTGTTTTGAATATTTAATTTTCTATGAATTTTATTTTCTTGGCTTTGTTAGATTCCTGTTGTCATTTTAATTTATATTAGCTTATAGAAGCATCATTTCAATTTTTATTTACATCCCAGTGCTATCGCATGCATGGCATTGTTCTTGCATTAACGGTTCTTGTTGCGGCAACTCGTTTCACACACATGCATTTTTTCCCATTTTCTGAATCTTTCATACTGTTTTCATGCATGATCATTCACTCTTGCTTACATTTATTCTTTCCATGAATTCAAACCTCTTCATGTTTTGAGTCGCCCATGGGCGTCTCTAGGCTGCCTTGGCTCGGATCTTGCCTTACCTAGACTGAAATGTACATTTCTGGAAGTGAAGGCTCTACCTTCCCCCTAGAAATTGTCTAAACCTGACTAGCACTGACCTCCAGGATTGCATTGCGCAATTCTGGGAGGCAGTGCCTTGCTGACCCAGAAAATTGCGTAATCCAGTTTCTGGGCATACATGTCCTTGCAATTTGAAATTACGTATTGCACAATTTCAGCCCTCAGCAAGAAGGCTGGACTATGCATTGCGCAAGTCCAGTAATCAGAAAACCTCTTGACATCTTGGACTGTGTTTTGTGCAGTTTTTGCAATCAGTCTCCCCACCCCCCGGTGAATATTGCGTAATTTTTACTGCCAGTCACCTAGGTATGTTACATGTAAGTCCTCAAATTTGTTTTGGTTTTCAATTGACAGATTTCTTGTCATGAGTGTCATTATTTATCCAGGTATAGTAGGTGTTCATGTGTCTCTTAGTGGTATAGTACAATGGCCTCCAAGAGAGTAGGGTCAAAGGACGGTGTTGGAAGTTAAACTGGAGATGCAGTTGAACAAGTGTCTATGGGCTGCGTGTTTACGAAGATACCAAGCTAGTCATAGATAGATATGTCAAGTTGAAATGACAGGACATCAATGATCCATTCTCAGGCGCATTTGAGGAAGACCTGGAAGACCATAGGTTCTATGTCAATTGTTGGGTTGTGTTATATTCTTTCCACGACTAGCCCACATAGTTAGTTGAGGAGATAGGAGGGGGGAGGAGGCCCCCCTTCATTGCGCTGATTGCATAGTGGGGGAAGTCATAGGGGGCTTGATAGGTGCAGGTAACCCCACTCTACGGGGTCTGGGGAAACGCCTTAGAAAATTTTGGTTTTTGACCCTATATTAGGTTGGGTGGACCTACCTATGGTTTTGTGCATGTTTTTCGCACATGGTTTTTGACACGATGGCTTTCCATCCATGTTCTTGGACGTGATGGTTTTTCGTCCATGGTATTGGATGCTTCAACATGTATAAATATGTATTGTAACATTGAAAGGAACATAATGGAAATTCAAGCTGGTAGTCCTGGTTTTGGGATCCAGGGGAAAATCTCTGTGTGTATGTGTTTTATGTGTTATGCTCTCGCATTTTTTATTTTCTTTGTTTTAGAATTCATATGCAGGTGATTTCTGTACGGGGTTAAAACCTAAATTTGGTATTAGAGTTGTTTTGGCTTCAAGGGGATGCCTTTGTTGTTGAGGGGTTTTGCTCAAGCCTGTGGTAGACCCTGTTCAATGTGAGATCTCGGGATCGATTTTGGTGGTGAAAGAAGATCGCGAGTAGTGGAAAGATAGAGATTGAGAAATTTAATGGTCAGAGTTTTGAGTTGTGGAAACTCAAGATGGAGGATCTATTGGTTGATAAAGATTAGTGGATCATGGTAGATATGGGTACTAAACTAACGAGAGTGTTTGATGAAGAATGGAAGAAGTTGTATCGGAAGGTAAAGGGCACAATATGATTGTGTGTCTTAGATTCACTATTGTTGAATGTATAAGGGGAAGCTACGATGAAGGAATTGTGGGACAAGTTAGGTACTTTGTACGAATCTAAGTCTCTGGTGAATAAACTGTTTCTACCAAAATGTTGTATAACTAGAGGATGAAAGATGGAGACTCAGTGACAGAGCATCTGAATGCATTTAATACTGTGGTAAGTCAGTTATCATCTGTTGATATTAAAATTTCAGACGAAGATAAGTGCATCAGTTTGTTGTGTTCTCTACCAGATTCATGGGATAGTCTAGTTATTGCAATAGGTAGCAATGCAATTGCCTTGCAGTTTGATGAAATAATCTCATCCTTACTGACGGAGGAAATGAGATGGAAAAATATGGAGAGCCAGAATAGTGATGCCTTGTTTGTACGAGGATCGTCCCAGAATAGAAACAAAAATAAGTCATCTAGTGTGAGGTCTAAATCTAGAGAGAGATCTAAATCTCCAAGAAAACCTGTAAACGTGGTGTGCTGGAAATGCAGAAAAGAAGGGCAATAGAAAAGTGACTCTAAATCTAAAGCTCCTAATAAAGGAAAGGGATCTGATGATGCTCCTTCTGCAGAGGCTAAAACCACCTCAGATGAAAGTGGGGATGTGTACCTGGCTTCTTCAAGTACACATTTAGATCACGAGGCATGGTTGATTGACTCAGGTGCATCCTTTCACTTCACTCCCCATAGAGAGTGGTTCCGCGAGTATGAGAAATATGATGGTGGTGATGTCTTTTTGGGTGATGACAGGAAGGCTAGAATCGTTGGTCACAGAAAAGTAAAGTTGAAGTTGTAAGGTGGAGGGGTTAGAACACTTCTAGGTGTTCTACATATTCCTGCATTAGCCAGAAATCTAATTTTTCATAGCAAGCTGGATGATGCAGGTATAAAAGCAGTGTTTGAGAAGGATACCCACAAGATGGTTTGGGGAGCACTGGTATTGATGCGGGGAGTTCGGGTTGGAACTCTGTACAAGCTACAAGGTAGCACTGTTGTTGATGGGTGCAAAAGTTCTGTGGTTCCTGAATGTGGAGCAGAAAATATAGTGGTCTCTGGAGAGAAGACCATGCTATGGCATCAAAGGCTTAGACATATTAGAGATAAGGGCCTTTGAATACTTCATGGTAAAGGTATGGTAGAAGGTATGAGTAATAACTCTCTGGATTTTGATTTCCATGAAAATTTTGTATATGGGAAGAAGAATTGGGTGTGTTTCCCCTCTAGTGGTACGAGGGTGAAACAGATATTAGAGCTTGTGCACACTGATGTGTTTGGACCTATGAAGGTTCCATCACTGGCTAATTTTGTGTACTATGTATCATTTATAGATGACTTCTCAAGGAATACATGGATATATTTCCTTAAGAATAAATCTAAAGTCTTTGATAGGTTTAAATAATTTAAGGATCTAGTGGAAAACCAGATAGAGAAGAAGATAAAGGTGTTGAGGACAGATAACAGTGGAGAATTCTATAAGAAGTGTGGTATAGCACGGCAGAAGACTACTCCATATACACCTCAGAAAAATGGAGTTTCAGAAAGAATGAACAAGACATTGATGGAAAGGGAAAGAAGCATGCTGAGTGGTGATGGGTTAAGACAGGAATTCTGGGCAGAGGCAGTGGAGACAACATGTTACCTAGTCAATAGATCACCTTCATCAGCATTGGAGGGTAAGACTCCATAAGAGGTATGTACTAGTAAGAAACCCTCTCTTTCACATCTGAGGGTATTTGGATGTGATGCATATGTACGTGTAGATAGTAAATCTGAAAAGTGCATCTTTATTGGGTATAAGGATGGTTTAAAGTGTTATAAGCTTTGGAACCCAGTAACAAGGAAGGTTGTGTACAACCGAGATGTGGTATTCTAAGAGGTGAAAGATGTTATTAAACACGAAGTCCAACCAAAGGAACTTGAGAAGATAGATTTTCAGCAAAAGGAGGAAGAATTGGACTCTACAACAGAGGAATCAAAAGATGATGAGCCACAAACTCCGGGTGTGAGAATATCAGTTCGAGAAAGAAGGCAGCTAGAAACATATAGTCCTTCTACTTTCTATTCAAGTTTTTCTTTATCTATTACTGATGATGATCTCGAAAGTGTGAAGGAAGCAGTAGATTCAGAGGCTGGAAAACTCTGGAAAGAGGCCATGGTTAATGAAATGGCATCTTTGCACAAAAATGAGGCTTCAGATCTGGTGGAGTTGTCAGCTGGAAGGAAACCCATTGGGGTGTTCAAGAAGAATACGAATGCAGAAGGAAAGGTGGAGAAATAAAAAGGTCGGTTGGTAGCAAAAGGTTATTCCTAGGTGTCGGGAATTGATTTTGGTGATATTTTTTTTCCTGTTGCCAAGGAAACTTCTATTATATTGCTTTTATTTGTTGATGCTTATTTTGATTTTGAGGTAGAACAGATGGATGTGAAGACAACATTTCTTCATGGGGATCTAGAAGAGGAGATCTATATGAAGCAACCTGAAGGCTTTGCGGTGAAGGGTAAGAAATAATTGGTATGCAAGTTAAAGAAGTCTCTGTATGGGTTAAAACAGTGACCAAGGATGTGGTATCAGAAATTTGATACATTTATACAGGGACATCGCTTCACCAGAAGTAAAGTAGATCACTATGTGTATTTTAAATTAATTTGTGACCTTGGTATTTATCTGGTCTTGTATGTGGATGATATGTTGTTGGTTGGAAATGATAAAGAAATTATCCAGGATTTGAAGACCCAATTGTCCTCCAAATTCGACATGAAAGATCTTGGCGCTACAAACTATATTTTGGGCATGGAAATGAAAAGAGATTGGGCAAAGAGGAAGCTCTGGTTAAACAAGAGGAAGTATGTCGAGAAAATATTAGAGGTTTTAATATGCAGGATAGTAAACCGGTGAAAGTTCCTATTCTTGTAGGTGTAAAGTTATCTGCTGAACAGTGTCCCAAGACACAAGAAGAGGAAGAGGATATGTCCAGTGTTCCATATGCAAGTGCAGTCAGTAGCCTAATGTATGCAATGGTTTGTACTAGACCAGACATTGCACATGTAGTGGGAGTATTGAGCAGGATTGTGTCAAAACCAAGGAAGGAGCATTGGAAAACAGTGAAGCGGGTTTTTAGGTATTTGCATGGCACTAATGATTATGGTTTGTGCTACCAAGGAAGACTAGGATTGGACATAGTTTTGGATATCCATGGCTTTGTTGATGCGGATTGGGATGGAGATATAGACCAGAGAAGATCTACAAGTGGGTATGTGTTTAACCTATTTTGAGGTGCAGTGAGTTGGATGAGTAAGAAACAATCTACAGTGGCACTATCAACTACAGAGGCAGAATACATGGCAACCACTCATGCAAGCAAGGAAGTAGTTTGGTTGCAGATATTGTGTTTAAGGATGGGGTTAGTATAGGGAGCTATAAGGATAGATTGTGACAGCCAAAGTGCAATTTTCTTGGTAAAGAACCCTGCTTACCATTCGAAGACAAAGCACATTGATATTCAGTATCACTTTGTGAGGGATATGATAGAAGAAAAAAAGGTGTTTCTCGTAAAGGTGGACACTTTGAAGAATACTGCAGATTCATTGAAAAAATCTGTGAGCTCTAAGAAGTTCTCTTGGTGTAGAGAAAAAATGGGAATTGCAGGGCTGGACAAATGACAAAGCTCTCTTATGGCCCCCTATTGAAAGAAAACAACAAGTGGGAGAATGTTGGGTTGTGTTATATTCTTTCCACGACTAGCCCACATACCTAACTAGGTGGATAGGAGCGGTTGGAGCCCCCTCTTTGTTGCGCCAATTGCATAGCGGGGGGAGTCACAGGGGGTTTGAGGGGTGTAGGTAACCCCACTCTATGGGGTTCGGGCCCTATATTAGGTTGGGTGGACCTACCTGAGGTTTTTTGCATGTTTTTTGAACATGGTTTTGAATGTGATGGTTTTTGGTCCATGGTTTTGGATGTGATGGTTTTCGGTCCATGGTTTTAGACGTGATGGTTTTCAGCCCATGGTAATGGACGCTTCGGCATGTATAAATATGTATTGTAACATTGAAAGGAAAATAATGAAAAATCAAGCCGGTAGTCCCAGTTTTGGGATCTAGGGTAAAATCTCTGTGTATGTGTTTTATGTGTTATGCTCTCACATTCTTTATTTTCTTTGTTTTAGAATTCGTATGCAGATAATTTCTGTATGGGGTTAAAACCTACCACAAGCCTAAATTATATCAGATTACATGCAGGTATCCCATGTTTCCCTGCACGGACATGATGGATTGGATTGTATTACACACCAATCCTGAGATGATGTTGTTAAGAAGTGTCAGTGGAAGAGAGCTTCTACCTTCATGGAGAAGGACTATTAGGAGATGTATCATTTACCACAAGCAATGATCACAATGGAGAATCCCTTCACCATGTGCAGCAATAAAAACTCCAGATTTATCTTGAAGAGTTGGGTGAAAGAGCCAACCAAGTTCAGCACAACACCTAGCCTTGTTTAAAACATGAAGATACTCCGGAAGGCATATCAGTATTTGGTCATCTTTGCATGACGCTTATATGACCAAGAGAGCACAGAGACCTTCCCATAGAGTTGGGTGATTGTCTTGGACCAAATGGCCAGTGAAGGAAGGCCATGAAACTGATTTGACATGTTGGCTCTTAGGTTGAAGGAACAAGTGATAGGAGCCCGACATCCGCCCAAAGGTCAACAAGCATATATATCCACGTTTGCATACATACTCGATGAAATTTGTGCAGTCAGGAGTTCCCACGCTTGAAGTGGGCATGGACACCTTCAAAAACTGTTATGCAAAGAATCTTATTACAAATTGTTCTCCGAGTGCAGCTTCTATGGAGTCATCATACAGTTGTCAGACCACTTTGTTACCCTATTGTGCAAAATGATATTTGAGCAGGATCCACCTTGCATGTCACAGGAAGCAATGGAGGAATTGATCGACATAGCAGATTGCTATGACTCACCCCTTGGCACCTTCATATGGATGTACAACGCGGAGAAGCCTCCCCATGTTTTATCGAATTTTTCCATGGACAAGGTTGTCATGCAAGAAGTGTCGTATCAGCTAAACTACAGAGTAAGAAGAAGGCAACTTGGCCCACTCTTCCTTTGCGAATTTCTTGATATGAGATACAGAATCTATGCCATGTTGATGCCGAGACGGAAGAGTTCAAAAGATTTACTTTTGGCACCAGAAGTTTCAATCTCTATGACCCACATTGCTCTATAAAGGACCATTGTGTGAGAGTGCAATTTTGTTGGATCCATGGGGCATGTCATTGGGCTTGTTAGTGTCAGAGTCTTCACATCGCCATCAGTGATCGAAATTTACTCTTTTGCATCTCATGGTAGGAGTCCCATGCTGCTGAGTCATTCCATTAGGTCCTGGATCTATTGATGGTAGGGTTTACTTCAGTTTTTCACTCATCATATGTACTTGCTGATCCTCTTTCAAACCTTTTAGTCATGATTCATGTTCATTTTATAGTCCATTTCATCAATTACATAGGGTTTGGTCTCATTAGGTCTTAGGGTTTCCTCCATGGTCAAATTCAATGATTATATGTTAATAAGGGTCAGCAAGCACATGAGGAGGTCAATCATCGTTGTTAAAATCATAATTTATCAGTTGAGAAGCTGAATGTAGTTCTCACCTCAAAACTTGTTTTGAGGTGAAAATAGAGTATTATTGTTTTTTATCTTTATTCACGATGTAATTTTACTTTTTCTATATGTAATATTTGTTCCCAAGCTCCTCCTAAGCTTTTGATGTTGCCAAGCATCCGCCACTACAAAAATCAAGTGATATTGAGCATCAGTTCACTTGTAAAAGCAAAAGAGAAAAAAGCACTAAAACCTTAAATTCCTCTCCCACTGAGCTAGGGTTGGCTAAGGGAGCAAATATCTATGAGTAGAGGAGGCATGAGAGATATCAAAAGGTATGAGGCCATTTAATATCATCAAACATCGGGCCTCCATCATTTGTTGAGAAGGCATTCCAAGGAACAAGCCATTCACCACACATAAGGGACGATTTTTCTTCAAACTGTGTTTCTAAGAAAGAAAAGATGAATTTGAGAAAAGTGAGAGATATTTTCTCCATCATAGACCCAAGAAGAAAGACCTCTTTCAGTTTGTACACAGGTGTCATGGTTTTAGAGAAATGTAAAAAATACAGTTCCTACAAGGGAGTTAATGCACTTATAGAGTTAACTTGGGAAAAGCAATATTTCTCCCAGCTGGGTTGACCAAATCACTTTCTTGATGAGTCAAATGATAACTAGACACAAAGAGCTTTCCAATGAGATATCATGAGCTCAATTTAAAGTTGAGGAAGACCTTCAAAAGTTGACTGTAAGATTACTATTCATTTTGGCAGCCTCATTCTACACATTTTGACCAGTCTTGGGAGATTAGACTTTTGATAGGGAAAATAAACTCAAAATTGAATCATTCAAGATGTTTTGGAAAGTAGACTAGACAAGCTTTCTAATGAGCTATCCCAAGCTTAATTGGGACATCGGGAAGGTAGTCAAAAGCTATTTATAATTGGTGTTGTGCTTTTGAGTGGTAGTGCTGCACTTCTAGCTCGGCACTGCGCTTCTAAAGATTTTTCCTAGTGTAAAAATACATGGGCGGTGCGCTTTGAGGCTGGGGATACACTCCTGTAGGTGGCACTATGATTTACTAAGAAAAGCCCCAAAACACTTCAGATCACCAAATTCCATCAAATTTCTTCATGTTTCCATCTTTATAAGTAAGTATCCTAATGTCTCTTGTTGCTTAGGGTTTTGTGTCAAGATTTTTGTGGTTTTTCATCTTTAAAATCAAAACCCTAATTTCTATTATAAACCCTAGTTCTCCTGTAACTTATTTCATAAACTAAAATCATCATCTCCATTATTGCTATCCCACCCTATGAAATACATGTCACTCCCCAAACCCCCTCATTCATACATTTTGCCCACTCCATTCCTCCATGTCCTTGTCCATAGTACCATCCATACTTTACGACATTGTTCAAGCCAAGGAAAAAGTACAAGAGGAAGATCTTGGTGATTAGGAGGAAAGATATTTTGACCCAATTGAGAATGAGGACCCACATCAACACTTTACTCATCATGGAGTTGACATCATTGACTTGGAAGCTTAGGATGAAGAAACTGTCAAGGACATGATTATTCAAGAGAGAGAAGCTCAAATACAATCCTTGGCTGATAACTTAGAAAGATCCGAGTTCATCATCAAATATTTAGAGTAGGAAAACAAACAATTGAGTGACAAGAAAGTCCTGATGGAACTGCAAATGATCAAAGAAAAAAGGCAAATGGCTAAACAGGCTCATGTCAAGTTTACTCCTATTGAGCAAGAGATTGAGAATGATAGGGAAAAATGGCTTGAGAGGGTCAACATATATCTCAAAGGGCTGATTGAGAAGGCCAACAGGGATAAGAATATGGTTCGCCACATGGGCTACCATTACATGACCCACAGCAAAATCTGTAACATGAGGATCAGGAAGCTTAAAGCTGGTTGAGGAAGGCATTAAAGAGCAAAAAGGAGAAAGATAAGTTGAAAATATTAGCTGAACCCTCACTATCCCATCAAAGTAGCTGATGGTAGTGTCCCATGCCAAATTTGGGCAAGTTTTGGAGATTTTTTGCATTTTTCAAATTTTGAAATTTTCAACACAGAAAACTGGACCAGAAGCCACTGCGCTTTTTCTTGGAGAATCATATCGAGAAAAAGTTTGTATTTTTGGATTCATCACGATGAGAAAATACACCTTGGAAAGTTTCAGAATTTTTGGAGAAAATCTGGGTCACCAAAAGGTCCAAACACTACCATAAAATGACCTCTCTGCCTCTTTTTGGACACACAGAAGTAGTCTTGGGAGATTCAAGTTTTGAGCGGGAAAATGACCTCCAAATCAAAAATTCCAGTTGTTCCAGACACTAGACTTGAATAAGTTTCCAATAAACTATCATGGGATAAATTTGGCTAAGGGGAAGGCCTCCAAAACCAAGTGGAAAGTGGTGCTGCGCTTTTGACATGTTTGCCAATAGAATCAAAATTTCGCCTGTTTTGACTGTGGATTTGTCTTTTCTCTCCTGATGGATGATTTCACTCATGTAATTAATGAAATGGCATGTTAATGTGATGGAAAAATAGTACTAGAGGGTAGATTCATTAGTTAGAGGTGGTTTTGAGGCTAATGAATTAGTTTCCCTACTTATAGAGGCAAGTTGTTTGACTGCCTATATTCCAGTTCTTAGTTGGGAAATGGTTGAAACTGCCCATCTTCTCATGGATTCGACCCCTAATGGTTAGAATGAGTAATTTGATGTATATATTATGTATTTTCTTTGTCATTATTAGAGGTTGGATTCACTTGGATGCTGTGAACAATATTGTACATCATTGTAAGCAGTTTGGCAAGGAAATTAAAAGGAGTTGCAGCTATTTTTATGGGATACTTGTGGTATGGTGCTTTTCCATAGTTTCTTCTTCTATTATCAGTTTTTCACATGTTTTATGTATTCCACAATCTATTTCAATGCTTCTAACTAAATGATATCAAGATAGATATATAGAATTCATTGTTTACAGTGCTCTACCTTGGGAAACCATTCAGTATTTAATGTTTTCTGCTATTTGAGTAGGATTCTTGCTTGTCCCATGCCCTCCTCAGCTCCTCACTAGTCTTAGACATCTCACCTAACTAAATTTCTAGTGTTTAAAGCATCTACCTACCTTGCCCCATAGAACAACCTGCATTTTGACCTAATTTCCTGGACCTAAAACTACCCAGCTCCATCTGATCCAACAAAAAACCAACACTTTCAATCGAAATCTTTCGAGCTACTATACCGAGCCTAAAATGTTTACCTAATCCAGTCATCCTGATTGAAATTCCAAAGGAGAGAGCCCTCTCCCGGCCTAGTATGGCTAGCTACCAGGTTAAGCTTGGTTTATGGTTACCCTGGAATTGCCTCCCTTCATCCTGAGGTCAATCCAGCTGATAACAGGTCTGAGGAAGATCGATGTAGATATTGTCACAACTTCTCTAGGCTAAATGAATCTATTGGCACAGCTATGGAATGGTCAGATAAGAAGTGTGAAGCAACATCTCAAAGAGCACCATCATTAGTAGCAGCAGAGGGTAATAGACCTATGCATGACAAAGGCAAGAGAAAGGTTGATGACAACACAAAGGCAGAACAAAGCTACAAGTTCAAAGTAGATTCACTAGTAATGAGAGAAGGTTTGGAGATTGAGGCTAGGAGGCGATAGTGCAACAAGAGGAATGTGCAAAGGCAAAGATATAAATGAAGGATTGAGGAAGCAAAGAAGGCCCTATGTAGAAGGGAGAAGGAAGCACAATAGGGACAGACACAATAGGAGGTACATCATGAACAGACTACAGAAACTATGCCCATACAGGTTATAGACTCATCTGAGCGTTGGCATAGAGAAGATTGGGTGAGCAGTCACATGAGCAGGACTTAGCTCAAGAGATTGAACATATGCTAGAGCAGATGTATACAGATGTGGTGCAACAAGAGTTATATTAGGATACAAACCTCATGCGTCATAACCAAGAGGTCACCCCACTATCTTCACCAGATTTGGGAGTAGAGCAAGTCACAAGTGATCAATGAGAAACATACATCCTTGAAGATAATCTTGAAGCGGAGATGCACAACATATCTTTCAATGAGTTGCAACACAGAGTTGTGAAATCACAGAGAGTGCCTACTTCGAATGTTGACACATCTCTTGTGCAACTTGTAGAATGAGTGATCATATCTGATGTGTGCAAGCATCTAACAGCATTGGCCGATGCTACCAAAGAATAAGCTAAAGCCACTAGCTTGAGTGTCTAATTCTTGATAGAAGAGAACGAGTGAATGGTTAAGGAATTACAAGCAGCCAAGCAGGGAGGAGAAATGGTCACATCATCCACCAGAGAAAAGTCGAAGAGAGTGATACTAGATGAAGTATCATTCCTTGAGAAAGTCATGCTGATGTTTTATTCCAGATTGAGTACTGTGCATAAGGCATTAGTCCATCTCAATAGTTGGCAACATCGTTGTGCTAGGAGAGCACACATATTGTCAAATTTGCACACTATTGTTGACCACATATAGGCATGGAAAATGAGATACAAAGGATCCCAATTTCATTTTCCAAAGATGATGAAGCCAAAGGTAGTAGAGTTTAAGGCACACATCTGGAGTCAGTTCCAGAACTACGAGGAACTCCCACAGCTCATCACCAGTTTCAGGCTTTGCATGCATGGGTGTTCAAAAGCATGGATGTCATTGTGCCCGCACACATAATATAATTTATTAGTATGCTAACTAAAGCAAAGTCAAAGAACCAAGTCCGACAGATATGGACATGTACTTCGACGAGTTGATGGGTGTAGCCATTAGTGCAGACTTTGAAATCAACATAGACACTATGCATAAGTATGTTGTTGATTCGGCTACACTCAGGACTATGATGCGCATGTTAGCAGATGAACTGGACAGAGGTGCCAGATCAGTGTACCTAGATTCAACAAAGGCAAGAGTTCACTTTTAGTAATATGTCACCAATGAGCATGTGGGCACCATCACGGACTACCAAGATTGGCATCAGTTCGCCATTATCGATCATTGCGAGGATGTCGAAGACTTGGACTTCCCATAGTTGTTTGAGTCGTCGTAGTGTCTTGCATGGCTTGGGCAAGCCTATTTTGTCTCACACGGGTACATGCATAGATTGTAATGTAACATCTTGTAAAAGTGAAAGACTAAGTCTCAACTATCGAGCATAACAGTCATGTAGTAGGTGAAGTCATGAGGGTAGGTGAAGAGTCACAAAGGGGAATGTCAAGTGTGACCCCACCCTTTCTATTTATAAAACCTCATAACTCATTATACAGGCTTTCAGTGGCCAAGCTTCCTATAGGAATATCCTAGAGAAAGCTTGGAGTTTATTGTAATGATCCTTGGCTTCTCCATAGTGCATAGCTAGTACATCTCTTTGGAGGAGCAGGCGAAAGTGACTATAATGTTCCGCTATTGGAACTAGTGGTTGGTCATGGTTGTATTGTATGATTATATCCTTCACTCTTAACATAATAGAGCCAACACATTTCATGCATATGTTTTTATTGTATTTTATTTGTATTGGTTGCACTAACGATATATTTATCTGCTTGCTTACTCCTGCATGTATGGACTCTTTATATATATCTATGTATGAATCTAATTGAGATGTGTTGTTTGTTTAAACATCACTTTGGATTGTTGTTTCACCCACCTTCCCACTTGTGATGTATCTTTGCTCACGTGTTCCCTTCCAATCTACATGTTTCCACAGGTTTCCAAGGGGTGCACTCATTCCACCTTCTGTGTGTTAGAACCCTTCATGTACCTTCCTTGGCTTGCTGTGTTGATCACACCGTTGCTACCAACAAGGACTTCCTACTTGCATCTATGCACAACCGCAGTCAAGGAAATAGTGTACAACCCACTGTTGGGAATCCTACACCCAACGGTCTAAGGTCTAGTTGGGACTTCTTACGAGGGAGATCCCATAACATGTTGGTCGTTCCAACACTGCCAACATTTCTAGTGCTAGAAGTAGGGCTAGATGACAAGATGAGCCTTGATATCCTATTTTAAATCTTCACATATCTGTCATGAAGACTGTTAGACTCATCCCTTCATGATGTTTTTCTTATGCCGAACATCTTGACATCACCATGGATTTTTTTGATCTCTTGTTGGAATTCATGTATGATGGTGAAGGAGAAGTGGACTGGCTCAAGTATTTACAAGACTTCTATGCATTTATTGATAATGCAGATGAATTCTCTGATGAAAAGGCTAGTTTCTTGCTTTTAGAAAAACTTTGCGAATCCCCACAACGATGGTGTCACAACCTACCTCCCGACAGTGTGCACTCACTTGACCAGTTTTTTGATCTTGTTGAATCTAGTTTCCATCATTTTGATAGGAACCTCTTAACAAAAATTTGTTAAAACAATAGAAGACACTACAATAATCACCCACGGAATTTTGGCAGCACTTCCGTGTATTTCAATTTCAAGCTCTGAAAAGCTAGATGAAGTTTCAATATCTTTGGGATAGATTCAAATACTATCTTAACAAATCAGTCAACCCCAAGATGAAGTTGAATTTCAAACCCCGCTCAGCATACTTTGGTGACGAAACTGCACAATCATAAACAAACATAGTTGTTGTCACAAGTGATTGTCTATTGTCCCCTCATCAAATAATGTCACCACTACAGAGTGATGTGGGAGAACATGAACACACGTGTGTTCAACTGTTATATCCTCCCAACATCACTTCTCTCAATTTTTGCATAGATTTTGTTGCAAAGACCATGGGTTGTCACGTGCCTTTATTACCTTAGCCTATGTCTTCGTATTCTTCTTATCCTCTAGATTGCACTATCCTGTGTTCCCATTCTAGACTCTACACCTATTGTGAATGAATATCAAGACATCGATGGAGTTGGTATTGCACAACCAACCTGTGCTATCATTTATGATGAGTATTACTGGAGCCTAAACATCAACTGGTGGCGAAGGATGATCTCCCTCTATCTGTGCCTCCTTCACTTTTTCTTGACATCTTTGGTGATTCTGCCATCACTGATTTCCTTGTGTAAATCTGCCAACGAATGCACCTATTATTGATCTTTCATAGAACACACCAGATATCGGACCATCATTTGATAGTGAAGAGGACAAATGCTTCATTGAAAATCCACTTGATCCTTCATCTGCTTTTTCTGAAGATGTAGAGGGTGAAAATTATTTCTTCTTGTCTACCCCTTTATTTGATTTATCAGATCATGAGGATGCTGATGAAATCATTGATTTTTCTAATCGTAGCTGTCGTGATCTCTTTACTCCCGTATTCGATCACGATGTTGATTCTATCACTGTTGATTTTTTAAAGCCACATGTTTATGATGATCTGTATCTCAACGAAGTCGAAAACCCACAAATTGTCGAGGCACTTCAACCCAAGCTTATGGTTATGTTAGACCCTCACTGTCCTGAGGATGGTTTCACTTCAGGTCAGGAAACTGTTGAAACACCCAAGGCTCCTCATCACTCATCTGTATGCAATGAAAATCAATTTCATACTCAAATTTCTCTTCCTGCACTTGAACTACATGATCCCATTGCTCATGCATTGGAGGAATCTTACACAGCAAGAACACACGCAGGATGCAATTTGTATTTGTTTCTCTCATTTGCTTGCATGTCATAGTCAACAGAATGCACATTCTTAACATATGCATGCAATGTTGCAGAAAACCATGGTAAGTCCACATATTTCATGTCGTGCACTTACACTCATTTCTATTATGTGGACGCATTTAGAATCGAAGTGTGTTTTTCTTCATTGTTATATCTTTCATGCTTGCTAGTTCGCGCAACTGTGCTATTCACGAACCATGCCTTCACCAACATGGGTCAACCAATGTGTTGGTGGCTGCATTAGAAAGATCACTTGATGTGATCATGCCCATGCACCATTAGCTTAGGAGTAGGAGTAGTATTTTCTTTATCTTGTTTTCTTGCATGCATGTTTGCTTTCTTACTTTGTGTGTTTTTTCACTTTCTTTCTTGTTTTCTTACTCGCATTGTTTTCACCTTTTTCTTTTTCTTTGCGCTCTTTCTAGTCTTTTTTGCTTGTTTACCTTTGTAGGTTAGTTTCACATGAAACTATGTATGACTCTTGAAACAAGCAAGGGTAAAGTACAAGACAATTTGTGCAATTACCAATACTTGGTTATCCGTTGTCCTCTCTCTGTATGTAGAACTTGTTATCTTCATTCCATGATACACCAATAGAAAACACGTGTTGTTCGAAGTGAACCTTGATGAAAACACAATGCTTGCATGATAACTAGTATCATGTGCTCTAGTCGATTGTTTTGGGTTAACCCTTGTCAACTCAGTCACATAAGGTAAGGTGAGGGGGAAAAAATTAACAAGTATGTCAAAGATATATACAAATACTTCTCTGAAGAAAAAACCTCTTCTACGCTCAATAAGTCGGGATCCCTCTTCCACCTCTGAAATGAATAAGTGCTACACACAGTTATGAAAATTGGAAGTGAAAAAAATGAAATTTTAAAAAATTTTGAAAATGAAAAATGAATCAAGTGAAAAAGAGAAAGGCTTCCCATGCAGAGAGGTGATGCAAATTAACTCAGTCATGGTACTGACCAGGCTTGCTGGCAGTAGAGAAATGGTTTTCTTCCTACGTGACTCCATCGGGGTACTGTCTAGGCCTGCTGGAAGGGGAGAAACACTAGAGATGAATCTTAAGCTCTGACTAACATATTGGTTGTGTACCAATATACCCCTCATCCCAATCAAAATAATTGTGTTGACTTGGATTGGAATGTGTGTTGTGTTAAAATTGGAAACCAGGGAAAAAATTCATGTGGGTCATCTTATTCATGGCTGATAACATTTTTATTAGATTCCTCTTCTCGAGAGGTGTAGGATTGATATAAAGATCATCCGATTCCGATAAGTATTTATGGAGATATGAATTTAATTTGATTATAGAATTATTATCAAGCCGACATGCAACTCATGTAGGCTCAGAAGCCCAACAGTCGCATGTATTCAAACACCAACGTTGTGTATAAATATAGGAAAATTTTTCCTCATTTGCACTTACTCTTCTCAGCACATATCTCTCTCTCTCTCTATTGCGCAGAAATGAGTCTCTTCTCTACTGCATAGAAATGGGTCTCTCTCTCACACATGTGAAGTCGGAAGCTGTTGAACCTAAAGCTCCAATTGCAGATCCAAAGATTGATCTGCGTGGTATAGAATATCTCCTCTTTGGAATTATGCTATAGGTTCATTTGTACCTCCTCTGAAAGACAAAACTTTTGGTGGTGGAATGAAGTCAATCCAACAAATGGTTTGCAAGATATCGACTGCCCTAGTTTGAAGCCAGAAACTGCTGAAACTAAAGCTGCAACTGCAGAAGTAAAAATTTACCTACGTGGCCTAGAAGATATCCTCATCTAAACTGCATTGTAGTTTCATCTGAACCTCCTCTGAAAGCCACAACTTTTGGTGGTGGAATGAAGTCAATCTGACGAACAGTTTGCAAGATATTGACTGCCCTAGTTTGAAGCCGGAAACTGCTAAAATCAAAGCTGCAACTATAGAAGTAAAGATTGAGCTACGTGGCCTAGAAGATCTCCTCATCTAAACTGCAATGTAGGTTCATCTGAACCTCCTCTAGAAGCCGCAACTTTTGGTGGTGGAATGAAGTCAATCCGATGGTCGGTTTGTGAGATATCGTCTGCCCTAGTTCGATGATGAAGCCGCTAATGCTGATGTTGCTGATCTAGGGTTTGCTACTGCTGATATGAATCAGATTTATTGTACTATTTCTCTCTGCTGAATTATTGAAGATAAAAGAATATTTGATCAAAAGGTTTCCCCACACATTGTGGGGTTTGTCCCTGGCTAGCTGCCACATCTTGTGTCTCTTGTCTTGGCTTGTTTTCTGTTGATTGTTTAATGTTCAATCTACACTTTACTTATGCACATGTGATTGCTAAATAATAAGTAAGAAAAAGAAGTAAATTGCTCTAAGCATAGACCATACCATAACTTAACATGGGATTAGAGCTAAGGTGAAGACAAAGCCCGAGCAAGAGCAAGAGAAATCACTGAAGAGACGATTAGCAAGGCTTTCCTAAAAGAACGATGGGGTCCTCAACTCTCTTTCCTACTGAAGACAAGTTCTATGAGAAAGCTGGCTATCACAGATGGAAGATGTCTATCGATCTAACCCTTGTGGATCAAGGAGTATTGGATCATGTGAGAGGCAATATTGTTGAGCCTCCTTCAAATGCACCTCCTGCTACTAGGAACAAATGGAAGAATAGGGAAGTTAAAGTGAAGAAGATCATTCGGGACTCTATCGATAAGCACTTGGTGGCCTACATCTCTGAAATGGACACCTCCAAGGAAGTATACGATAGACTGGTGAGTTAATTTAAAGTAAATGATGCAAATCAAGTTTTGTTTCTTAGAAATAAGCTGAAGGAAATTAAGAAGGGTAAAGATGAGAGTATGCAAGCATACTTCTTAAGGATCACCAAAATCAGGAATGATCTCCTATCTATTGCGGAGGCTATCACAGATAGGGGAATGGCACTTATGACTCTTGTAGGATTAACATCCGAATTGTACATGTTCAGGACTACTCTTTTGAACAATAATGTAATTCCTGGTTTCGAGAAATTAATGGCTAGATGCAGTCAAGGAGAAACAAGGGTAGAAGAGCAAGAAATGCCCATGCCTAAAGGTCCTCCTGCAGCCTTTTCTTCTCATGCTAAGAAAATAAATAATTCCAGGACTAAATCAAAAGGAAAGTCTGGACCTAAGGGAGGAAGAAAAGGACGATGTTACATTTGCAATAAAGTAGGTCACTATGCAAGGGAGTGCCCTAATAGAAAGGACTCACACTGGGACGATGATAAAAAATCACTCTGATGGAAATCAAAGGAATGAAAAATTCAATAGTAAAGGTAAGAGGAGAGCTGGGAATCAAGGAAGAGGACAAGCATTCAAGAAGGTTAGAAATTCCAGGATGTATTAAATGCACCTAACCTTCGAAAGAACCTGGTGTCCATCTCGGCAATGGAAGACAAAGGCTACAAGGTAACCTTCAACGATGGCAAGGTACATGCATTGAAAAATAATGTTAAAGATGCCTTTACTCTTGGGTTTCATGTTATCAAGTCGATGAAAGTCAGGTAGGTGTCATGTCTTATGACACATCTCTTCAGTCTGAACATTGGCATCGGAGGTTTTCCCACCTTCATTATAAATCTCTACTCTGTGTAAGACAAATGGTGACATGAATGCTCAAATTCCGAGTAGAGAAAGAAGGTGTATGTCCAGGATTTGCCGAAGGAAAGCTCAATAGGGGACCACTCCCCTCAAGCCAAAGTAAGACCTCCAATATATTACAATTGGTTTGCTCAGGCATATCTGAGGTTGGCACTAAGAGGGAGACTACTACACTACATAGTCTTGAGCAGAATGGTGTGGTGGAAAGGAAGAACCATACGATTGTGGAAGCTATCTCTATGGGTAGATGATGTAACAATGCCTCATGTGGAGGAACCCATGGATCCTATTTATCCACCTAAGCCTTCCTCTTCTAGGAAAAGGCCTTCATGGCTTAGCGGGATACTTGATGATGCTGAAGGACATGTTGCACCCTAAGGAATCTTCCGTGAAATTAAGAAACCTAACAAGTATTAGTGATACTTTACCATCATGAGCACCATCATACAAAATGAGCCTTCATCATTCTCAGATGCCATCAAGCATCAAGTATGGAATGATGCTATGACCATAGAATATGAGTCTATTATGGAGAATGATGTCTGGGAAGTAGTTCACAGACCACTGGACAAGACAGTTGTTACTTCCAAATGGCTTTACAAGATAAAGCATGCAACAGATGGAAGTACGGAAAAGTATAAGGCTCCTTTTGTTGCTCGTGTTTTCTCCGAGAAGGAAAGTATAGACTATGATGGGATGTTTGCACCTGTTGCCAGATATACGACCATTTGCTCGATCATAGCCCTTGAAGTTTCACAAGGATGGAACCTACATCATATGGATGTCAAAACCGCGTTCTTGCATGGTTCGATCAAAGAAGAGGTATACATGGAGAAACCTGAAGGATTTGAGATTTATGATCGAAAATCTCATGTATGCACGTTGAAGAAGGCTCTTTATGGGTTGAAGCAAGTGCCCTAAGCATGGTATGAGAGGATCGATAGCTACTTGATGAAGTTGGGATTCACTAGGAGTGAAGCCAATCCTAACCTTTACTTTAAGGTTGAAGATGACAAGCCTCTCATACTGGTGTTGTATGTAGACTACCACTTTCTAACATGTCCACACCCTGTCATTCAAAAATGTAAGAGGGAGTTGGTTTCTGAATTTGAAATGAAGGACCAAGAACTTGAAGTGTGGCAGAAGCCAAGGGAAATTTCCCTATCTCAAGGAAAATATGTGGTGAAGATTCTAGAAAGATTTGGTATGGTGGACTGGAAGCCTATGACTACCTCAAGATCTTAACTTTTATAAGCTATATGGTAGTGATGTCGGACCAAATTTGGGAAATGCATCTGAGTTTCATAAACTCATTCGCATTGATGTTCTTGGTGAACTTCCATCTGAACATATGTTTTGCAGTTAGCATTGTGAGCTCATATTTGGTTGAACCTCACTGGATTGATGCCAAGAATCTTCTGAGATATCTTTGTGGCACAATGGGTTAAGATACACTACTGGAGATGTGAGACTACTTGGATATACTAATGCTAATTGTGTTGGCAGTGTGGTGGACTGTAAGAGCACTTCCGGGTGCTGTTTCACCTTGGGATCTGCTTCGATATCCTGGATGAGTAGGAAGTAGAAGTCAGTGGCTTTGAGCACCACTGAAGTAGAATATATTGCTGCTAGCATGACCTCGTGTGAGGTATTCTGGTTGCGAAAGCTCTTCAATGAGCTATTTGGATTTCCATTGGATACCACTATGATTCTCTGTAACAACCAGAGATGGGATTCGATTATTGAGGAATCCCATATTTGTTTATTGTTCCAGCAAATAGACATCATCTGGGATATGCTAAGTCGATGAGCAAGGAGGCTCCATTGCATTAAGATGATGTACACGTCGATACACCTTGTCAAAGCCCTGAGGAAAGATCTAATCTATGATTTTCCCAAATGACTTGGAGTCGTCAAGAAACCCTTGTACAAGGGTCCTGCATGTTGCATACATTGAGCTTTGGGAGCTCTGAGGGCTTGTGGTTCTTACTAGAGCAACACACGACCATAGGGTGACTCACCCTCCCCTAGTGGTGTGCACTGGAACAAGATGATTCGCTCTCTTGTGGGACAAGATGATTTGCTCTCTTGTGGAATAGGATGATTCAATCTCCTGTGTAGCAGGATGATTAGTTCTCCTATGAGGCCTGGATTGATGTGTTCTCCATGGAGATTGTAGCAGGATTGATGTGTTCTCCTGTGAGGACAGGATTGATTAGTTCTCCTGTCGAGGCATCCTACCCATGCAGTTTGGGACTCATGGGAAGTACCTCTCATCTGATCAATGAGTAGGGAAATGAAGTTAGGGACCATAGTAGTACCAATGGACGCATCGTTGTATCTATCGTACTCCCTACGCTAGGATGACCTCCATTGGTCTGGGATCAATGATACTGGTCTGGGACCAGTGGTAGGAGTTGTACCATACTATGACGCTGACTTCAGGTCAGTTGAGACTAGTCTGGGACTAGTGGTACATACTCCAAGACTGACTTTGTGTCAGTGCAGTACTGGTCTGGGACCAGCGAGAGTGGTACATACTATGACGCTGACTTCGGGTCGGTTGAGACTAGTCTGGGACCAGTGGTACACTTTCTGAGACTGCGATACTGGTCTAGGACCAGTGGTAGGAGTTGTACCATAAAATGACGCTAACTTCGGGTCGGTTGAGACTGGTCTGGGACCAGTGGTACATACTCTGAGATTGACGTTGTTTCAATATAGTACTGGTCTGGGACCAGTGAGAGTGGTACATACTATGACGCTAACATCGGGTCGGTTGAGACTGGTTTGGGACCAGTGGTACATACTCTAAGACTGACTTCATGTCAGTGCAGTACTGGTCTGGGACGAGTGAGTGTGGTACATACTATGATGCTAACTTCGAGTCGGTTGAGACTGGTCTGGGACCAGTGGTACACTCTCTGAGACTGCGATACTAGTCTCGGACTAGTAGTAGGAGTGGTACTTACTATGAAGCTAACTTCGGTTCCGCTGAGACTGGTCTAGGACTAGTGGTATGCACTCTAAGACTGACTTTGAGTCAGTGGAGGATGATATTGGTTTAGGACCAGTGGAGTTGTACTCACTATGACACTGACTTCGGGCTGGTTGAGACTGGTCTGGGTCCAGTGGTACATACTATGAGACTGACTTTGAGTAGTATGATACATCCTCGATCATTTCTTCTTCTTCATAATTCAGACAAAAGTAGAGAAGAACAAAACAATGCAAGAGCAAAGCAGAACAGAGCAAAACAGTACCGATCAGTACAGGGCAGAACATGACAAAGAAGAATAGGAAAAATAGAGCAGAGCAGGGTAAGGGTCAGGCTATACAAGGCAGTGCATTTGATGGATGAATGGTAATGACTGATAGACAAATTGTAGATGAAGTTATCCCTGGTTGAGAGGGAGTATTAAAATTGGAAACCAGGGCAAAAAATCATGTGGGTCATCTTATTCATAGCTAATAATATTTTTATTAGATTCCTCTTATCGAGAGGTGTAGGATTGATATAAATATCATCCGATTTCGATACGTATTCATGGAGATATGAATTTATTTTGATTATGGAATTATTATTTAGCCGACCTACAACTCATGTAGGCTCAGAAGCCCAACAGTCGCATCTATTCAAACACCAACTTTGTGTATAAATATAAGAGGATTTTCCCTCATTTTCGCTCACTCTT
Organism: Pinus tabuliformis; assembly: GCA_031772625.1. NCBI lineage: Eukaryota > Viridiplantae > Streptophyta > Pinopsida > Pinales > Pinaceae > Pinus > Pinus tabuliformis. The sequence goes on along the minus strand of CM062804.1, from coordinate 1,154,255,024 downwards.
ATCATCACATCTCTCTCTCTCTCTATTGTGCAGAAATGATTCTCTTCTCTACTACACAAAAATGGGTCTCTCTCTCACACATGTGAAGCCGAAAGCTATTGAACCTAAAGCTGCAACTGTAGATCCAAATATTTACCCACGTGGCTTAGAATATCTCCTCTTTGGAACTTCCCTGTAGGTTCATATGAACCTCCTCTAAAAGCCGCAACTTTTTGTGGTGGAATGAAGTCAATCCGATGAACGGTTTACAAGATATCGACTGCCCTAGTTTGAAGCCAGAAACTGTTGAAACTGAAGCTGCAACTGTAGAAGTAAAGATTGACATACGTGGCTTAGAAGATATCCTAATCCGAACTATGTTGTAGGTTCATTTGAACCTCCTCTGAAAGCCGCAACCTTTGGTGGTGGAATGAAGTCAATCCAACGAACGGTTTGCAAGATATCGACTGCCTTAGTTTGAAGCCAAAAACTGCTGAAACTGAAGCTGCAACTAGAGAAGTAAAGATTGACTTGCATGGCCTAGAAGATCTCCTCATCTAAACTATGCTATAGGTTCATCTGAACCTCCTCTGGAAGCCATATCTTTTGGTGGTGGAATGAAGTCAATCCAACGGTCAGTTTGTGAGATATCGTCTGCCCTAGTTTGATGATGAAGCCGCTAATGTTGATGCTGCTGATCTAGGGTTTGCTACTGCTAATATGAATCAGATTTATTGTACTATTTCTCTCTGTTGAATTATTGAAGATAAAAGAAGATTTGATCAAAGGTTTCACCACACATTGTGGGGTTTGTGCCTAGCTAGCCGCCACATCTTGTGTCTCTTGTCTTGGCTTGTTTTCTGTTGATCCTTTAATGTTCTAACTGTACTTTACTTATGCACATGTGATTGCTAAATAATAAGTAAGAAAAAGAAGTAAATTGCTCTAAGCATAAACCATACCATAACTTAATATGTTGACTAACCAGGAGCATTGCAGATGCTACATCTTTCAATCAAGCTACTGTCGGAGTCAAGATGATCAGAGAACTAAACAATACTTTTGGAGGTGTTAGACTTGCGCTTGACGAAAAAAATTATATTCAGAGATTTGGAGTTCTACTAGTGTGTTGCCAAGTGTTGTACTAGATACAACGACCCTCCATAACATTTCCTTAGCTTCATTTTGGAGCATCCATACCAACCATCCTTAGCAGCATATCTTGCACTGTTAAGTACATAGGCTTCAACTGGGTTTCAAGGCTTTCCAGCCTGTGCATATCAACTTGTTTGTTTCCAATCACAGGCTGCCATTCTAGACCTAGGCAATTTTTTGGCTGAGTTGTTCACTCGAAAAATTGCACAATTTTGGATGGGAGCTAGCCTTCACTCCAGAAATTACGAAATCCTACTAGGATCCAAAATTGCGTAATCCATGTAGGCTCCCCTCCATCAGAAAACTGTGAAATCTACCCAGTCACTAGGCTTCAGCCGATAAAGTGTGAAATTCTGGGATGCAATGACCTGTTGACGCTAGAAATTGCACAATGCATGAGGGAGAGTGTCGTGGCGGAAAAAGTCGTTTGTGCGGGCACAACTGACCTCCCTAGGAGTCTAAACTCTCTAGCGACAAACAAGACAAAATGGAGTGATCTTTCTCTAAATATACCTTTTAAAACATGAAAACTACAAGTGTTTAGGCTTACCTTATTCCAAAACGCTGTTGTTGTAGTCCGTCCTTGCCGATCCGGATGAGCTCCTCCTTCACATCAATTCCTGCAACCACAAACAATCAAACAATTACCAAGCACTTGCATTTCATATAATAAAACATATATTCAACATGCAGACCAAGGAACACATGAAATAACTCATTAACACAAGCTATTGAGAAAAATAAACCAGTTTGTATTAATAACGAAACAAAGAAACTCTTACAACCTGGCCTTGGTGTTGTGCAAGTTCCTCCCAGGGTCCATCAAGGGTTTTCCTCTACTTTGACAAAGCTCACCCACTTCCAAGTAGAATCAAGCAAAGACAATCTCTCCTCACAAGGTTCTAAATGGGAGTCCTAATTCCTGCAGCATTTACCCTAAGAAAATGTATAGCTTCAACCTCCCCTCCTTCTGGCTCAATGCCTTTATTTATAGTGCTGTAAAGAGGTTATTCAGGTCCACCATCAATGGGATAATCCCCCTCTTTGTGTGGGATAGCTCCCTTATTGATGGGATAAGTTCCCCTTTAATAGAGATACATGAACCAACTGGAGGCGCATCCATTTCATCAAACCGACCTCTAGAAAGTTCTAGAAGTAACCACAAGTAACTTTTTTAAGATGAAACTTGCGCATTTTGCCTTTTACAGAAGGACGCACCTGTCCTTTGACATACAGAGCGTCCAAAGACGCAGACTTTGTGAACATTGTGAGCATCCCCGCAGGTAAGGCTCGAGAGAACCTGCGACCCCAGAGATAAACACATTTTTTACAAGACTTTCTCTCTTCTTTGAGTTTGAGATGGATAGCAGAGGCATAAGACTTGCCTAAAAAGGGTAGTATGACTGTTGATTTGAGCCATACTAACTGTAAGTAGTCATGGTGACATTTTTTAGTGTAACATAGAGCCATCCCTACTTAGCCCAGAAACTGCGCAACTCCCTTTTCTACGCTTGCAAACTGATCCATTGGCTTAGAGGCTTACTAGTTCCCTCCAGGACCGAGAAATCTTCATTTTCATGCATGGGCTGCTTTTTCCTTGAAATAGCAAAAGAAGCATGCAAAAAGCACCCCAAAATTCTAGGGATCTATTTCTAGCAGTTGGAGGTTACATGAAAAGGCCATTTTAGAAACTTCCCTCCAAGTGTCTCTTTCTCCAAGATTTGTGGCATGTGTGTCATATTCCTCAAACTTATTTATTCGACATTGCAATGCTCATTCCTCACATCAAACTTGGAGTTTTGACGTCCCACATCGCATATAGAGTCTTTGGCAGATACAACTGAGCTCTTTCCAGGTAAGTCTTCTCTTCATGTTATTTGCTGCTTTTTTGTCGCTTTGCATATTTCACTTTATAAGAATGTTGTTTGCTTGGTTTTGTTGAGCGCTTGCTATTTTTTTAATGTATATTAGCTTGTAGAAGCACAATTTCAGTTTTCATTTGCATCTCACTGGTGTCGCATGCATGACATTGTTTTTGCACTAACGACCATTGTTACAGCGACTTTTTTCATAGACATGCATGTTTTCCCATTTTTTGAATCTTTCATTCAGTGTTCACATGCATGATCATTCACTCTTTCTTACATTCAATCTCGCCATGCATTCAAACCACTTCACATTTTTAGTCGCTCGTCGGTGTGTCTACACTGCCTTAGCCTGAACCTTGCCTCACATAGATAGAAATGTGCATTTCTGGAAGTGAAGGCTCTTCCTTCCCCCCAGAAATTGAACAAACGTGGCCAATACTAAACTCCAGGCTTGCATTGAGAAATTTTGGGAGGAGGTGCCTTGCTGACACTAAAAATTGTGCAATGTAGTTTCTGGGCATGCATGTCATTGCTGACTGAAAATGTGCATTGGGCAGTTTCAACCCTCACGAGGGAGGATGGAATGTGAATTGCACAAGTCCAGTAATCAGTCAACCTCCTAACAGCCCAAACTATGCTTTGCGCAATTTTGGCAGTTAGTCTCCCAACACCCTAGTGAAAATTGTGCAATCTGTACTACCAGTCACCCAGGTATGTTGCATGTCAATCGTTAAATTTGTTTTGGTTTTTAAATGACATATTTCTTTCCATGAGTGTCGCTATGTCTCTAGGTATAGTAGGTGATCGTCCATCTCTTAGTGGTATAGGTACAATGGCCTCCAAGAGAGCAAGGTCAAAGGACAACATTGGAAATTAAACTGGAGATGTAGTTGAACAAGTGTCTATGGGCCTACCCGTTTACTAAGACACCAAGTTGGTCATAGATAGAGACATCAAGTTGGAATGGCAAGACATCAATGATACATTCTAATTCACATTTAAGGAAGATATGGAGGACTGTAGCATCTATGTCAACATCCACAAGTCTGGCTTGTACCAGATTACATGCAGGTATGCCGTGTTTCCATGCATTTACAAGATACATTTGATTGTCTTGCACACTGATCCTAAGACAATGATATTGAGTAGTGTCAGCGGGACAGAGCTTGCTACCTTCATGGTGAAGGACTATCAGGAGATGTATCATTTACCATAGCTGGTGATCACAACTGAGAAACCCTTCAGCATGCATAGCAATGTAAATATCAAATATATCTTGAAGTGTTGGGTGAAAGAGGTAGCCATGTTTAGGAAAACACCCAACCTGGTTTACAAGACGAAGATACTGCATAAGGTATATTAGTACTTGGTCATCTTTGCAAGCCACTTGTACATCCAACAGAGCACAGGGACCTTCTCACAGTGTTGGGTGATTGTGTTGGACCAACTGGCTAGTGAAGGAAGGCCATGCAACTAGTCTGACATGTTCACTCTCAGGTTGAAGGAACAAGTGACAGGAGCCCAACATCCACCCAGAGGTCAGCAAGAATAAATCTACATGTCCACATACATACTGGATGCAATTTTTCCTTATCAGCAGTTTCTAGGCTTGAAGTGGACATGGACACCTTAGGAAACCGATGTGCACACTTATTGTAGATTGTTCTATGAATGCAGCTTCTGTGGAGTCATCACACAGTTTTCAGACCACTTTGTCACCCCAGTGTACAAGAAGATATTTGAGAAGGATCCACCTTGCATGTCGTAGGAAACAATGGAGGAATTGATCGACATAGCATATTGGTATGCCTCACCCCTTGGCATCTTCATACAGATGTACATCATGGAGAAGCCTATGCATGTTTTACCAAAGTTTTCCATGGACAAGCTCGTCATGCAAGAAGCGTCGTATCATATCTCAACAGGGTTGTTATCAAGATTGCATTGGAAGAAGAAGACACCCTAGCCCACTCTTCCTTTGTGGAGCAGTTGGTACAAGGAACATAATTTCAAGCATGTTGATACCGAGACGGAAGAGTTCAAAATAGTTACTTTTGGCACTAGAAGTTTCAAGCTGTATGACCCACATTGCTTTGTAAAGGACCACCGTGGGAGAGTGCAGTTTCCTTGCATCCACAAGGCATGCCATTGGGTTAAGGAAGACCCATGGAGTTATTGTCACGGCTTCTCCAGGTTCAATGAACCGATCAACATAGCTGTGGAATGGTTAGAAAAGCAGCGAGTAGCAGCATTTGAGAGAGCACCATCATTAGCAGTAGCAGAGGGTAATAGACTTGGGCATGACAAAGGAAAGATAAAGGTTGATGACAGTGAAGAGGTAGAACAAAGCCACAAGTTCAAAGAAGATCCAATAGTAATGAAAGTAGATTTAGAGATTGAGGCTGAGAAGTGACATAGCGATAAGAGGGATGCGCAAAGGCAAAGAGATAAATGGAGGATGGAGGAAGAAATGAATGAGTTGCAAGAGTTGAAGTAGCAAATCTAAGAAGAACAGGAGCTACGCAACAGAGAGAAAGAAGCGTAACAGGGAGAGACAAAGCATAAGGCACAACATGCACATATTGTAGAAACTACACACATACAGGTTATAGAATCATTCAAGCAGCTAGCATAGTGTAGACAGAGTGAGAAATCATGGGAGCAAGACATAGCTCAAGAGATTGAACATATGCTAGAGCAGATGGATACATATGTGGTTCAGCCAGAGTTAGATCAAGATACAAAACTCATGCCTCATAACCAGGAGGTCACCCCACCAAATTCACCAAATCCGAAAGAAGAGAAAGTCTCTAGTGATCAAGGAGACACAAATATCCTTAAAGACAATCCGGATGCAGAGATGCACAAAATATCTTTCGACGAGTCGCAACATAGTGCTATGCATTTGCACACAGTGCCTACTTCGGATTTTGACACATCTCTTACATATCTTACAGATTGAGTGATCGTATCTGATGTGTGTAAGCATCCAATAGCATTGGCTGATGCTACCAGAGCATATGTTGAAGCCACTAGCTCAAGCGTCTAATTCTTAATAGTAGAGAATGAGCGAGTGACTAAGGAATTACAAGCGGCCAAGCAGGGAGGAGAACAGCCCACACCATCCACCAGAGAAGAGCTCAATAGAGTGATACTGGATGATGTATCATCCCTTGAGACAGTCATGCGAATGTTGTATTCTAGATTCAATACCGCGCATAAGGCAATAGTCCATCTCAATGGTTGGGAGCAGCGTTGTGTTAGGAGAGCACGCATCTTGTCAAATCTGCACACTATTGCTGACTGCATAAAAACATGGACAATGAGATACAAAGGATCCCCATTGCATTTTCCATAGATGATGAAGCAGAAGGCAGTAGAGTTGAAGGCACGCATTCGGAGTCAAATCTGGAACTATGAGGAACTCCCACAACTCATCGCCAGTTTGCAGGCTTTGCATGCAAGGGCGTTCAGAAGCTTGGATGTCATTGTGTGCATACATGCGATCCTATCTATTGATACACTCACCGAAGCGAAGTCAAAGAACTAAAACCCAACAAAGCTGGACATGTACTTTGACGAGTTGATGTGTGTAGCCATTAGCGCAGACACTATGCATAAGTATGTTGCTGGTTTGGCTACACTCAATACTATGATATGCATGTTAGCAGACGAATTCGACAAAGGTTCCAGATTAGTGTACCCAGATGCAATGGAGGCAAGAGTTCACTTTCAACAAGATGTGACCATTGAGCACATGTACACCATCATAGACTACGAATCTTGGCATCAATTCGCTACCGTCGATCATCATGAGGATGTCAAAGATTCAGTCTTCGCACAATTGTCCGATTCATAGTAGTGTCTTACATGGCTTGCTCAAGCCTATTTTGCCTCGCATGGGTACATGCGCAGATTGTAATGTAACATCTTGTAAAATTTAAAGACCAAGTCTCTATGGTCGAATGTAACAATCGTGTAGTAGTTGAAGATTCATGAGGGTAGGTGAAGAGTCACAAAAGGGAATGTCAAGGGTCACCCCTCCCTTTGCTATTTATAAAACCTCATAGCTCATTATAGAGGCTTTTGGTGGCCAGGCTTCCTATAGGAGTATCTTAGAGAAACCTTCGACTATATTGTAATGAGCCTTGGCTTCTCCACAGTGCAAAGCTAGTACCTCTCTTTAGAGGAGTAGGCGGCAGTGACTATATCATTCCACCGTTGGAGCTAGATTTTGGTCATGGTTGTATTGTATGATTGGATATTTCACTCTTAATATAACAAAGCCAACATGTTTCATGCATATGTTGTTATTGTATTTCAGTTGCCTTGGTTGAACTAACGATATATGTATCTGCTTTCCTATGCATGTATGTATGGACTCTTTCTATATATGTATGTATGAATTTCATTGAGATGTGTTGTTGGTTTAACCATCACTTTGGATTGTTGGTTCCCCTGCTTTCCAACTTGTGATGTATCTTTGCGTATGTGTTCCCTTCCAAGCTACATGTTTCCATAGGTTTCCAAGGGGCACACTCATTCCACCTTTTGTGTGTTACAACCGTTCATGCACCTTCCTTGGCTTGCTATGCTGGTCACACCCTTGCTACCAACAAGGACATCCTGCTTGCCTCTGCACACAACCGTGGTTAAGAAAATATTGTACGACCCACTGCTGAGACTCCTACACCAAACAATCTAAGGTTTAGTTGGGACTTCTTACTGGGGAGATCCCCTAACATGTTGCCAGGTCCAACACCGCCAACAAACTTGTACCGACTAATTACTACCATGAGATAGAAATCAATCATTAAAACTATTCAAAGAAATACAATATACAATAGAAATTGGGCATCATCATTTCCCATATTGGTTACTTCTCCAACCATACTAATAACTTCACCTAAGAAAGCATCCAATGGGGTGAAATTCTCATTCCAATACAAACTAGAAACTTGAAGCTGAAAAATAAGATAATAACAATGGAAAAAAACACTAGATCACCTAACAACAAAATAAGGAATCTAGGATAAGTGTTAAGAATTAGTATCTTGTAGGAGAAACGAAATATCCAGATGAATTGAATCATGTTGGGTTAAAGAATATGTATTATATTGTGGATGAAAATTTATAAATAATGTTAATTAAAAAAAATTCAAAAATTTATTTAATTATATTCACATTTACTTATTAGATCTCATAGATCTCAGTTTCACAATATTTGTTACAATACTGACCTTCCTAGCCTTTTACAATGTCAAAATTATACTGAGCTCGGGAGGCTTCTCTCCAAACTTTTTGAGCATAGGAATAAAATCTTAAATCAAAATAAATAATTTGTTTCTTTAGGTCATAGACCAATGTTTGGTCTTAGGGGACGTTAAACACCACCATCATCATCATCATCATCATTAATTATTTTGTATTAACTTAGTTTTGATTTAACTTAATTTCAAATATTAAATTTATTTTGTTATTCATTTCATTAAAAATAAAATTATTTTAAAATTAAATAATATTATAACAAAAATTTGGATATTATAATTTATCATTTCTATCAAAATAATATAATATTAATCATTTTGATTAATTAATATAATCAAAACTAAAGAATATTATTTATATAAATATCTAATTAAAAATTATGATATATTGAAATTTGTACTAGCCAATATATTCGTTATATTACTAGGAAAGATATTATTTAAATAAAATAAGAATTATAATATATTATAATTTATGTATTTTGTAATTAAATAACGGATAGGAAAGATAGATGTAAAGCAGTTAGTATTTAGTCTTTTCGTTTTTCAACGATTGAAAGACTTATTAGTAATTTGTCGTTGTTACACCACTCTTAGCTTAGACATGTAAGTTTCGAAGGTGGAATATTTTTGTGGGAGCACATTATTGATATTGTTAATTATTTTTTTCATAAATGTGTGTATAAAAGTTTCTATAGGTAAAGGAATTATGTCTTTTTATATATTTTTCCTAAATCGATTAGATAATCGTAGTAAATTATTTATATTTCTTCTAGACTTTCAACACAATTCACTTCACGCTCATGGAAATAAGGATGTTAATAATGGGCATAAATGCACCTTACTTCAAAAGGATCAAATATGGAAGACCATACTCCAACTCTATAGATTTGCACCTGCTACTAATTACTACAACCTACACACCATCACCAAAAGACAAATACCTCCGTATCTAAATATATTATACTAGAATTAGAACACAAAGACGTTTAGGTCTAAATATCAACCATAAACATATTATACTAGAACTGAGGGGAAAATATAATGTAGCGTACATTAATGGATATAGAAATTACTTACAACTAGACCTCGATGTACAACAATGTGGGGAAGAATTCCACATAAGCAAACCGACATAAGGGCGTCTCTATTTACCTCGCATCACTCCCTTGCTAAAGGAAACAAGTGATAATGACATCTCCATCGCCCTCTTATCAATTGAAATAGAGCGATGCATCTCCATCTTGCTGAGGAGCTAAATAAATGGGGCATGAAATTGTGTTTATCTAGGCATATGGGAGGCGTATCTCAACCCTCAAATGATGTAAGTTATGTCCTCTCTATTTGGAGGGAAATAAATATGATAATGACAAAAAAACATGTTAATGTTATAAAATATTATGCTTTTGGTTAAACATATGATTGATCAAATATGAGGTTGATAGGTTTTATATAGTAAATGATCAATTCAGAAATCATTGCATGCATAAAATTTTATGGGGATATTATGATATTATATTTGCGATTTGGTTAAATGATTTTAATTTTCTACATATTATAGTTAGTGACATAAATCGTACTGTTCCAATGCATTCTTCTAAACAAAATATTTTTTTATAATATAAATATGAGTGGTATAAATGTCATTATCATTTCAGTTGTAATAACTATTTCATTTTTATAAATAAAAATAAATAATTCTATTATGTTTTTAACAATAGATTTGATGTAAATCTCTTTTAAAAAGATTTTGGCCATATTGTGGTGTTCTTACTCTAAAGTATCTGGGTTTTTTGGGTTTTTGGTATGAGAGATAGTGTGGGTTTAACTCCATTGGAGGGCCCAAGATTATGATAAGAGAAATGTAATCTATTGTCAAAATAAATTACCATGGGAAAGTAAAGTAGCTTTTCTTTTTTCTTATTCTTTTTGAATGTTTTTTTTCCAACAAAAGCACTGTGGTTTCTACTGTGAGGTGATTTGTTGAGTTGAGATTTACGTGGGAAGATTTGGATCTAAACCCATGATCGGCTAAGGACGAACCATATATTTCAGAGCTAGCCCTTTTAAGGTTTATAGTGAGATTCGATCCGCAATATGTAGGTTACATTAAAGGAGAAGAAAACACGCAATTTGAGGGAAACCGAAAGCAATTGGAAGAGTGATTCTTGATTCTCCACTCCGAGTCCTACGTGTTTCAAGTATGCTATTGGTTTAGTATTTATTTCATAAATCTATGTAAAAGTTTACATAGGTCTACTTGGACATGTAGCTGCTACATTCATTAGTTTCGTTTAGCTTCTAGCCTCAATAGTGGCTATGCTTGCTCCAATGGTAACACCCTAAATAATTATGGTCCATTAAATAGATTCGAATATACCAATGAATGCTATTATTTCCAGTTCTTTCCATCATTCACTTTTTTGCATCATTAGTGTTTTTTAGTTAATGTAGCTTTATGGATGGAGAGGAGCCTCTATCAAAGTGATGATTAACAACGTTGAGTTTAGAACAAAGAAAAAATTAACCATCTTATGTAATTAGATAGAATTGTTGTGAAGGTGAGTATTGATCATTGAAGGCGTACTTATTGCTCCACAAATGACATGACGATTCAAATTTTTGTTCCTCTAAAATGTTGAATAATGCGGTGAAGGTATGTGTTGGGGTTGTATAAAAATTAAAGATACCAAAGCATTGTGATAACAATGACCAAGTTCGTTGGAATGGAAAAGATGGCTCAATGTTCTTAAAATAAAAAAGTGAATATTTTGATTTAATTTCACACAAGGAAAAGTAACAACATTAAACAAGGTTTATATGGAAAGATGAGGTGAAAATTGAAAGTATAAATGATCGATTTTGACATTAATTAATCCTCAAGTTAAAACTCATGGTAAATCCAAAATCTCATTTAGTGGATGCACGCTAATTTTTTTTTAGGCTTTACATATTTAATCGGTATGAATTAACAGTGCATGAAAGTTAAGAATATTTACTAAGCCTTTAGGAAAGGATAATTGTGAATTATGTAGAGACAGTATAGGTGTCGTAAAGAATTTATTTTTCCATTAAAAAATCGTATTAGAGTTAATGTATTGTTCTAATGAATTAGTGTTTAAAACCATAGTGGTTTTAGGTGTATTAAAGAATTGCCTTATACATTATAATAATATAAAATGTTTCAATGGAATTCACGTATTAACATGTATCCTTAAAGTGGTTTATTTTTTTTACACAATATAGCTCAATGAGTCTATATTATGTCAATGGTTTGCCAACCACCCTAGTTTTTGACTAGTATGGATATCCATCATTGTATTTTTTCATACCACCCTAGTTTTTGACTAGTATGGATATCCATCATTGTATTTTTTCATACCATCTGTAACATATTGTGAATCAAACTTAATAAATAGTATCTATCAAATGATTATTTATATTCTTTGGTCACATTGGATCACAACCCTTACAATAATGTAACCAAGACCATCTAAACTCTGTGAATGTTTTGAGCTTGGTTAATCCACTTGCTTAGGCTCTTATACGTTAAATAAATTGGAAGTTCCACTTCAATAAAAAGGAAATTAATTACAATAGCTCTCTCCAATTAATTGGGTATAATACTTCCACATGGAGAGTTAAGTATCCTGGACTAGTTCCTTTTAATTGATAAAATTACAATGTGTTAGACACGTACTCATGGAAAAATATCCCTTGAATAAAAAAATTGGAAATGAGAATTAAGTGCAGGGGGATCTCATTGGAAATTGTGATTTAAATATTGATAAAATATTGATAAATGAATAACTAAGGAAAATTTGTTAAGGGAAACTTTTCTTACTTTTTCTTAAAGGGTTTTATCTCTTCTTTAAGTGATATTTTATGTTCAATAATATTTTTATTACATGCTTTCAAATCATCATAACAGCCAGGAATTCATTTTTATAAGTTTTGAAAATTTCAATATATTTTTCTTTATACTTTGTAGTTGTGCAAAGTGGGAATTTATATAAGGGTTGGGCATGCATTTTGACCATGCCTTTGGCATGCATTTTGTGCCTTGGCTATGCATTTTTTGGAATGCATGTTGTGGACATGGTAATCTTAGTTGGAATTTTAGATGTTGGGTGTGCATTTCGTGGCTTCGGCATGTATTTCTAGCATGACATTGGTATGTATTTTGTGCCTTCATTATATTTTTGTATCCTTATAGGGATGCATTGCTGGAATAATTTTGGTGTGAATCTATATGTTGGGTATGCATATTGCAACTTAGATTATAAAAGGTTGAGAGAGTTTTAGAAGTGCACAATTTTTTTCCCATAAATAAGATGTGAACATCATTTATATCATTGGTAATATCTTGAAGATATCTCTCCCATAATGGAGATAATTTTGGGTCTTGAAATGAAGTGCAAGTGCATAAACTTTTTGGGACCCCATCATATTCCTTAAGGACTCCTAGGGAATTAAGGTTGGGGTGTTACACTATGTATAATGCATCATAACCATTGTTTTCACTGCACAAAAAGCTAATTTTAGTTTTCAATTATCTTTTTCTTATCAAGATGTCGATGGACATGCTATCACCAAACACAAAATGACTTTTAAGTTTACATGAGAAATGGTATGAATGCATCAATACTTTCACAGACACCCCAATTTTTTTTACCACATCCTCTTTCCATTCCAATGGATATTGTAGGATATTGCATCACAAAATGACCAACAACTATTATTTTTGATGTCCAAGTTGTGCCACCATATGTGTTTGACATGTGACAAATTCCGAACAAACAGAAGTTTTATATAGACGTGCCATGCTGGCCATGAGTATTGAATGTTCGACTAATGGCCATAACTTCCATGGAAATTTTTGACAAAGGTGAGGGATATTAAGTCTCTTTCAATTGAAATATGGTAGTACTTGTTTGTTGAATGCATGACAACTAGATTTATATGTATCATGTTCAATGAAACTATCTCAGTGAACCTAGCTAATTGAATTCATTAGATTTTCATCATGCATGTTGAAAATGGTGTGGGTGAATAATGAAAAATTATTCCAAATGGTATAGTCAATGTAAATGTAGTGATCAACAAAATATCACATATTCGTGAATTCTACACTGTTGAGTATATTTTTACCACCACTTAGGTGTAATGATGAATAATTAGAGATCTTGGAAAGATGAAGTTCTAGCATAGAATTTTCATGTCCTTATGATCTCGTAGTCATTTAAAATAAAATAAACAAAATTCAAATATATTTTCACCTCAATTTGTCGCCATGACACTTCATCAGTTTATGGATATTTTTACCATTCGTGAACATGTTGAGACCAACTCCCTTAGAAGTCAAAAAACTCAATATATGTTCAAGTACATGAGAAATTTGGGTCAAATAGCTCTCAAACCTTGTAAAGTTCCACATGCGGCGATTTCTCTAGCATTTCTCGCGCATGCGCTGGAATTGACTCTGAGAACAATGCAGAGCTATGCTCTGACTGTAACTATAAACTTGCATAGGTGAATTCTAGAAAGTAAAAATAAAAGGTACATTCTAGAAACATAGTTAGTCGAATATTTCCCAACTAAAAGCTTCCAGGTGATGACTATTCAAACTATAACCCTCATAAGATGCATCTCCATCCCTTTTCTCATGGTAACCTAATCCCTCATTAAAGAAGGTTCATCCTCTTCTTAGGAATCTGAAACTTCCTCCTCTTTGATCTGTAAAAGGACTAAAGGGTTGAGGAATGAAGGAGGTAAGAAGTCAGAGAATACAAACTTATGTTGTTATTTTGAGATTGGAGAGCTTGTCATCTAAGGAGGAGATTGAAGGCATTTGGGAGGGACCTCATGGAATCAAGGCAAAGGTTGTAAGGCTCCTCTCATCTTCTGATTAATAGAAATGCACACTTTCTCCCATTAGTTTTGTCTTTTGTGAATGATGAATAGTTTGAAATTATTTATTGTATTTATTAAGAGAAATTCAATCCCTAATTTCCTTGGTCATCAGGCTAAGTTGTTTGGATTATTATATCACATGTTCTTTTGATCCTTTTATGGTTTATGTTTGCAAGTCTTATCAAGAATTGAACAGTTGCATCAAGTCACAACCAGGGATCTTCATCAGGCATTTCGTGAAACCAGTAAGAGGTCTATCCATTAGTTACACTACTTATAATTCAGACAAGTTCAACTTAGGGAAAGAGTTAGTTCATTTGTCAAGATTGTTTCTAGTTTCCTTAGGATCTAGGAAAATTACCCTTGTCCGCAAGAGGGATTCTCCGGTGTAAAAAACTGGCGACCATACTGGGGAACATCTATGTTCACGACTTTTTCCTTAGCACAACTCTATCCCCTTGTTCCATAGCAACTAAGTGCATGCACTCTATTTTCTACTGGAAACTCACACAGGCCTTGAAAATTTTCGAAATTTCATGCTAGCTTCAACCTAGACCTGAATTTGTCTTTCTAAAAGTTTCATTCTATTTGTTTGGACTATGTGTTGTCTTTTCTAAACTCATTTCATTGCTTTGTTGATAATTTTTTGAAGATTAGGTCTTCTTGAAAGAATACCTTAGCGTTTTTCCTGATTGATTTACTGATTGATCAAAACAAGCTTGAATGTCTTTTTGTAAGTGATATTCTTATTTTGTTCTATCAAATACATTGGTTAAGCCAAAAATATTTCTCATTTGTAGTCAAAATCACTTTGAATTGAAAATTAGGGTTTCTGAAGACCTTGTGCTTTTGTGAAAGAATCGTGGTTATTTTTGCTTGATAAAAGGAGTTGTTGCTTTCATCTTGGGAAAATTTTTGCGATTGCACTGTTATTGTCATGGAATCAAAGCATTCATAGGAGAAAATGTCTTTCCTCCAACCTTCTTGATTGATTTATATATGCTTGAAAAATTTTAGTGATTGGAAGAAAAGAGTGTTTTAGTTTATTTTGATAATTAGGGAAATCTGAAAATTTGTTTTTTGAATGTGTTTTTCATTACAAAATAGTGAAACTGGTTGCTTTTATAAAATTGGAAAAGTTGTGAGTTGTTGCATTTTATTCCTCAAAACTCAAAGAAAACTCTTTCTTTTCTCTATATAGAATTTCATCGAATTTGAATGTTTCTTTTTGCATTTTAGAGTGCAATAAGATTTCGATTCATATCACAACATCATAAGTTTCACCTTCATTACCCAATGAGTAAAATAACATCGTAATAATATAGTGTTAATTAAAGTTCACCTAGAATTTTATATTTTTTAGGGCTCTTTTCACCTACAGTAGCTTAAGTGTAGGGCTTTGGAATAGGGAAGTAAACTTTCCAAAGCTACAAACGAACAATAGAATATTGAGTTAGGGAGAGAAATTCCAATTATTTCTATTTTTCTTTGGGAAGCTCCTCTTAGACATGAGTTAAGCATGAGGTTGTGTCAAATCTGGTGAAGCGATCCAACCGACTTCACTAGCCTAGCTATAGTGATTTACATGTATTACAATGGTATCGAAAGGTACTTGGGGTCACTTGAAAGTAAACCTCCAATTGATCATGTGGAGGAGCCTTTAAGGGGATTGAGCTTATTACTCTACCCTTGCATGTACGTCTGATCTATAACTGTACCCCAACTAAAATTATTGTATTTGGTGAACATACTGACTATAATCCTAGGGCTCTATCTAAGGTGACGACAGAGGGAAGGTCCTGACGTACCTGGAACATACATTGGCTAGACTCACTTGGACTCTCTGGAGGGAAATCTTTGCTTGAGATGGTTTATAACAGAGTTACTTGAATCAGACCGTTTCATTAAGCAGGTTGTCAGGGTAACTGGTTCCAAACACTCATTTTTTATAAAAATTTTCACTTTGATCTTTTTGATGTTGGATTTAATCACTGACTAGTAAATATTGATCTCTGTGAAGAGTAAGCTTGTATGGTTTGAACTCCTAGATTTTTTAGCGCTTGTTACTTTTTATGTTGTGTCTTTAAATTTTTAGAGACTTTAGGTGTAGTTTAAATATTCTGTGAATAATAAGTTGAAATTTTTTCATTGTGGTGGAAATACTAAGACAATCATGTAGGATACTCACAGATCCCCTTGATTATACTTTGAGTCAGTTAAAAATTAAAGAAGAAAAATCTAAATCATCTAAAAGTAGAACCACAATAGAAGTTAAAACTTTTATGATTATAGATTCTGCTGTAAGAGAAACTAAAGTTAATCAACCTATAACATCTACGATTTTAGGCCTTGAAGAAACATAAACTGAATTTGATCAAACTCAGAAATTAACATCACACTCAGCAACAATTGATTTACAGATTACTAAATTTGTTCAAACTGAATCCAATACTCAAGCATATTCTGATAGAAACCTCGTTTCCAAATTAGATATTGATGAATCCGAGTTTGATATTTCTGAGCCCGAAATTCATACACCTACTATAACACATATTCTGGATCCTCCACTTTCATCGCATGTGAAAATTTTCACTACTGATCGTCTCCCTCTTGGTCTCATTGCCATTGAAGAACTTGTTTCGGACGTAGAGGAGAAACCTATAGTTTCTACCAGTGAACCTGCAGATATCTCAAAACTTTTGTTTCGAGCTCTTCACCCTAACCCTTGGTATTTTACACCCTTGAAATTTTTATGGAAAGGAATTCTGTGTTACACGACTCCTTATTCTATCATACCCAATTTTGACTGGTCCACAATGATTCCTAGAAGTGTTGTCTCACATACATCTGTGTTTTCCACTTCTGTGGAGTCCACATTGTATGGTGTTTTTATACAACCTAAATATCACTCTCTCCCAGGAGCTTATTCAGGAGCTTCTTCCTTGAAATCATCTTCAAACGTGTCAATTGGTGCAATTAACCCTACCAATGAAGGTTTGGCCTCTCAACAAGTCATTAATATGATTTTTGGTAATGTTGGTGTTACACAAAATATTGTCACCATGACTTTCTACAGTCAGTGTGAGTCTATCACCACTCATATTGTCCTCCTTTGCAAGTCTTAAACCTCGGCTTTTCATGTCAAGCTTCAAAAAAGAGAGAAAGTCTTTGAAATTCTATAAAACTCTAGTTCCACACTTTCTCTTACCATTACCTGTGGTCCCGCACCCCTTGGTTATGTTACCTGCGGACCTGCCCGCTCTGTCTCTAAAGGAGTGGGTGTGGACCCCTTTGAAAGTAAAAAAGGAACAAGTTTATTCTTCAAAACTCACTTTGGGTTAATTTTGGACGCTTCTAGAAGGAATCTTGATGTGGTTGGTTCGCTCCTAGGTGGTTCATGCATCCCATAACTACAGGAGCTAACCCCTTGATTAGAGGAGCTTATCCCTTTGAAGGAGGACTCTATCCCTTTGAAGGCGGACCTAGTAACTTCCCTCCTCTACACTATAAATTGAGGCATTGGGTTGGTTGCTAGAGAGGTTGAAAGTTGAACATTTTTTAGGGTAAATGCTATTGGAATTGAGACTTCATAGTTAAACTTGAGAGGAGAGATTACATACCTTTTGGCTTCATTGGGAAGAGAGTGAAACTTGTCAAAGTAGAGGAGATTCTTGATGGACCCTGGGAGGAGCTTGTATAACATCAAGGCACCAAGGTTGTAAAGTTCTTCTTTGGTTAAAGTTAATACAATCAGATTCATTTTTCTCAATAAATTGTCTTATATGGCTTATTTCATGAATTCCTTGATCATCATGATAAATATGCTTTATTATATTGGCTATGCAGGTGTTATTTGATATGTGTGCCTATTTGTGTTTGCAGATTCTTTAAAAGGGAGCTCATTTGGATCAACGGAGCGTGGCTTCCACAAACTAGCACTGGACTTGAGGTAGGCCTAAAACACCTGTTGGCCATTATTTATAAATTGCATATTTAGAGAAAGATAGAATTTGTTTGGTTTGCTTGTCGCTAGATATCATTAGATACTAGGGAGATCGGTCTTGTCCATAAGAATGATTTATCCGCCCGACAAAATTGCAACCATACTGGGGACTTGAATTTTTGGTTTTTGTCTTTGCTTTTACTTTGACTTGAGAACATGTTTCTCTGTTTCTGGTTTTTGCTTACTGTGTGGGATTGGGTAGCTTTTTAGATTTTGAATTGTTTTTTGTTTTTTCATTTCTTTTTAGAGTGGACCGCACCTGCTATTTGTAACACAGTGCGGACATACCCGCACAGTTCCTTTACTACACAGTGCGGTACCGCATATGGTTCTACCGGGGGACTGCGGACCCTGTCAAATTTTTGAAAAAACTAAAATCTTTTCATCTAGTTAAGCCTAGTATTTGTTTATATGTTTTAGCCTCTACCCAGATCTGCACGTGTCTTGTCGGAAAATTCTCGTAGGTTAATTCCATTGGCATTTAGGTTTTAGGTGAATTTCTAGAAGCTTTGTGTGCCTGGCTTGATTTTCGTTTGGTCTTTGTAGTAACTCAGAGCTTAGAAGCCTTAGAAACCTCAAATCACCCTAGTTTTTTCCAGTCTTCTTATGAGTCTGACCGATTTGTAAAATCTGCCTTTGTTGAGGAATACATATCGTTTTTCTCTTTGCCAAGCTTCGAAAGAACTTGTGTTGAAAGTTTTGGATTTCATTTTTAAAAAAGAAAACAAAAGCTGGTTGTTTTTTGATTAATTTGTTATTCTAAACAAGTTAGTCCTTAGTTTGCTGATAACTATGTAAAACATCCTTGAAAATAAATTTTGTAAGCTTTTACATCAATTAATTTTTTAGAATTTATAGATCTCAAGATTAAATTTTTTAATAGTTTTGAGTGTTTTATAAAAATAAAAAATAAAAATCTCTTTTGAAAAGCTTTGTTTTTGTAGTATTTGAGTGTTGAAGGAAAAAGGATTTTTTTCGTGAGCATAATTAGTGGTCTCCTCTTTGAGTTAATTGAAAAAGACAAAAAAGTTCTTCTTTTTATTTGTTTGTTAACGAAAGATATGTTTTTCAAGCAATTGCATTCTCAACTCTTTCTTTAGCTAGAAATTCATTGAAAAAAAAGTATTGTTTATCATCTTAAGTGCATTTTTAGTGTTTTGGAGTTGAGTCTTCAAACCATAAAGTTTCATCTCCGCACCTTTTGACTTAAGAAAAAACCACTAAAAATAACGCTTAAAGTAAAATCTATCTAGCAATCTTTTATTTCTAGGGCTCTTTATCACCAACATAGCTTAGGCTAGTATCTTGGAGTAGGAAGTAATTAACTCTCCAAGATAGTAAAACAAACAAGTAGCTGTATCTTGTGGTAGGAGATAAATTCCAATTCTTACATCTATGCTCTAGGAAGCTCCTCTTAAAGGAGTCAAGCACAAGGTCATATCCAAACCTATGGGGTAATCAGTCCTTCCTCATTGGGAACGACAGCAGATATACAGGTATTAAAAACGGTAAACCTTGGATTAACCATTGTCGAGGAGCCTGGGGTCACTTGTTGGTAAACCTTGGATTATGTCAAGGAGCCTTCAAGGGGATTGAGCTTTGTTAATCTGCCCTTGCCTGTGTATCAGACCACAGACTATTCCCCCAGGTATTTTTGTTTCCGTTGGTAACCATAGTGACCATAATCTATAGGATTCTTTCGTAAGGTGACGGTGGAGGGAAGGTCCCACTGTACCTGGAGCAGACGTCGACTAGACCCACTTGGATTTTCTGGGGGGTTCTCTTCACTCGAGACGGTTTAGTGGAGAAACTTATGCTAGTCTATTCATTAAGCAAGTTGTCGGGGTAACTGTTCCAACCGCCATTTCTGTATTGAATTTTGCGACGTTGGATTTCATCACCAACTAGTGTTTTTAGTACGGAAAGTTACTGTTTGTGTGTGGTTTGACCTCCTAGATTCTTTAGGCATGTGATTCAAAATTGTTTGGTTCTTTAGAGACTTTAGGTGGTTTCCATTGAGATTTTTCTTTGTTGTGTGTGAAGTAATTAAAATATTTAATCGTTGTTGAATTACCAAGGAAGTCCCGTAGACTTCGGGGCCAACCTCCTGAATTTTTACCAAGCCAGTTTGAAGGGCTACGAGCCCTTGTAACTCCTAGTGACAGTAGAGTTGGGTCACCTGAAGAAGGAGAGTCTTCCTTAGTTGTACATCTTGATTATCAAGTTCAAGCACCACAGTATATTATTGAACCTGTTTCATTTTCTGAAGTTACTGGTAGTTTTTCTTCTACTAGTGAATTAGCCAAGGAACCTGAAATTTCTGAACCTGAAACTAAACCTGCTGCTACTCCTTCACCAAGACTTGCTTCTCCAACTTCCAGTGGTCCTGGTTCACCCAGGGTAGAAAGAGTCATTACCCAAAATCTTCCTTCTGGACTTATTGCTATTGAAGAACTTGTTACTCCGGAAGAAGGTATATCTATCCCTGAAAATCAACTAGCTATAGAACTTAGGGAGCGTGAATCAATCTTTTACAGTCCACCTAGGAGGGATGCTTGGTATCTTTCATTGACCATTTTTTTGGAAAACGCTGGACTAAGTTTTTCGCCACCTTGCATTCCTTTTCATCCAACACCCAGAGGTTATTATCCTCCTTTGAATATGTTGAGACAGTCATCCATGTTTTCTCAATCTCCAGAAACATTTTTATATGGTGGTCCTTCTGTTCCCTCTGGGTATCAGTCACTTACTGGTACTTTTTCGGGAGCATCTCCTCAACCTGTTGAACAAGGGTTATTAACTGGTAATAACGGAACTAGGCTGTTGAGTGTAGAAGATATTATTATGATGTCAGGTACCATTCCAAATCCGCAACCTCAAGGTAGTCAGTTACCGCCTGGTGGGCAAC
Source organism: Pinus tabuliformis (assembly GCA_031772625.1). Classification (NCBI taxonomy): domain Eukaryota; kingdom Viridiplantae; phylum Streptophyta; class Pinopsida; order Pinales; family Pinaceae; genus Pinus; species Pinus tabuliformis. The sequence goes on along the minus strand of CM062804.1, from coordinate 1,154,233,931 downwards.
CTCAAGGTCCTCAATTATCACCTGGGGGGCAACCTCAAGCTACCCAATTACCACCTGGGGGGCAACCTCAAGGATAGTACATACCTTCGGGACAGTACATTCCTCCAGGTCAACCCCGGACTCAGTATGTACCTCAAGGTCAACCCCAGTATCAATATGTACCTCAAGGTCAACCCTAGTATTAGTACGTACCTCAAGGTTATCAACCTCAAGGTCAGTACCCAACCCAAGGTTTCCAACCACCATCAGGTGAATCATTTGTCCAAGGAGCTGGAAATGTACCTTTAAATTATCAACCCTACCCTCAACCCTGTTATGGTCCTCAATATGTTCAACCTTCTATGGGTCCATACCCCGGAATGAACTTAGTGTGGGATCCATCTCAATCTCAACAGATCTTGCAACCGAATGTGTAGTTGTCATCTCAATCTGGACAAACTTTGGTTTCTGGTTCAAACCAGCAACCTGTCCAGCCTACTATTCAAACTTCTGCACCTTCTGTAGTTTCTTAGCTTGGGCCTAGTTCGCCTTGAACTCCACCTCAAACAACTGCTGCAACATCTGTTCCATCTACCCCACCTACTTCTGGATTATCGATAGCTCTGGTTTCTATTGTTTGTGCATCAACTCCTCAAGCATCTTTACCTCAGTCTGGACCCACAATTTAGACTTCGGTTCAAATGCCTATAGGACAACCTGGTCCAAGTACGGTTGTCACAAGTCAACCTCAATTTACTTATGAACCGTACCAAGGATAGTACGAATTCGGTCCTGCTATGAAAAACTCAGTCTATCAGTATTAATTATACACTGGATATACTTATCAACAACATCAACAACCCCAGTATGGTCTGGTTAATCTTGGTTTTCCGGGAGGATATAATATCCCAAATGCAATTCCAATTCCTTGTTATCCTGGATATCCTCCTCCTGGAGTTGGTCTCATGACCCAGGGTTTTCGAGACCCTAATCGTCAGTTACCGTTCATTGCAACTTTGGACTTGCCTGACTTATCACGCCCTACAAACGATCTGATTAATTATCTTCTATTTTGGCTGCTAATGCCGAATAAGTTTCCCAGTGACATCCCAAAGTTTGAACGTAAATCAGGAGAGGATCCGTCGAACCATGTGATGACTTATCACCTATGGTGTGCATCTAACTCCATTTCAGATGATTCAATTTGTTTACGGTTTTCTTAGCGCACTCTAATTGGTCTTGCAACCAAGTGGTACATTGAGTTACCACGAGCCACTTTTTATAATTTTAGTCAGCTAGCCACTTCGTTCTTGACTCATTTTCAGTTTCCTGTCAGATATGACAATGGCACGGAATTATTGACTTCATTAAAACAATCAACTTCCACTTATATTTCAGATCACATTCATGAATGGAGACGTCGATGACGTTTAGTGAAAGTTTTTATTCCGGATCAGATCAAGTAGTAGAATGGTTTGTTAAATCATTATTACTGAAAATCACTAAGGATGTAGCTAAGGCAGGAGTTGTTACTGAAGAGTAAGTAATTGCTCAAGCTCAGTACCTTGACCTCATTTATACGCAGTCGTGTACGTTACACGAGAAAATCCCCAACCTTCCTAAACAAAATCAAATAACTGCAGCTTGTTTAGGGTCTCATGCCTCTGATGGTATGATTGGTACAGTTAATACCAAAAGTAAGAAGAAATATTCCAAGAATTCTTCTCCTATCATAACTTTACCAGATTCCCCAATAGGAGACTCTTCCGCAGAAATTTCTGCCGATATTCATGTTGTAGAGTCATCTACGGCCAAATCAAAATCCGACAGTAAAAAGAAAGGGAATAAGAAAAATAAAAGAGATAAAAATTTGAAAGAGAAACCAGAAAAAAAGGAATCTATTGATGAGAAACATAAACCTCGTTATCCTTGTCTCATTTGTGATGAAGAGCATTTTACAAGAGACTGCCCTCATCGCGCTGAGGTTGCAAAAGTCATCAAAGGTTCTCAAATGCCTGCTGTTTTGAAGGATTCTTTTCCTAGTCAAGACAGTAAGATGATACGTTCTTCCTCAAATGCCTCAGAAGAACCCATAATGATGATGTCCCATGTTAGGATTGCAACACGATCGCAAGATTATGGAAGTAAAAGTCATGTTGGTGGTAAGGAAGTAGAATCTTCTAATTCGAACCCATCAACTTCAACTCCCAGTTCTGATCCACTACATATCGAGAAACCTAACCCAGACTTAGTAATCAAACTACCTGCCAAGGGTATACTTTGAAAGTTAGCTTTCAATCCACATGCGAGAGCTGCTCAGAACTATAACATTGTTGAAGATTTGGCTATTTCACCTTCAGCAATGTCGGCTTTGGAGGTGTTGCAATCATGTCCAGCACAACGTAAATTGCTATTGTCAGCTATAGGAGCTGTTGATATTCAGGACTCGAACCTTATAATCTTCGATTTAGAAAATAGTACACCTCGCTTATCTCATTAAGTGGCTTTCCAGATTCTACTGTTAGTCAAAAACAGACCTTGCTATAGGACTGTGATTGATGAGGGAGCTTCAACATGTATTATGTTGATCCAGTGTTGGAGATCGCTTAGTTCTCCTACACTTAACGAATCCCCGATGATTCTAAATGCTTTTTATCGCCGTGGGTTCCATCCTTTTGGAATTCTACAGGATTTACCTATAGGGGTTGATGCCCCTCTGGATTACAGCCTTCTCTTGGGTCGTAGTTGGTCTTATGTTATGACTACTATTGTTTCATCGGTATTTTGGATTATAAAGTTTCCTCATAATGGAAAGATCGTAACTATAGCCAGCTAACTTTTCATCCAACCCAGCCTTTTCTGAAAGTATCCAGCATGTCAGCAAAACAACTATCCCTTATAAGGATGTTGGAGTAGGACTAGTTAAAGATTCTAGTTTACTATGAACTTTTTCCTTTCCTCCTCCTAACCTATCACCTTCTACTACAACCATTCATATGATTTCATCAGACACTATTGTTTATGATGATCCTTGGATTGTACCTTCCGAATATGAGATGGATTCATTTGGTGATGCTATGCCTTTGAGTCCATATGAAATTGCGTATCAGGCCATACAGTTGTTTTCCGACCCTTCTTCGACCGAAATTGACTTAATGAATGTGGTCCATGAAGAATCATTTTCAACATCAAACTCAGATTCAACAATGTTTTCCAAACTTGTTCACACAGATGAGAAGATCCGTGAAATCTTGTCTGTTGATGATTTACCATGGGAAGATATTCATCATAGATCTTCATTCTTACCTGAGATTGATCATTTTGAAAATGATTTTTCATCTATTTTTACGACTGATTATGTCAAGGAACCTCAGAATCCATTGCAAAATCCTAATTCTAAGTTAAATTTGGGCAATATTTCTCAAACTGTTCCTATTTACATTTCGGTTAAACTTGGAATTGTTGAAAACATTCATATAGGTGCCTCTTGTACGGAAGATGAAATTCAAACATATAAGGCCCTATTTCAAGAATTCTGCGATGTGTTTGCCTAGTCATATGGGGAAATACTAGGAATTGATCCAGCAATTGTTGTTTATGAAATCAAAACTTACCCGGATGCTAAACCTGTCCTGCAACATTTGCGTCAGATCCACCAGCGAAAAGCTGTTGCTATTAAAGCAGAAGTTGAAAAATTACTTAAAGCAGGTTTCATTTATCCAATTCCCTTAATGGATTGGGTATCAAATATTGTTCATGTTAACAAAAAGCAAGGAACAATAAGAATATGTATCGATTATAGGGATATTAATCGAGCCTGTTGAAAGGACAATTATCCGACTCCCTATATCGATCAAATCATTGATGAATGTGCCAGCAGTGAAATATTCTCCTTCATGGATGGCTTTTCGGGTTATAATCAAATCAACATTCTACTTGCTGATCAACCAAAAACGACTTTCATTTGTCCATGGGGAACATTTGCTTATTGCAAATTACCTTTTGGGCTTAAGAACGCTGGTGCAACTTTTCAAAGAGCCATGTCTTATGCGTTTCATGACATCAAGCACATTGTGCAATCCTATCTCGATTATTTACCTGCTCATTCATTACATTGAGCCGATCATCTCATCAATTTACGAGCAATATTTATGAGGTGTAGGCATTATCGAATTAGGTTGAATCCACACAAGTGTTTTTTCTGTATAGAAACAGGTCAGCTACCGGGATTTGATGTTTCAAAAGCCGACATTCGTGTCGATCCCTCGAAGGTTGAAGCTATTGTCAAATTGCCTCCTCCTTTGACTCTTCGCCAACTCCAAAGTTTGCAAGGGAAAGAAAACTTTTTACGTCAATTCATTCCTAACTATGCCGAGATAACAAAGGGTTTTACCCGATTGTTGAAACAGAATACTCCATTCTTTTGGGATGAGATAGCTGACAAATATTTTGATGCACTAAAACACACGCTGACCCATGCACCATTATTGCATCCTCCCAACTACAACCAGGACTACTTCTTATATCTCGCCGCATCTTATTCCACCATCAGAATGGTGTTAGTTCAGGAAGATGAATTCGGTAGTGAACATGTGATTTATTACCTGAGTTGCACTTTGAATCCAACTGAGCTAAAATATTCACATGTGGAGAAATTCTCCTTGGCAGCTGTTCAAGCTGTCCAACGATTTCGTCATTACATTTTACTATGCAAAACTACTGTAATTTCTGATTGCAACCTTACGATCTATATTTTGACAAAACAATTGCTATGGGGCAAGTATTCCAAATGGATTTTATCCTGCAGGAATTTGACTTGGAGTTTGAAAAATCTAAGTCAAAGAAATCTTTAGTTTTTGCGGAGTTGATGTGTGACTTCCCGCGTGCTGATACTGAAACTGTGGCAGAAGAGCCCATTGCAGATGAATCCTTGTTTCTAATCAGCACTCTTGATCCATGGTATGGAGATATCATAGTTTATCTCCAAACCCAATCCTTTCGGCCTGAAATTTCATGATCTCAGCGTAGGAAAATATGATTCCAATCCCAACAATTCAAAATTATTGGAGATACACTTTATCGTCGTGGGGCAGACTCTGTTTTTTGACGTTGTTTAATTCATGAGGAAGCTGAAAGGGTTCTAAATGACTGTCACTCTGGAGCGTGTGGTGGTCATATGTCTGGGTTTGCCATAGCCCAAAAGATATTGCGCGCTGGCTATTTCTTGCCGTCTTTGTTTAAAGATTGTATTAACGTGGTCAGAAAATGCCACAACTGCCAAATTTTTGATCGAAAGATGCGTGATCCACCTGCTCCTCTCCACCCTATAATTTCTGTCGGTCCTTTTGTGAAATGGGGTATCGATTTTATTACATGTAACCCTCACTCAGCCAGGGGCATGCGTATATCATCCTTGTGGTAGATTATTTTACCAAGTGAGCCGAGGTGATGCCTACATTTTTGGTAGATGGAAAAATAGCTATTATTTTTGTTTTCAATCATATAATTGCTAGGTTCGATGTTCCACAAGCGATTATCATTGATCATGGGCGTCATTTTCCAAATATTATGATGACTAAACTAACAGACCAACTTGGCCTACGTCACGATAGTTCAACTCCATATTATCCACAGGCTAATGGTCTGGTTGAAGCCATCAACAAAGTTCTAGTCATTATGATTCGACAAATCATTGGGATTCATAGGTCGAATTGGCATAACATGTTATTTTCAGCGCTTTGGGCATATCAAACCTCAGTAAGAACATCAACTGGTTTCACTCTTTTCCAACTAGTTTATGGTTTGGAAGCTATGTTACCCATTGAATGCGAAATCCCGTCATTGCAAATGGCCATAGAATTACTTCCAGCCACCTCCGAAGAGGAGAAACGTTTGTTGTACTTGGCTCAACTAGATGAGAATCGACGTGATGCTGCACTAGCAATCGAAAGTCATGCCAAACGTATTAAAGCTTAGTATGATCGAAATGTTACACCTCATAATTTTTCGGAAGGAGACCTAGTCTTACTGTATGATCAAGCAAATGATAAGTTAGGCGCTGGAAAATTCATACCCATGTGGCATGGTCCTTATGTTGTTAAGTGAAAGCTGGAAAAAGGGGCTTATGAATTGGTAGACTTTGACGAAGTCTCTTTAGGTAAACCCAGAAATGGTCTTTACCTGAAGAGATATTATGCCTAAATCTAGGTGTGGGGATTTTAGTTAGGTTAGTTTTCTTTCTAGCTAGTGTGTTTTAGATTAGAAAAGTGTGCTTAGTTTAGAGAGTGTTTTTGTCATTATTCCTGCTTATCTTGATTTTACTCTTGATATTGCAGATGTCAACGTCTCTCCAAACATACATTGGTTTTGCTGATGGTGCTTGTCATAATACACGAAACATTTCTTCTGCAGCTTCAGTTATCTATTCACCCTCTGATGAGTTGGTATCTATGCATGGGGTAAGCCTCGGTCAAACAACGAACAACATTACAAAGTATAGTGCAGTGATTGAGTTATTATCTGAATCCATTTCATTTGGAATTCGGAGTTTGATTGTGAGGTTAGATTCTAAACTCATTGTATTGCAGCTTAATAGAGTTTATGCCATTAGAAATCCAGTGTTATTGAGATTATTTTTGAGAGTTCATCTCTTGGAACGTGAATTTGACTATATTGAATATCAGCATATTCGAAGATATTTAAATACATTAGTAGATGTGATTGCTTCTCGAATGTTAAGTAGACATTTTCAATAATCAAACAACAAATTTAAAAACATTCCATAACATGTTTTACAAGATAACCAATAATAGTGATATAGCATAGCATATAAGTGTGTCAAATATACATCCTCTTCGATCATAGGTTGAAAAACACCTTATGATCGGCAAAAATGATAGTACAAGAAACAAAAATGTCATATGAGTCTATAACGGACAATCATCCTATCATTGTTGATGATCATGATAAGAAACCATTGTACGGGCCACCCTACAAAGGAACCTCCTGAAAGGTCCTGGGACCCCAATCACATAGCGTTGTAGCCTAAGAGGAATGTCATCTATGCTAGTCTCTGGAATGTCTGCTGTCAAACGCTCTAGATGGTTTTCCAATTCGGCCAGGGTCTCTATAGATTCGTCCCATGGGGTTGGTGCTACTGCAGCTAGCTCTTTCCTCTCATAGGGCCAGAGAGTGGCTGGTCGCCGTGGACCTACATCTGTATTTTAAACTTTTTACTATCAATATTGGGGCGATTTAAAAACAAAAAAAAATTAATTAAATTAGAAAAATGTTGAAAATGATTTTACCTAAGTCATCCCATTGCTCTCCTGGTGGAAGAGCCATGTCTAGGTCACCCACGATAATCCATCCCAGCATAAGGAAAATCCTGAATAGCAAAAACTTGGTTCTCCAACCAATGAAATACTCAGGAGGAAATCGAACAACCTCTGAACCCTCCTCAGGATGACGGGCCATAACTGCAACCCAACGCATCAGTTTGGGCTCTCGGGGAAGTCCAACTTCAACGGAAAGATGCTGTGGGACCAACATTGGAACCCTCTCTAGACCAAATCTCACAACTAAGAAACCATATCCAATGTTCTTTAGTTGTCCGTTCTTTGCTCTAGTTAGTTGGCATTTTACATTAGCCAACACAGCTTCGTACCAGTTGAAGATGATGCCTCAAAAGTAGTCTACTGCCATCTGCATTTGGGATCTAGTGGCCATATGTAGTGTTGCGCTTCCGCAGAGACTGGTGACAGTAAATGCAATCACTTTGAGTTCAGGACGGGAGATGGTTTTGATATCAATCCCTTTGTCCTTGGTTTGGTTGTTACAAAACTCTAGTTGGAGGCTATCGACAGACTGGCCACCTGGTCTAGTCCCGAATAGAGTCAATTGTTCACCTCTCTTAGGGAAACCAGTCAAAAATTAAATGTCTTCTGGCTCCATTTCAAGCTGGTGGCCACCAATAATGAAACACTATTCTTGCACATTCCACCTGTCCACTAGTCACTGCAAAAAGTGTACTTAGGCCCTCATGCCAGGTATGGCCCAGAATTTATATAGCCCGCATGCCTTTAATGCATCAATTGAAGGTTGATGATTTAGCGGCAGCATCCACATCTTCGTGCTCCCGTTCCCGCCAGCTAAGCATAATGTATACCCTACACTCAAAGAAAAGGCGGATTAGAACATCTTAAATCAATTTTTTTAGGAAAATATTGGAAAATTTGGAATTTTAGAACATATGTCGTGGGGACCGCACCCTCTAAATTAGAGACACTGCATAGGTCCTCACTCTGCTTATACAATGGGTGTGCGCCCTTGACTTTTTTCTACATGCGAAAAGGTCGGGGTCTGCAGGTTTCGCATGCTACGCCTGCGGACCCCCACGAGTGGAATTTTAAACAAATTTCTCCCCAAAAAATCAAATATAAACCTAAAAACAAAATTTCAAACGGTTGAAATGCAAGAGTAAGGTGATGTGGATTACCTGGAGGTGACAGGGTTCGATTCCAACGGACAGATTTTACGCAATCTTCAGGGGATGTTTCTTACCCAAAAGCTCTCTTTCTCACTCTGAAGTCAAACGGTAAAAATGAATTTACAAAAGCCCTTTTTATAAGCTTTTTTGAATAAATGAATTTTTAATTTGTTTATTTTTCACTTTAAAGAGGTAACTTTTGAAGAACTTTTATTTATTTTAAACGGGTATGAATAATGTTTGAGTTTTTGTGCAGAATAATGGATTTTTCAGGAAAAAATGATCATTTTTGACAAAAAACAATAGTCACCTTTAAGCTCTTTTCTGACTCCTAAAATATGAAAAGATTGCCAAGTTTTTCCTTTTAAGCTCATTAAAATGGAATTAAAAATACAGTCCACTTACAACTCTTTTCTGACCATAAAAACATGAAAAGATTGCCGGATTTTTGTCGTTTCAAATTCGATATTGGTTATAAAACGACGTTTCATTGATCGCTTTTTTACTTTTTTGGATCAGAGACACTAATTATGAAAAGTACTCCTTCATCGTAATGGTCAAGCTGTTCTCTCAAGTATTATTTTATACTTTTTCGGGCTTGGGAGACACAAATTTACGAAAAAGGACAACCATGGACTTTTCTTAAGTTTTTCAGACTCCCTAAAATTGAAAAATGCCGAGTTTCTCCTATACTGGACTCGTTAAAATTTAACAGTAAAGGACTTGTTCAATTACAAACAGGAACGGACCACTCCTTCTTAGGGTTCGAATTTAAACTAAGTTGGACTCATCTGAAGGATGAGCTTATAATCAAGCAAATGTTATCCTCCTCAAGCTTGTCAAAAATAAAGAGGTACTTGCCAGAAATGGTGCGGGAAAGGGAGAAAAATGAACCTGTTTGTCATACTTTGTGTCTCAGAAAAACATTTAACCACTCTTGAACACGACACTTTGTGTTCACCTGGGTTGGGAAATCCTTTGCCTAATAGTTAATCAAACCATAGTGAAAGTCTTCAGCCGGTTTCTGGATATTAGCTTTGGGTCAATTGTCACCAAACCATCTGCAGTGTCGTTATGTGTTCAAGAGATCAGTGCAAATAAACCATTCATCTGCAAAATATCTATCATCCATCTCGACCATCCCTGAGTCAGTCCTTGCAACTATATTTCTTCAAACTTGATCTATGATTTCGTGTTGTGGGCTTGCCTACGACGGATCGCTTTCTATCGACTTCAGCTCATTATCTAGAAACATGATCTAGAAATCATCAGTACCTTGGGATCTGCATGCCTGAATTGCAGGTTTCCCGCCTTCGACTATAGGTTGCATCATTGACCTTCGATCAAAGGATTCTATGACATGTTCGACATCAACACATCTATTCACATTTCATGGATTGTACTGAGTACTTTGAGAGCCATTGACATTAATGGTGGTTTCTCTCACACTTGTTAACAGTTTACATCATTGACTGGTAATCAAGTGGTTTCTACCATGTTCAACTTCGACACATTCATTCACATGGATAGAATCGTACTATTTCAGGAAGTAGAAATCAAGACCCTGGATCTAGTTTCCATCATCCAGGTTGCGAGGAATTTTGTGTTCATTATATAGTGGACTATTCTTAAACAGATGGCTGCGCCCATACTGTGTCTATACTTGTGATGTAGTACAAGATCATTCCTATATCAGAGCAGTTTAGTTATTTTTCTAGTCAATTTTGATCTAAGTATGGGAATTCCTACCTCAGCGATGATATGATCTCATATATATATTTTGCATTGAATGTTTTTACAGGTTCCAACCAGGATCTCCACAAGGTGATCCTCGAAATGATAAAGTACTTCACTCTACTTAGATGATAAATGAAATCCTCATCTACTACAGACTTCGCACTTTAGGGAGTAATCTGTTACACCAAATATTGTCACCATGACTTTCTACACTCAGTGTGAGTCTATCACCACTCATACTGTCCTCCTTTGTAAGTCTTAAACCTCAACTCTTCATTTCAAACTTTAAAAATGAGAGAAAGTCTTTGAAAATCTATAAAACTTTGGTTCCACACTTTCTCTTACCATTACCTGCGGTCCCGCACCCCTTGGTCATGTTACATGCGGACCTGCCCGCTTTGTCTCTAAAGGAGTGGGTGCGGACCTATGTGAAAGTCAAAAAGGCGCAAGTTTATTCTTAAAAACTCACTTTGGGTTAGTTCTGGACGCTTCTAGAACGAATCTTGATGTGTTTGGTTTGCTCCTAGGTGGTTCATGCATCCCATAACTAAAGGAGCTAACCCCTTGATGAGAGGAGCTTATCCCTTTGAAGAAGGACTCTATCCCTTTGAAGGTGGACCTAGTAACTTCCCTCCTTTGCACTATAAATTGAGGCATTGGGCTAGTTGCTAGAGAGGTTGAAAGATGAACATTTTTTAGGGTAAATGATGTTGGAATTGAGACTTCCTAATTAAGATTGAGAGGAGAGATTACATACGTTTGGCTTCATTGGGAAGAGAGTGAAACTTGTTAAAGTAGAGGAGATTCTTGCTGGACCATAGGAGGAGCTTGTACAACAGCAAGGCACCAAGGTTGTAAAGTTCTTCTTTGATTAAAGTTAGTACAATCAGATTCATTTTTCTCAATAAATTGTCTTATATGGCTTATTTCATGAATTCCTTTATCATCATGATAAATATGCTTTATTATATTGGCTATGTAGGTGTTATTTGATATGTGTGCATGTTTGTGTTTGTAGATTCTTTAAAGGGAGCTCATTTGGATCAATGGAGTGTGGCTTCCACAAACTAGCACTGGACTCCGGTTAGGCCTAAAACACCTGTTGGTCTTTATTTATAAATTGCATATTTAGAGAAAGATAGAATTTGTTTGGTTTGCTTGTTGCTAGATATCATTAGATACTAGGGAAATCAGTCTTGTCCGCAAGAACGATTTATCCGCTCGATAGTTGGTAATCCACAAGCTAACCCAATAGGTGGTTATTATCCATCGGGGGGCAACCATCATATCCTCTGCCCAGAGGACAACCTTTTGGTGGATCGTACCCTACAGCTGGGGCGAAACCTCCTGCCAAAAACTACTTTAATTATGTTCAAATGCCTCAAACTAATTTTGGTCAGCCTGTTATGACTCAACCCATCGTTCGAATGCCTTACCATTGATTGAATACAATTTGGAACCCTTCTCAATAGTCAATGCATATTTACTCTCAAGCACCTTCATATCAACTTGTCCAACCTCTTAGACAACCTATGCAGCAAATGTCTTTTCAAGGTATATCTTTTCAAGTCCAACCAATCATCTAGGCTAACTCTTTGATCCATATCATCAATTCAACAGTCCACACCAAGTACCCATCAAACTGTAGGGCAGTCTTCCAGGGCAACAACTGTTCAAAACCCAGGTTCAGGATTGCCTCAAACTCCCATTCTTGGAGCATCATAGTTAGCTGTCTCGCTTACATAACAGGTCACTATGCAACCCCTTGTTCAATATTTACCTTAGGTATCTGGTGTTCAATCCATTCATATGATTCCTTCAGCACCTCAAATACATGTTGTTCAGCCTAGTGTCCCATATATGCAAGTACCTTTTCATGGGCTAACTTTCCAAGGTTTACCCCGAAGTCATTTTGTTCAAGGAACACCTTTTCAAACTCAATTTATCCAAGGTCAACCCTTGCAAACTCAACATTTTCAAGGAAAGTTTGTTCAAGGTCAAATGGGTCAAAGTCTCCCCTTCCAAAATCAACCGTACCCAGGTCATACATTTCAACAACCTATTCAATCGGAATACGGTATGGCTCATCATGGATATCCAGGAGGTATGTGAGTTCCAACTGCTCAGGCTATCCCAGGATATCCTAGGTATGCTCCTCCTAGTATGGGACTCATCCCTCATGGTTATCAATATCCATCGCAGGACCCTAATCACCAGTTGTCCTTCATTTTAACTTTGCATTTTCTTGACATTTCTCGGTTAACTAATGATCCACTTCTTTATTTACCCTATTGGTTGGCTATTACTACTAAGTTGCCCAATGACATTCCTAAGTTCAAAGGTAAGTGGGGTGAAGATCCATCCAACCATGTCATGACCTACCATCTTTCATGGGCATCCAACTCATTAAGCCTCAATTCTATTAGATTACAACTTTTTCAGTGAATCTTAATCGGTTCTATAGCCAAATGTTATTTGGAATTGTTGTATGCTTTGTTCAACACATTTAACACCCTTGCTTTAACCTTTTTGACCCATTTTTAATTACCCGTTTGGTATGAAAATGGAACTGAACTTTTGACTTCTTTGAAGTAGTCAATGTCAACCCACATCTCCTATCACATTCACGAATGGAGGCGAAGACATCACCTAGTTAATGTTTACATTCCAGACAAGATTTTGGCCCAATGGTTCATAAAATATCTTTTAACAGTAATAACTGAAGATGTGGCCAAACGGGGTGTTGTAACTGAAGAGCAAGTAATTCCCCACGCTCAATATCTCGATCTTGTTTATACTTAGTATGGTACTTTATATGAAAATATCCAATATTTACCCTGATCTATTCCAAATAATCCACCTCTTCTAGGATCGCATGCTGCAGATGGCATGATTGGTTCTGTGAGCCAAAAATCTAAGAACAAAAAGATAAATTCTAAGAATGTTCAGGTTTCGGCTCTATCTAATTCACCTGAAGAAGATCCTTCTCTTGGAATTACTTCTGAAATCAACATCGTAGATTCATCTACTAGTAAGGGTAAACCACCTAGAAATAAGAAAAAGGGAAAGGGAAAAACTAAACAAGACAACTGATATAAGGAGAGATAAACCAAGAATCAATCATCTGAAAAAGAAGAGAAAGCCTCACTATCCTTGTTTAATTTTTGAAGAAGATCATTATACTAAGGAGTGCCCTCATCGAGCCGAAGTTTCCAAATCCATCAAAATTTCATCCACACCTATTGTTTTGAAGGATATTTTGACTCCACAAGATAGAAAAATGCTCTCTCACGATCAATCCTCCTGATCCCCATCAACAAATATCATGATGATGTCTTCCAAAGTTATGGTAGCAACGAGATCCAAATATTACGTGTCAAAGAGTCCTATTGAAAATGGAGATGACTCCAGTTCACTTGGTCAAACTTACGCATCTACTCCTCCTTCTTTTGAACCATTACATATTGAAAAATCAAATCCTGATATGATAATTCATCCACCTCCTAAGGGTATCTTCGTCAGTCAACCTTTAACCCTAATGTGAGAGCTGCCCAAAATTATAACATTGTCAAAGATTTGGCTATGTAACCTTCGGCCATGTCTGCCCTTGAAGTGTTGCAAACTTGTCCAACACAAAGGAAGTTATTATTAACAGCCATAGGAGTTGTAGATGCTCAAGACTGCCGTTTCATTATTTTCGATCTCGAAAATCATGTCCCATGTCTCCCACACCAATTGGATTTTCAGATACCAATTCACGTCAAAACTCGATGAGCTTTTCGAATAGTGATTGACAAAGGAGCATTGACATGTATTATGTCAATTTGCTATTGGAAAGCCTTGTGTTCTCCAACAATCAATCAATCTCCCTTGACTTTGTAAGCCTTCGATGGAAGAGGTTTTCATCTGTATGGACTTTTAAATGATTTGCCAATCGATTTAGACGGCAAAACGGTATGCAATAGATGTTGAGGTTGTTGATGCTCAACTTGACTATAACCTTTCAATTGGTTGGAGCTAGACTTATGCCATGGTGGTAGTAGTCTTTTCATATTTTAGGATGATTATGTTTCCTCACAAAGGAAGGATTGTGAAAGTAGATCAATTGTCTTACTATACATTTTACCGTACTTCTAGCAGTAGTAGGAAGTTGGTGTTGATCTGCTCAAAGACTTATCTTTGATGGGAACTTTTGCATTCCCTCCACCCATTCTTCTACATAATGAAGAACAGGTTAACATGATTACATCAAGTACTTTTGAAATGGGAGATCCATCGAAAGTACCATCATAATCAGAAATGATCTTATATGGCATTGAAATGCCTCATAGATATTTCAAGTTAGCCTAAGAGGTGATTTAGTATTTTTCCAACCCATCAACATCTGATGATGATCAAATGAATATGATCATTAATGAATATTCTTATTTGTCATGCTTGGAACCAATCTCTATGCCTGATCCTTTTAACAAATATTTTTTAACTGATGAAGGGATTATGGAAGTTATGACCTTGGATGAAATGTCGTGGAACGATACTCATCATCGTTCAACTTTCTTACCATCCTTTGATAAAATTGAGAATAATTTCTCATCATTATTTTCATCTGATTCCCTTGATGATCCTCAAAATCCAATATCTGCCCTTTCTTCCAGTTTTGAACAAAATTTAGGGAATATATTGGAAACAATATCTTTTGATATCTCAATAAAGACCATAAGAATTGAAAATATTCATATAGGAGCTTCTTGTTCATTAGAAGAGATTTCAACTTACAAAGCCCTATTTCAGGAATTCTATGATAGTTTTTCCTGGTCCTACAAAGATATGACAGGAATCGACCCTAGCATTATTGTACATGTAATAAAAACTTATCCAGATGCTAAGAGAGTTAGACAACGAGTACGTCCTATACATCCACGAAAAGTTGTTGTTATGAAAATTGAGGTTGACAAATTGCTGAATGTAGGATTCATTTACCCTATTCCTTTAACCGATTGGGTATCAAATATTGTGCCCGTTAATAAAAGGCATGGAACTATTCGAGTGTGTTTTGATTACCAAGATATCAATAAAGCTTTTCCCAAGGAAAATTATCCAACTCTATATATCGACCAAATTGCCGACAATTGTGCAAGAAATGATTTTTTTTTCCTTTAGGGATGGATTTTCTGGCTATAGTTAGATAAACATAGTCCATGTCGATCAATATAAAACCACATTAATATTCCCACGGGGAACTTTTTCTTATTTCAAACTCCCATTTGGCCTAAAAAATGCTATTGCAATTTTTTAAAGAGCAATGTTTTACGCATTCCATGATATCAAGAATATTGTTCAACCTTATTTAGATGACCTCCTGGCTCATTCCATGAAACAAAAGGATCACCCATTGCACTTAAAAGTGATTTTCATTAGGTGTAGGCATTATAATATTTGCTTCAATCCACTCGGCTTCTAGGTTTCACTGTTTCGATCGAAGGCATCTATGCTGATCCCCTCAAGGTAGAGGCAAATTTGAATTTTCCTACTACTTCTAGCCTTACTCAACTCCAAAGTTTGTAAGGGAAGGAAAATTTTTTGTGTAGATTCATCCAAAATTATGCTGAACTAATACAGGGTTTTACTCAACTGTTGAGAAATGGTTTTCCATTTTTCTGGGGTGAGCTTGCTGATAAAGATTTTGATGCATTAAAGCATGCACTGACTATTACGCCTTTACTGCATCCACCTGATTATCATCGATACCACTTTATGTACTTAGCTACATCTGATGCTGCCATTGGCATGGTGTTAGTCCAAGAGAATGATTCTAGCATCGAACATGTGATTTACTATTTGAGTAGGAGTCTCACTAAAACTGAGATTAAATACGCACATGTGGAGAAGCTAGCCTTGGAAGCTATACAAGCTATTCAATGATTCCATCATTATATACTTCTCCAAAAAACCACTATTATTTCATATTGCAACCCCATGATGTACGTTCTTACAAAACAATTTCTAGGGGAAAAATAATTGAAGTGGATACTCATTCTACAAGAGTTTGATTTGGAATTTGAAAAATCCAAATCAAAGAAATCCTTCGTTTTCACTGAACTATTGTGTGACTTCCCCAATACTAATATAGAAACTGTAGCAGAAGATTCTTTTTCTAACAAATATCCCTTTCTTATTAGTACATTAGATCCATGGTACGGAGACATCAATATATATCTCCAAACACAAACTCTTAGGCCTGAGTTATCGAAAAATGATCGTCGGCGATGTTAGCACCTGGATTGAACCTCAGGCTGAATAAGGTAATTCTGAGGTAACCACAAACAACGCTTAGCCAAGTAGCTAGCCCTACTAGGCTAGGATAGGGCTCTCTCCATAAGGATCACAGCCAAAATTACTGGATCAAGAAATCGATATTAGGCTAGGTATAGTAGTTTTGATTTGATTTTTTTTTAAGGGTTTTGCTGGATCAGAAAGAGCCAAATAGTTAGGGTAAGGAAAATAGGTCAAAACTATAGGGTGTTCGATGGGGCAAGGTAGGCACAATGATCAAAACCTTCGGGTTTGATAGATGAAGTGAAAAGACATGTGGGGAGCTAGAAAGAGCATGTAAACCACATGGATTCTTCCTAAACTGAAGAAAACATGGATTGTGAAATGTTTAGCGAAAATAGAGCATAAAAGATATGGATTCTGCCTCTCAGACTTGTATACATTCACATAAAAGCAATGAAATGATGAAATGGAGTCAAAAATACATTCTAGCACATGAATACAAAAGAAAAATGGAACTAAGCATCATACCACATGGTTCCCAAAGAAATGGCTGCAATTTTTCATTAATCTCCTACTATAACTGGTACAAAATGATATCTAATCAAAACATAAGCATCCCACTGAGTCCAACCCATAAAATGACTGAGGAAAAGAATCATATAGACCCCAAACAACTCATCCTAGGCTTAGCGAGTCAAATCCATTAGAGGAGGAGTTGTTTCCAACAAAATATGAACTGCTAACAAGAAAATACAGTGGTCAAAGTGACTCATCCCTAATCCAAACAAATTGATACATTACACCTCATAAATTTGTTTTACCTAATGAATCTACCCTAGTAAGCTCTAGAAGCATCATAATTACATTCAAATTATCAATTACAAGGGTAAAGACATCAGTTGTCATGGTAGAAGTGGAAACTGGGTCGAATATGAAAAATTTTGGGCAAAGTGTCAAACACGCAGTGCCAAGTGCCAGCGTGCAGTGCCAAGTGTAGGGGTGCCCATCAATTTCAGCTACACATTTGGAGGCCTTTTCGATGTCCAAATTGGGCCCACAATAGCTTGCTGGAAAGCTCTGCCTCTCTACTTTCCAGAACAACTTGAAATTCTAAATTTGGATGTCACTTGCCTAGTCAAAACCCAAATCTCCCAACACTGTGCAACGCAGAGCGCCCAGGCCAAAAAAGGGCAGAAAGGTCATTTTTTTGGTGTTTTTTGACCTTTTGACCAACCAGTTTTCCTCCAAATGCTTAGCAAATGTATAGGGTGTATGTACTCATCACTAGAAACCCAAAAATGTTGACTTATTACTGATTGGATGTCTCAAAAAATAGAGCAATGCCCAAGACGCTACACATTTGCCCTACATTACTGTGCAAAAACTCGACTGAAAAAAACAGTAGTTTCCTTCAAGCTCAAAAATGGCTCAACATGCCCAAAAATTTATTTTTATGACTGATCAAAGGTTAGAGGCATGTAGGGATGCCTTAGCAAGTATGTCAAGTCTCCTCTTCTCTTCTTGCTTGGTCAATTTGTCCATTTTCTCATGAGATATTTTGAGCTTGCTCCTTGCCACTTGGTTCCTCCGTGCATAATACTTGGCCGTCTTCCTTTGTATCTCAACATCTCTATTTGCTTTCTCCAAGAGGGTCTCCAAGTGTGTGTTCACCTTCTCAAACCAAGACTCTTTATTCTCAGCTATGTCCTTGACCAATTTCTCATTTAAAGTGAGCTACTCCTCCAATTCTGCCTCCATTTGCCTTTCAAGCTCTAAGGCTCTCTTTAATCCTCTTGTTCTTGGTCTTTTTCTATGTCCCTATTCATCATCCCGCTCTCCATAATCTCCATAAGCCTCATCAAGCTGAAACTGGGCATTCTCAGCCTCCCTCTTTGCCTTGATGTACTTGGTTTGCATCAATTCCTACTTGACCTCTCACTGCTTGTTCTATTGCTCATAAAAGGAGATGATATATTTGGCCCTTTGTAAACTGGTCTCAAGCTTCTTGATTTTGGTATCCTTTTCTTTCAAGGTAGCCTAAGTTATTTTGTCTTTCTCCTCAACATTTGTTTTCACAAGGAGAAACTCCTTTTCAGTGTCATGTTTTTCATGTTGTTGTTTAACCTCTGCTTCCTCCACCATCTCCTCTTTTCCTTTAACCTATAATGCTGATAATAAAGGAAAAGCCCCTCCCACTTTCCATGGGGTAAACACCTGCCTCTCTCCCCTCTAATAGGTGAAAACAAAAGGCTGCAAATTCTTCCTCTATGGTATACTACTCTAACCATGCTGAGTGTGTACATCATGTCCCTCATTGCCATCATGCTCATCATGTTCCTCATGACTCTCATCATCTCTATTCGGTGAATGAATGGCTGCATGAAATGGTGATGTAGATGGTGTGAAGGTGGCTGGTGAAGAATGATCTGTTGAGGATGAGTGATAAGTAAGTTGTGGTGGATGAGAAAAAGTAGATGGATGATGGAGGAATGCGGGGAGTTGGCTAAGTAGGTGGTTGATTGAATATTTCATTAGCTATGAAGGTCTCCCAAGAAATGCCTAGTTGATCTAAGTGATGGACGACTATCATTTTGATAAGAGAATGATGAAAAATAATAGGCATTTGATGAGCTAGATCCCTTTTCTGAGCAATATATGTCATCTTGTCAATACTTTTGAAAAGTTAATATGGCAAACTGAGCATTCTTACTGTGGTAAAGTGCATGAGAAACCTGATATGATGTCAGTAGAGTATGGAAAACCCACCCTCACATGTGAAATACCTCAAAATTATCTTCATTAATGGCACATACTTGTCTAAGAGATAAGAGAAAGGAAAAATTCTTTTCCTATCATTTTTAAACCTTGTTTTAAGATATGGCTCATAAAAACTGTGAGGCAAATTTATTTGCTTGAAAAATTTCTCTCCTGCATTTGGAATTCCAGTGGCCTGTGATATGATGGTAGGAGATATAGTGAATGTGACCCTGGCTAAAATGACCTGGTTGTTTTGCAAATTGAGGATGAACTGCTTGGTTAACTGCAGATGAGAATCCATCCTTTCAACCCTTTGGAAAAACTCAAAACAACCCATGTACTTGAAACATGATACTGTAAGTGGTGATGCGATAAGTCATATGGTATCAGTGGGTTCAAATCTAATAATTCTCCCACCCTTCTTCGTTGGCCTCCTTGACTGTCTTTCCCCTTCTTCTGAACTAGTGTGATCCTCTTCTGCCATGTTTTTAAGGTGAAAACTTGAGGGACTGATATGTGGGTCAAGGTGAGTGTAATAGTGAGGGATATTGATTGAAGTATAGGAAAGGATGATTTGAGGGTGACAAAGCCTATGAAGTGCTGTAATCTTGATCAAATAGGTGATTTTGGAAACATACATGAGAGCTTTGCTAGGATTTTAAAATTTAGCATGCCAACTTTCTTAATTGATGGAGAAAAAGAGATATCGGGCCACTTACTTGTTGTATGTGGGTAATAGAAGTATTTTTAGCTTGAGAAGATGAAGAAAAGTGGTGTTTTGTCACTCCTAGGGTTTGCTAGGCTTTACTAGCCAAGCGCATAGCACCAAGTGCCAGCTCATAGCATTCTTGAAAAACATGCCTTTCAATGCACATGCGTACAACACCGTTGAAATTTGCTCTAGCTTGATCGAGAAAACACTCCATTCACTACACTTGCATGCAACGCCACACCCAGGTGTGTAGTGACTCTACCCAACATGCAACGTCCAACTGAAACACGCAGTTCCTTCCTGATTTTTTCAAATTTTGACTTAATTTCCTCTTTGCCAGGGAGATATTAGGGTGAAAAAGAGTTGATGAGGTTTGAAAGATGCATTTGAAGTCTTATATAGAGGATGAGTTTGATTTTTCCTTAGAAAAACCCACTTTATAATGTTTGTTCAGAACATTTATTTTGTCTTCAAATCTTTGTATGATGCTTCTATTTCTTTGTCTCTTTTTAGGTGGATGATGCTTTGATTGAGCTCATTCTTCAATGATTCCTCTCTTGCAGCAAGGAGAAGTGCCTTGGGCAGCTTATGGGAACAATTATTACATAAAATGACTTGAATTACATCAAAAATATGACCTTGGAAATGAACCCTAAGACCTAATGGAGACATGAATTCCTTAACTCTAAAAATAATATAACTAAAACCATAATTGAATGAAACATGAATATGGTTCAACAAATATACCTGATGAGGGAAAATTAGATTTTCTGAGAAGAAGAAGACAACCATCAGTGCATCATTTTTGGCATGAACTAGTGGAATGACAAAACATTTTAGTCTGAGACACCTACAATGAAAATACAAAGAGAAGATTTGATCCTTGATGGAAGCCTGCATATATAACATTGGCCTTATTGGGGATGGAAGCTCCTTGGAGATGTCAAGAACAATGTAGACCAAGTACCTAGCTGATTGGGCAAATACAATGAAACAAATGAAAGACAAAAAACTTTTTGAAATTTTTTGAAAATGACTCGATACAAACTGAAAACTATCTGAAAACCGACTCGAGATTGACTCAAAAACCAACTAAAAATAGCACAAAGAATTTAAGCTTTATAGCCTTCACTTTAGGCCCCAACCTCAAATGACAATGTACTTCAAATCTTGCAAGGAAAGTAAACTGGTATATACAATGACAGTGAAACAACTTCAGTAAGATGCATCAGAAATAATAGTGTTTCAAGAGCCTACCATTCGCTGGTGCTCCTGAGAATTATTGACCATCCATTTCCTTCAATAAATATGCATTCTGTCCTCGATATGTTGAGATTTTATAAGGTCCTTTCCACAGATTGTCAAACTTACCATGTTTCCCTTTTTCTTCACTTCGTGCATCCCATTGCAACACTACATCTTCCAGCTGAAACTTTTTTGCCTTGGTCTTGCAGTCATAATTTTTCTTTATCTTCTCTTGCAGACGGAAAGTATTTTCAGAGACCTCTTCCCTTTTTTGTTGAAGGTGAATCATTTGATTGATTCAATGCTGAATATCATCTTCTTCACTACCTACTTCTTGCAATAATCACATGACCGGAACTAAAAGTGATGTAGGAAACACTGTATCAGTAACATAAACCAATTCAAAAGGTGACAAACCTATTGATTTCTTACTGCTCACTCTGTCGGCCCACAAAGAATTGACAAGCTTTTGATGCCAATTCTTCTTGTTTGCCTCCAACATTTTCTTAATAATGTTTACCAAGGATTTATTTGAAGACATGGCTAGTCCATTGCCCTGCAGATAATATGCCGTGGAATGACCCAATCTAATGTTATACTTGTTGCAAAACTCAACCATTTCCTTCGACTTAAATAAGGTTTCATTATCTGTAATAATCTTATGAGGGCAACCAAAATGAGATAAGATATTGGACTCTAAAAAGTGAATTATTACTGTGTCCATAGCTTGCCTTGTTGCAATTGCTTCGATCCATTTGGTGAAGTAATCGGTGGCTGTAAAAATCCATTTGTGTTGTGATGATGATGTAGGATGGATTTCCCCTATGAAATTAGTCCCCCACTACTAGAAATGTGCATTAACTACAACTGGCTTCAAAGGAAGAGGAAGCAACTTCCTTTTTCCCTGAAAAACTTGACATTCATGGTAGCTCATGACTGTTTTATATAAATCTGAAAATAAAGATGGCCAATAATAACCTACTCTCAAGATTTTATTAGCTGTTGCTTTTCAAAACAAGTGACCCCAACAATATCCTCTATGAAAATCATTCATTACCTGCTGAGCTTCATTTTCAACCAAACAATTAAGAAGAACCCCTCCCAGATCTTTCCAATAGAGAGCACTATCCAAAATGTAGAATTGTACAAACTTCAGTTTTAGTGATCTACCTTTACTTTTCGACATTCTAGGAGGAGGAGAAAGATGTTGAAGAACATATACTATATTGGAATACCAAGGTGAGTTGAGAAACATTTCTGATACCTGAATGAATGTGCCACCATCTTCTTCATCTGACATTGCTGCAATAAGATTTTTGTCTAGAGCATGGAGATTCGACTCAGCCATGAGTTTTTCAAGCCTTGACCTTTGATCAGTTTCGTGGGCTTAATCTCAAGATCATACTCTAACATCGTTGCTATCCACTTACCTCTTCTTCCTTCCAGATCAGTTTGCATGAGGACATCTTTGATAGCTGCGTTGGGAACATATGCTATGGTATGCGAATGTAGAATGTAAACTCGAAAATCTTTTAATGCATTTATAAGAGCTAGAGCTTGTTTCTCAATGATGTTATAGCAAGGAACAACATCTCTAATAGTTCGACTAAAAAATGCAATGGGTTGCTTCACCTGATCCTTCTTTTGCATCAACATTTTAGCCAAAAATATGCTCAGATGCAAATGAAAATATAATAAAATCACGAGTATAATCGAGACTAATCAAAATAGGGGCTGTGTTCAAAGAAATCTTTACCAAGTTGAAAGATTTCATGGCATCCTCGGCCCATTTCACAATGTTGTCATTCTTCAACGTATTAGTTAACTCACGCAAATGCTCAACCAAATTTGGTATAAATATGCATAAGAAGTTCATCTTACTGTTGAAGGCTTCAATCTCATTTTTGTTGCAGCGTGGAAAGTCTATTTGTTGAATTACCTCCACCCCAGAAGGGTCAATCCGAATACCATCTTTGGAAATTATATGATCGAGGATCTTACCTTCCTCCATGGCAAAAAGACTCTTCTTTGGATTTAAAGAAATCCTGAACTCCCTGCATTTCTGAAAAACAATCCTTAGTTGGTGTAAATGCTCATCATCAAAACCAGAAAATACTATCAAGTCATCTAAGTAAACAACTAAGAAAACATCCTTCTCGTTAGTGAAATCTATATCCATGGCCCGCTGAAAAGTGGCCCCAGAATTCCTCAGCCCAAATGGCATCTTGGCATACTGAAAAGTCCCCCATGGTGTTGTGAAGGCAATTTTGTCTTGGTCTTTTTCGTACAGCAAAATCTAATTGTAACCAGAGTATCCATCTAGTAGTGACATCCATGATGCTCCAACTACTCCATGCAGAACATGGTCCATCTTAGGAAGAGGATAATTATCTTTCAGGGACACTTTATTTAGGTTCCAGAAATCAATGCACAACCTTATCTCTCGGGTCTTTCTTTGTACCAGGGCCAAATTCGAAACCCAATCAGAGAATCTAATTGGAAAAATGATACCGGCTTTAAACAGTATATTTACCTCTTTCTCGATGGATGGAAACAACTTTGGGTTGATCCTCCTCAAGTTTTGTCTAAAAGGATTTTGATCCAGCTTGATAAGAATGGTGTGCTGAATGATGTTCTTGTCATACACTTTCAAATCTGAGTAATTCCACACAAAAACATCAAAAAATTCAGAAAGAAACTTAACATACTTAGCCTTTAACTCGAGAGATAATGTTTTTGATAAATTAACAAGATTGGGCTTGTCAGCTATCCCAAAGTTTACATCTTCAACTCCTTTGTCAGTAGGAACCAAGGTTGATTTTCTCGCCACATCATCTTGATCAAACAACTCTTCTAAAGGTATAAGACCTCTAGGAATAACATTATGCTTTAGCTGTAAAACATCCATCTGATTTACCTCAATGTGCTGTTCATCAGAATCACAAACATCATCAATGAAAGCATCCTTAAACTTCCCTTCATTCTGCAAAAATGAATTAATTTCATTGTCATCCTAGAAAACTTTCCAATATCTCAAATTATCAAGAACAGTAGGCCTATGTTTGACATGAATTTCAAATTTATTGCTAGAATTCATTTGTATTTTTAGATTGCTCGTTGTTGTAGCAAGTGAATCAGCAATGATGTTTTGACCTCTTGGCACCACTATCAATGTGTATTCTAGAACCATCTTCAAGATGTCCAGGACTGCATTCCTATAATCTCTCATCCGCTGATGCTTTGCTTTATATTCTCCTTTGACTTGTTTAATCAATAAATCTGAATCACCATAAATAGAAACCCTTTTCACACCAAGCTTCTTCAAAATCTTTAGACCTGCAATTAATGCCTCATAATCCGCTTCATTGTTAGAGAAATCAAAAGCTAATTTATAGGGACACACTCTAACATTACTTGGAACATTTTCTGGCTAAAAAACAGGACTTCGAATCCAAATTCCAATACCCGCACCATCCTTACCCAAAGCACCATCGAAGTCCATGCTCCAAAGGCCATATTCTTCTTCCATATGTTGGAATTCTGCTATTGTTTCAATCTTACCTTTGCTGGTTACTTCATTTGTCTGTTCTTCATTGACTTTCTACTCCTGTGAACGCCACTTGGAAGGAATTTCCACTTTTTTCTTTTCTTGATTAAGAACCTCTCTAAAACACTCGGAAATTTTTGGTACATCATGTACTTCTATGAGTTGAATATCTACATCATTTAATCCACTATCATTGTACAAAATAAAAGACTCTAAATCTATATGTAAAACATTTATCAGATGATTTATGGGCTTCTCTTTACTAGTGATCATATATTTCATCTTCTTTTCCCAATACAACTTCCTCAATTGATCGAAAACAGGGATTGTAGCATAAGAGAAGTCAATTTGTAAAGTGCCTTTGAGTTTGGTTCCCCACGATCTAGAAAACAGCATGCCAAATCGAGGTGGTATATCAGCTACTACCATGTCCATCAAAAATTTCTTGGTTGGGATTTGATCTAAGGAAACCATTAAATCTTTGATGAGACCAATGCAGCAAACTCTACCAGAATCAAATGAATACAAATCATGATACGATTGGGTGATATCCAAGCCCAACTTTTCCATGATAGCCTTGGGCATCAAATTGTGAGAAGCTTCGGAACCAAGCATAGCATTATGAAGAATATACTCATGCAGTCTAAGGCTCAAATAAAAGGGCAGGACCTCGCTATCTTCTAGCTGACCATCTATAGATGGACTGAAAATAAGCTCAGGATGATCATCCTCAACATTCACCATGTCAAACAAAGAATCAATTTGCAGTGTTCTACACACATGCTGTTTGTAACGGCTATTCTTAACAAGCTTAGTAAAAGGAATGGACACTTTCAATTTAGCAATTTCACTTTCTAAATTAAAAGATGTGACTTTTTCTACCTCTTTGACAATGATGTCCCTCTATATGTTTTCTCCTTCGTTACACTTTCCTTTTTCTGATTGTCTTTCTCTTTTGCAACTGTACTTGTGGTTGGCCGATTTACCTTGCTAGCATTCTGATCCGCATGCTCCTTTCCTCTTTTCTGATTGTTTGAAAGATCATTCTTTGACTGAACATATTTCCTCTTTTGAATAAGACTAACCAGTAGATCTATGCTCCTTAAAGAGTATTGTTTATGCTGTGGGCTCAAAGCATTCATATAGTCATGCTGATAATCATCAGATTCGGTCTCCAAATCAACATCATTTGCTAAGATGTAGTCCTCATCCTTTAGAATATCGGAACTTTCTGCATACTCCTCATCTTCAGTCAGAAATATAGGCATACCATCTGTAGTGAAGAAATGATTTGTTTCAAATACTAGATCTTCCTCCTCTTCTTCTTCGACTCCTTGAACATAATTCTGTTGTAACAAGGTTCTGATATGCTATTGTTGTTGTTGTGCTGGTTGTTCCGGTGCTTTTTTCTCTCCTTGCTTGATTCGGAATTGGGGTTGTTGCTGCCCTCTAAAGTTTGGGTTCTAGATCTCCGGTTCAGGTCTGTCTGAGATGGACAACCAGTCAACCATCCTTTCCATTGTTTGAATCAATGTACCAATTTTTTGCATCTGTAGTAGATGTTTCTTCTTTCACGATCACTCTTTTCTCTAATCTCATTCTTTCTCTTTTGGCCAGCAAGTTCGCGTCTATGCTCACAACATTCTTTTGCATGTCTTCTAGAGTTGTAGGATCATGTTCACGTAATTGATATGCTATATCGGCATCAAATCCATTTGGAAACTTAAGAAAAGTCAATCCCTCTAGTGGTTTGATATTCGCAAGAATAGCATTGCATACTGCATTAAATCTCACACAATAGTCTTGCACACTCTCGCCAACATTTCTTTTGATGTTCTCATATTCAGACAAAATTTGAAGGGGATTCTTCTTCACCTCCCACCAATCTAGGAACTACCTCAGAAGTACAGGTAGAGTAGGCATAGAAGTTGCTGGAAGGGCTCTAAACAATTTCCGAACTTCTCCTCCAAAACTTTGTACAAATAACCTCATCATCACATCTTCAATTTCAACTTCATGGAGGTCAAAGAAATCATTCATCTTGTCTACGTGTTGTTGAACTGTAATAGTTTGAGTGTTGTCAAACAAAGGTATTTTGGTTTGATAATCAGGGGGCATGGCACCCATATTTTGAGGAAAAATAAGGGGTGCATATCAGGCAGCCATAACTGGAGGTGGGGGAGTTGGTGTATTTAAAATAGGGATTGGGATATTCGGTATAATCAAAGAGGGATTAACAATAGTCTGAGTGGTGTGAACAGTCTATGAAGAAGAAGGCGGAGGATGAGGGATAGTTTGAGTGGTAGTAGATGCAATGGAACTATTTCGAAAATTGAAAGATGGCCTATGATCTTACTTTGCACCCATGTTTAAGTTTCAAGAGAGGTTATGCAAGAGATCAAGAGTGTAAATAAGTTGTGACCCTGATTCATTGTGTGAAAACAAATCTTCAATGAGGTTATGAAGAGATATAGAGGAATCAACAACCGTTTGATCAATCCAACTTAAAGATTTACTGCGAAATAAACTCTGCTCAAAATTAATATAAAACTCAATGTCCTGCAAAGTTTCTAACCTTCATGGGAGTGAATTAACTCTAGGAATGAAATCCTTATTTGATTTTTCTCTAGTTAAACTAGATCTCTCTATAACTTTCTTAGATTTTCACCCAATGTTTTGAGGATCATTGACAATGGTCAGAGGATTAGGATCTGGATTGGATATGGTGTATTTTCGTGAAGCCAGTATGTCTAATTTTGAAAATCAAGATATTGCTTTACAACTTTCTAATTCAACCTATGATTAAATTCTAAAACTCATCATCCACAAGCTTAAGAATTTAAATAAAACAAATTACTGGGGTGATTAATTTCTGATCTTTCATTCCCCATTATGGTCGCCACTATGTTAGCTCCTGGATTGAACCTTAGGATGAATAAGGCAATTAAAGGGTAACAAAAAACCATGCTTAGCCAAGTAGCAAGCCCTACTAGGCCAAGAGAGGGCTCTCTCCATAAGGATCTTAGCCAAATTTACTGGATCAAGAAACAAATATTAGGCTAGGTATAGTAGCACAAGATTTTGATTTGATCTTTTTTTTAATGGTTTTGCTAGATCAGAAAGAGCCAAACAGTTAGGGCAAGGAAATTAGGTCAAAACTGTAGGGTGTTCGATGGGGAATGGTAGGCACAATGATCATAACCTTAGGGTTTGATGGATGATGTGAAAAGACAAGTGAGGAGCTAGAAAGAGCATGTAAATCACATGGATTCTTTCTAAAATGAAGAAAACACAGACTGTGAAATGTCTACCCAAAACAGAGCATAAAAGATATGGATTCTTCCTCTCATACTTGTATACATTCACATAAAGCTAATGAAATGATGAAATGGAGTAAACCATACATTCTAACACATGAATACAAAGGAAAAACTGAACTAAGCATCATACCACATGGATCCCAAAGAAATAGCTATAATTTTTCATTAATCTCCTATTGTAACTGATACAAAATGATATCTAATCAAAACATAAGCATCCCACTGAGTCCAACCACTATAATGACTGAGGAAAATCATCATATAGACCCCAAACAACTCATCCTAAGCTCAAGGAGTCGAATCCATGAGAGGAGGAGTTGTTTCCAACAAAATCTAAACTACTAACAAGAAAATAGGGTGGTCAAAGTGACTCATCCCTAATCCAAACAAATTGATACATTACACCTCATAAATTTGTTTTACCTAATGAATCTACCCTAGTAAGCTCTAGAAGCATCATAATTACATTCAACTTATCAATTACAAGGGTAAAAACATCATTTTTCATGGTAGAAGTGAAAACTAGGTCAAATCTGAAATTTTTTATGGAAAGTGTCAAACGCGCAGTGCCAAGTGCCAGCACGCAACGCCAAGTGCAGGTGCACCCTTCAACTTTAGCTGCACTTTTGGAGGCTTTCTCGATGTCCAAATTGGGCCCACAATAGCTTTTTGGAAAGATATGACTGTCTAATTTCTAGAACAACTTGAATTGATGAATTTAGATGTTATTTTCCCAATCAAAGACCAAATATCCCAACACTACTCAATGCGCAGTGTCCAGGCCAAAAAGAGGGCAGAAAGGTCATTTTTTGGGTGTTTTTTAACCTTTTGACCAACCAGCTTTCCTCGAAATGCTTAGAAAATGTAGAGAGTGTATGTACTTATCACTAGAAACCCAAAAATGCTGACTTCTTGCTGATTGGATGTCTCAAAAAAGAGCGCAGCACCCAAGGCGTTGTGTGTTTGCCCTCCATGACTATGCAAAAACTTTATTGAAAAACACAACAATTTCCTTCAAGCTCAAAAAAGATTCAACATAACCAAAAATGTATTTTTATGACTAATCAAAGGTTAGAGGAATGTAGGGATGCCTCAGCAAGTATGTCAAGCCTCCTCTTCTCCTCCCTCTTGGTTAATTTGTCAATTCTCTCATGAGCTCTTTTGAGCTTGTTGCTTTCCACTTGGTTCCTTCGCACATAATACTTGGTCATCTTCCTTTGTATCTCAAAATATCTGTTTGCTTTGTCCAAGAGGGTCTCCAAGTGTGTGTTCACCTCTCAAACCAAGACTCTCTATTCTCAACTATGTCCTTGACCAATTACTCATTTAAAGTGAGCTGCTCCTCCAATTCTACCTCCTTTTGCCTTTCAAGCTCTAAGGCTCTCTTTAATCCTCTTCTTCTTGGTCTTTTTCTCTGTCCCTATTGATCATCCGTCTCTCCATAATCTCCATAAGCCTCATCAAGCTGAAACTTGGCCTTCTCAGCCTCCCTCTTTGGCTTGATGTACATGGTTTGCATCAATTCATGCTTGACCTCTAGCTGCCTATTCTCTTGCTCATAAAAGGAGATGATATATTTGGCCCTTTGTAAACTAGTCTCAAGCTTCCTAATTTTGGTATCCTTTCCTTTCGAGGCAGCCTGAGTGATTTTTCCTTCTCCTCATCATTTGTGTTCACAAGGAGAAACTCCTTTTCAGTGTCATGTTTATCATGCTACTGTTTGACCTCTACTTCCTCCACCATTTTCTCTTTTCCTTTAACGTATGATGCTGATGATGAAGGCAAGGCCCCTCCCACTTTCTATGGGGTAAACACCTACCTCTTTTCCCTCTGATATGTGAAAGAAAATGGCTACAAACTGTTCCTTTGTGGTATACTACTCTGAACATTCTTAGTGTGTACATCATGTCCCTCACTGCCATTATGCTCATCATGTTCCTCATCACTGTCATCATCTACTGGGTCAATGAATGGCTCGATGAAATGGTGATGTAGATTGTGTGGAGGTGGCTGATGAAGAATGATCTATTGAGGATGAGTGATAAGTAAGCAATGGTGGATGAGAAGAAGTAGATGGATGAGTGGAGGATGATGGAGGAATGTGGGGAGCTGGCTGAGTAGGTGGTTCATTGAATATTTCATTAGCTATGAAGGTATCCCAAGCAATGCCTAATTGATCTAAGTGATGGAGGACTATTATATTGATAAGATAATGATGAAAAATACTAGGCGTTTGATGATCTAGATCCCTTTCTGAGCAATATATGTCATCTTGTCAATACTTCTAAAAAGGTAATATGGCAAACTAAGCATTCTTACCCTGGTAAAGTGCATGAGAAACCTGATATGATATGACTAGAGTATGGGAAACCTGCCCTCACATGTGAAATACCTTATGATTATCTTCATTAATGGTGCATACTTGTCTAAGAGATAAGAGAAAGGGAAAATTATTTTCTTATCATTTTTAAGCCATGCTTTAAGATATGGCTCATAAAAATTGTGAGGCAGATTTTTTTTCTTGAACCATTTCTCTCCTTCATTTGGAATTCCAGTGGCCTGTGATATGATGGTAGTAGATATAGTGAATGTGACTTGAGCTAAAGTGACTTGGTTGTTTTGCGAATTGAGAATGAACTTCTTGGTTAACTGCTAATGAAAATTCACCCTTTCAACTGTTTGGCAAAGCTCAAAAAAACCCATGTACTTGAAACATGATACTATATGTGGTGATGCCATAAGTTTTGTGGTATCAGTGGGTTCAAATCTGATAATTCTCCCTCCCTTCCTGGCCGGCCTCCTTGAGTATCTTTCCCCTTCTTCTGAACTAGTGTGACCCTCTTCTGCCATGTTTTTAAGGTGAAAACTTGAGGGACTAATATGTGGGTCAAGGTGAGTGAAATAGTGAGGAATATTGAATGAAGTACATGCAATGATGATTTGAGCATGACAAAGTCTATGAAGTGTTGTAATTCTGATCAAATAGGTGATTTTGGAAACATACAAGAAAGCTTTGCTATGGTTTTAAAATTTAGGTTGCCAACATTCTTAATTAATGGATAAAAAGAGATACTGGGCCACTTACTTATTATATGCAAGTAATAGAATGCTTTGTAACTTGAGTAGATGAAGAAAAGTGATGTTTTGGCATTCCTAGTGTTTGCCAGGCTTTACTGTCCAAATGCGCAGCACCAGGTACCATCGTGTAGCATCCTTGACAATTGTGCCCTTCAATGCATAGGCATGCAGCACCGTCGAAATTTTCTCTGGCTCGGTCGGGCAAATGTGCCCTTCACTGCATAGGCACGCAGAACCACACCCAGGTGCACAACAACTCTGCCCAGCACGCAACGTCCAACTGAACACGCAACACCTTCCTGATTTTTTCAAATTTTCACTCAATTTTCTCTTTTCCAAGGAGAGCTTAGGGTGCAAAAGAGCCAATGAAGTTTGAAAGATACTTTTGAAATTTTATATAGAGGATGAGTTTGATTTTCCCTTAGAAAAGCCCACTTTATAATGTTTGTTTGGAACTTTTTACTTTTTCTTCAAATCTCTGTCTGATGTGTTTCTTTCTTTGTCTCTTTTCATGTGTATGATGCTTTGATTGAGCTGATTCATCAATGATTCATATCTCGAAGCAAGGATAAGTGCCTTGGGAAGCTTATCGGAACAACTATTACATAAAATTACTTGGATTACATCAAAAATATGACCTTGGAAATGAACCCTAAGACCTAATGGAGACATGACTCCCTTAACTCTAAAAATAATATAACTAAAACCATAACTGAATAAAACATGAATATGGGCCAGCAAATATACCTGATGAGGGAAAATTAGATTCTCTGAGAAGAAGAAGACAACTATCAGTGGATCATTTTTGGCATGACCTAGTGGAATGATAAAAAATTTCAGTATGAGACACCTACAATGAAAATTCAAAGAGAAGATTTAATCTCGGATGGAAGTATGCATATACTGACACTAACAGGAAAATCTAATACCAATCCCAACAATACAACATTATTGGCGACATTCTTTATCGTTGTGGTGCCAATTTTGTATTTCGACATTGTTTGATGTTTCAAGAAGCCGAAAAAGAAATTAAATGACTGTCACTCTAGACCATGTGGTAGTCACATGTCTGGGTATGCTACTGCCCAAAAGGTATTACGTCCTATCTATTTTCTTCTGTCAATGTTTAAAGACTGCGTCACTGTAGTCTGAAAATTTCATAATTGCAAAATTTATGATAGCAAAATGCGAGAACCTCCTGCTCCTCTTCACCCTATCATAGATGTCAGTCCTTTTTCCAAATGGGGCATTGACTTCATCACTTGTAACCCTCACGTGCTGGGGGGGGCATGGATATATTATCATTGGAGTTGATTGCTTTACAAAATGGGTCGAGGCGATGCCTACATATAGAGACGATGACGAAACTGCAGCTATTTTCATTTTCAATCATTTGATTTCTCAGTTCAGCATTCCACAAGCTATTGTTACAGACCACGGTAGTCATTTTCATAACTTTATGATGGTTGAAATATCTTCAGAGCTTGACCTATTCCATGATATCTCTACTCCGTATGATCCACAAGCTAATGTTCAGGTCGAAGTCATCAATAAAATTTTAACCAATATGAATAAACAAATAGTTGGTATGCATAAAGGAAACTGGCACTCTATGCTCCTTTCAGCACTGTGGGCTTACCATACTACTGTAAAAACATTGACCAGTTTTACCCCTTTCCAACTTGTTTATGGTTTGGAATTCGTATTACCTATTGAATGTGAAATTCCATCTCTTAAATTAGCTATCGAATTATTACCTGCTATCTTTGTAGACAAAGAGCGCTTTGTACATTTAGCCCATCTAGATGAAAATCACGGTAATGTTGTATTGGCTAGCGAATATGACCAAAAATGTGTCAAAGCCCAATACGATCAAAATGTTACTTCTTATACATATTCAGAGGGTGACCTAGTATTGGTATATGATCAATCTCATGACAAGCCAGGTGCAGGGAAATTCGATCCTGTGTGGCATGGCACTTACATTATAAAACACGTATTAGCTAAAGGTGCCTATGAGTTGATTGATTATGATGGTGTTCCTTTGGGAAAGCCTAGAAATGATCTTTACATAAAGAAATATTTTTCATAAAATTTTGGTGAAGATTTGTACATTATTTACCATTTGTAGGTATGTGTGATAAATTAGTGTTTTTTACTACTTCTCGTGCTTATCTCATTTTTACACTTGATTTGCAGATGTAGAAATTTTCTCCAATTTACATTGGCTTCACTGATGGCGCTAGTCGTAGTACTCAAAATTTATCTTCCACAGCTTGGGTTATCTATTCACCCAGTGACGAACTAGTCTTTATTCACAGAATATGTGTCAGTCAAACAACCAACAATATAGAGGAATATAGCACAGTTATTGAGCTATAAGCTAATTCCATTACAATCGGTATCCAATGTTTGATCATGAGGTTAGACTAGAAGCTCATAGTATTACATTTAAACAATTTTTATTCAGTAAGTAGTCCAACCATGTTAAGGGTATTTTTACGAGTCCATATCTTGGAGAGTCAATTTGATTATATTGAATATTAACACATCGCGAGATATTTAAACACATTGATAGATGCATTTGAAAATCATGTGTTAAATAGATATTTGCAACATTTGTAAATTAAAAAAAATATTCATACATCGATCAAGATAAACATAGGTAAAAAGTAACATATTTGTCATTAAAATAGAGTTTGGTTATGTCTACAAAATATGTCATCCAAGGACATAAGGCCTCATGGCATTTTATTTTCCGAATATGTTGACACCAAAAATTAAAAAATGGTCCTACAAAATAGACCAGCTAAGCCTAATTATGCTCATGATAACACACAATAGCATGAGACACTCGACTCAGCAAATGTCTGACAGGCCCTGGAACCCCAACTACGCGCCTGTCATAAGCATGTGGAATGTCATCGACTCCACTCTCTACGATGTTGGAAGTCAACCTCTCAAGGTTGTGCTCCAAATATGTCAGGATGTCATCTGCCTCTAGGTTCGCTATCACAGCTACCATAGGTTGATCGCCTTGTCTATCGTACCATCTCATCCTAGCTGGTTGGGTTGGAACCACATCTACACATGCATCTCGAATAATTAGCCTTTGAAGCCAAAAAGACTTAAAAAATTGAAAATTTTGAAAATATGTCAAACTGAGAAATTCTTACCTAGATCACCCCACTGAGCTTCGACTAGAAGAAGGATATTAGGATCACCTATGTAATCCATCCCCACATAAAAAAAGTCCTCTATCGAAACAACCTACTGGCTCATCAAACCAAAAAAATATGTCATATACCTCACTACAGACCCATCACCACCATGGCGTGCTGTTAGTGCAACCCACCTCATCATGCGTGGATCCCTCAAACCTCCGTCGTCTGCCAAATTTGTTGTGGCTAAATAATGGGAACCCTTTCTAGGGTAAAAACAATTAGAATGGCACCATAACCAAAAAAATTTCAGTTTACTATTCTTGCACCTAGTCAACTGGCCCTTCATATTTACCACTACTGCCTCGCACTAGTTGGATATCGTGGACTCCCAACATTCCATGGCCATCTGCATTTGTGCCCATGTGGCTAGATGAAAGGCGGCACTGCCACATAGTTCGCAAAAAGTGAAAGAAATCGTCCTCAAGGGTAAAAGTTCAATCATCTGAATGTCAGTTTATCCATATTTAGGAACTGCACACCTACAAAAGTACCATAGGTATCCATAACTAGTATCTCCCCCTACTCTCGATCCAAATAGTGAAAGATTAGCTCCCCAATGAGACAACCTAGCCAAGAAATAGATGTCATCGACATCAATGGTGAGGCAATGATCAACAATCACAAAACATTATTCCTGGACATTTTAAATCCTCACCAACCACGTCATCAGATGTACTTGGGATTTCATACCATGGATTAGCTAGTATTTCAGGAGGCCATAAGTCCTAAGAGCCTGCAAAGTGGCCAGATCCACCAAAGCATCCAAATCATTGGCTTCATGCTCTCTTTCCCTCCACTCCATTTTTAAGCAATCAAATGACATGAAATGACCATTTTAAAGCAGTTAGAAGCATTCTTGAAACTCGTTTCATGTTTTTTAGGCTTCAAAATTTGTTTTAAAAATAGCCCATGGTGCTAGCACGACCGCCTTTTTATGGACAGGGCGCAGCTGCATGGAAATTTCCAGCAAAATTCCACACAGGCCGAGAATTTCCATATGGAAACTTTTATTGGCCTGCGTGAGCCCAATTGAACAAAACCAGCACAGGGTCAAGGGCACATTTTTGGACAAATATTTGTCCCAAAAAAGCAAATGAAAGCTTAAAATGAAAAAATAAATAGATAGAAAGCTAAGTTATGGAGAGATCTTCTAATCCGAGGAAATGGTGCATGATTTCATCCACTGGTTGGCTCAAAATCAGTCCTGAAAGTTTCACGGTAGAAGCCCCTCTCTCTGTGCTCAACTGGTGAAATGAAAATGGTAAAAATAAATTACCTTTTCCCACTTTTATAAGTTTTTTTAGCTTTTATAATATTATTTTTAAAATCTTGAATCTTTTTGAGGAGAAAACACCTTTTGGAGCAGTTATGATGGATTATTGAGTTTAAATCTGCAGGATCGTTTCCGGAGTCAAGATAAATCATTTTTGACATTTTAGCATACTTTTATCTCTTTTTATGCTCTTTGAATATTATGAAAAGTGAAAACCATGGAATCTTCTTTAAAGCCCTTTTTAGACTTTGTCAAAATGAAAATATTATTGAGTATTTTCTTGTTCGAACTTGTAAAAGTAAATGAACAACTGCCCACTCAATATAAGTTTACCCCTTTTACGGACTAAGCTGGGATTGTTTACGAAAAAGTTATACATTGATCAAACATGGTCAATAGAGTTCTCTCTTGTATTATTTTATCCTTTTTTGGACCTGAGAGACTAAACTAACGAAAAAGAACCTGATGGAGTCTAATGTTTTCCTTCTAACTCTCTAAAAATGAAAAACACCAAGCTTTACTTTCTCTGAGCTCATTAAACTTTTACAGTTAAAGAGCTGAATGAGTTTTTTTTTGTGTCTTTTTCAAACTCTTATAATAAAACAACATCAAGGTACCCTTTTAATGGACTCGTAAAAAACTAAACAATATAGGACTTGTTAAGCATGACGAGACCAGACCATTCCTTCTTAGTGTTCGTTAAAAATACTTCAATGGAATCATTTGAAGGATGAGCCTATAGTCCAAGCATATTTTATCCTCCTCAAGCTTATAAAAAATAAAGAGGTACATGCCAATAATGGTGTGGGAGAATTGGGGAAAGTGTCCATTCTACGTCATCATTTAAAAGGTAACACGTCACTCTTGAACACGGTGCTCTGTCACATTCATGTCTGTGTTGCGAAATCCATTTTCGTTATAGTTAATCAAACCTTATTGAAAGTATTCATGGTTTTGTGTATTATAGTTAAGTCAAATGCTTCGAAATCGTTATAGTGTCGTTATGTGTTCAAGATAATTTCAACCTTGGATTATTTTCAAAACTTGATATCATGTTTCATGTTGTAGGCTTTCCTATGACGAATTGCTTCCTATCGACTTCAACTCATTATCTAGGAAGCTGATTTAGAAACCTTCAGTACCTTGAAGCCTACATGCCTTAATGGCAGGTTTTTCACTTTCAACGATAGGCTCTCGTCATTAGCCTTTGATCGAACGATTCTATGAGTGTTCGACTTTAGATCACATATTCACACTTCATAGATTGTACTTGGAGTACCTTGAGAACCATTGTAATTATTGGTGGTTTCTCTCGCACTTGTTAACGGTTCACATCATTGACCAATAATCAAGTGGTTTCTTCCATGTTAGACTTCAAGACATTCACTTGCATGGTGTTGTAGTGGTTGCAACGCCCTCCAAAATTTTGGCCTGCATCCAATTTCAAAGCCTCGTTTGATATTTTTACTTGATGAATGCATGCACTTGACTTCACTCCGTGAGCTCGTGTGAGTCAATGTCTTGTTATCGTGTGAGACCATGTCCATGAGTCACTCTGTGAACTTTTTCATGCTGATGTCAATGTCATGCATGAGGCCATGTTCTGGTCTTACACAAGGTCTTCGATTTGTGTGCACTTGTTGTGTTCGTTATGTAAACATCCATCGCACTCACACACAGAGTCACAGACACTATCGCACAAGCGTTGCCGCGGTCATCCAATGATCAATCAAAAGCGTCTCACTTGTCGCTCACACTGTCAGTCAGTCATGTTCAACATGTGTGTCTATATGGTTTGAGTCATCTCGTCGTCACGTCATGTACATGTGTGTTTGAAAGATCATGTATGCACCTTTTCACTCATTCACACACTTAGCCATTTTGTTGAACTTCTGACGACCCAACTCCCCTCTAACAACCAGACCTTCACCCCACCATGGACCCGATTGGTTGTCACCTAGAACAGTGTAAAAGTGCCAAGCAAGCCATTTCAAGCTGCGCCACCCATAAGCAGATCAATCAACCTTCCTGCTAGTTAACCGGAGAATTGACCTGGAGGTCGCCCAGGGACGGATTCCCCTCAAAAATTGTGTAGATATTGCAGACATTGCCTGCTCCATTGATTGAGAAAATTGCACAGACAGGCCATACAAACACCTAATGCCCATCCCTGTCTCCCTCATAGAATTGTGTAGTATTTCCAGCCAGCCCTCCAGTCAGTCGACAAACTGCTCACCTTAAAAACTACTCAGTTTTCATGAGAAAGCCCTCTGCTACCCAATATTCCACCTAGATCAAAAAATGTACAAAGGTGATCAATAGGCTAGCCTCCCAGCATCAACGCAGTTTTGCCTGTAAGTAGCTCCTAGCAGCTGACTTCCAGTTCCCTCTAGGAACTGCACAGTTTTTTGCTGCCAAGCTCCAGTAGCTGACTATCGTTCCCTCAAAGAATTGAGTAGTTTTTGTTGCCAATGTCCCAATAGGTGATTGCCAGTTCCTTCCAGGAATTGTGGAGTTTTTGCTGCCAAGGTCCCAACAGCCAGCTGCTAGTCTCCCAGCATCGGCGCAGTTTTCGTCGCCAATAGCTGACTGTGAATTGCCTCCAGGAATTGCGCAATTTTTGATGCCAAGCTCGAGTAGATGACTTCTAGTTCCCTCCAGGAATTTTGCAGTTTTTACTGCCAATGTCCTGGCAGCTGACTGCTAGTTGCCTCTAGGAATTGCACAATTTTGGCTGCAAGGATCCCATTGCCCGCTCCTTCCGAAAATTGCACAGATTTTTTTTAGCCAACTTTCCCGTAGCCTAGACTGCTCCTCTCAAAAACTGTACAGTTTTTTCCTCCAGTTGAGCCAGACACCACAGATAGTCATTGTCAATCTGGATTGCCCATCTTCATCAGCTAGTGACTTCTACACAGTTTTCACCAATAGTGCCTGTAGCCTCCATTGCAGCTCAAAACTCACAACCTTGTCTCCTCTCCTGGTCACCTGCATTCGAAACGATCATGCATCATGGTAGACTAGGAAGTTTATGGATTTGATGTTGTCTCATCATGAGTGACTGTAGATACAGTTACACAAAGACACATGGCACAATGATAGATGGGATGAATAAGGGGAGTACATGCAAAACGACATGTTTTCCAATGGATGAAAAAATGATGCATGCAAAGAGATGTACTTGCGAACAAATGGTCATGAAAAGATGTGTTCATGGATGGAAAGACGAACGAACATGCGAGTATGTGTTCACGGACGAATGAACAGATGAACATGCACTTGTCACGAATGGAAGAACCGATCAAGCATGCCAACATGCAAGCAAGGAGCAACGTGCGAATGCAACATCAAGTGAACCAAACGATCATCAAAGTCTTCGCGCACTTTTCCATGCAGAGGTGAAGTTGTGACACACCTTGAGGACATGCATCACCTAACAACACTATAGCTGAAAATGCACACCAAAAGAAGCATGAATGTACTAGCACTACCATGTTGATTCTTGTCATGAGTCATGTCATCCACATCCCTACTATGGGCCATACTATCAACCAATGTAATGTAACATGGAAGTCCAAGAAACCCACTTGTCATATGAAGAGTCATGTGAAGCCAAAAGGTCATGGAAGTCAAACACTCATGAGGGAAGCTGAATAGGAACAAGGGTCAGTTTCACCCTTGGCTATAAATACCCCCTCATTTGTACATGAAAAGGACTTTTCACCTCGGCTCCTCCCGCATAGCCTTGAGAGTTTGTAGTCATTTCTTTGAGGAGTAAGTAGTGGTTCCAACACCAACCCATGGGGTTAGTGATGTATGGTGTAGCGATGTGTCTTGGAACTTTCACTTTATTTAGAAGCCTGCTAATAGGCCAACACATTTTCACACATGCATTGTAATTGTTGTAAGATTGATCTTGAACACTTGTAATGCATGTTGCTTTAACCTGTGTTTAACACTTGAACTTATTCAATTTTTGTAACACATATATATTAATGAAAATGTGTTGTATGAGTTGTTAACATTTTCCTTCCTATGTTGGTTACCTCTCTGGAAATCAAACAGGCATTTGACATAAACTTGCTATAACAACCATCACACTCACGTGGAATCTTCTGCTATGTGTTGTACGTGTTATCTTTCCTTGCGTGTTGTAATTTCCGCATCCGTGTGGACTTATCTTACAGAAGTTGTGCATGTCTTGTTGTGTTATGTGTTCCTAACAGAGTTGGGGCTTCCTCCCTCTGACTTGGGACTCACTCCCATCCTCTCCCTCTATAGTGAAAGAACCATTGACACAAGTAACACTAGCAATCACCAGGCACGTAAACCTCACTACTCGATCACAAAGAAGACCACTCTCCTATGTTGAAAAGCAAGAGCTGAGGGAAATCTTTAAGATAATGGTAATCGGGCCATCATAGTGGATGGTAATCCCACACCAAGTGATGTGAGGTCTAGTTGGGACTTCATACCGGGGTGATCCCCTAAAATTTGGTGGGTGCAGAACCGTTAACACATGGTTAGAATCGTATTGTGGATCGAGAGATGAATATCAAGACCCTGGATCTAGTTTCATCAATCCAAGTTGTAAGGAGATTTTATATTCATGATTAGGTAGATATATGGTTGTGTCCATGATGTGTCTACCATCTATATGATCTTAGTTTTTCCATGCTTGTTCATTGAGTTTGCTTTACTCTGAGTATGGGAATTCCTACCTCAATGATGATTTTTGATAAATATTTTGCACTATGTTCCCTTGAATGTTCCTTGTAGGTTTCCAACCATTGCCTCTAACTCAATCCTTGGAATGATAAAGCGCTTCAATATTTTAAAATTATTTTCTAGACTTCGCACTTTAGGGGAAAATCTGTTACACATCAATTTGTTGCCATGACACTAAATTAGTTTATGGATATTTTTACCATCCGTGAACATGTTGAAACCAACTCCCTTAGAAGTCAAACAACTATATATATGTTGATGTACATGAGAAATTTGGGTCAAATAGCTCTCACACCTTGTTAAGTTCCACCTACGCCAATTTCTCTAGAGTTTCCCATGCATGTGTTGAAATTGACTCTGAGAATAATGCAAAGTTGGGCTTTGACTGTACCAATAAACCCACACAGGTGAAATCTATCAAGTAAAAATAAAAAATACATTCTAGAAACATATTTGGTCGAATATTTCCCAACTAAAAGCTTCAAGGTGATGAATATTCAAACTATAACCCTCATAAGATGCATCTCCATCGCTTTTCTCATGGTAACCTAATCCCTCATTAAATGAGGTTCATCCTCTTCTAAGGAATATGAAACTTTCTCCTCTTTGATCTATAAAAGGACTAGGGGGTTGAGGGATGAAGGAGTTCAGAATTCAGCTAATACAAACTTATTTTGTTAGTTTGATATTAGAGAGCTTGCCATTTGAGGAGGAGATTGAAGGTATTTTGGAGGGACCTCACGACATCAAGGAAAAGGTTGTAAGGCTCCTCTTATCTTTGATGAATACAAATGAACACTTTCTCCCATTTATTTTATCTTTTGTGAATGATGAATAGTTTGAAATTGTTTATTATATTTATTAAGACAAATTCAATCCCTAATTTCCTTGATCATTAGGCTAAGTTGTTTGGATTATTATACCACATGTGCTTTTTATCCTTTTATGGTTTATTTTTGCAGGTCTTATCAAGCATTGAAGAGGTCATGCATCATGTCACAACCAAGGATATTTATCAGCCATTTCGTGAAACCGATAAGAGTTATACCCATTAGCTATACTACTTATAATTCGAACAAGTTCAACTTAGGCAAAGAGTTAGTTCATTTTTCATGATTGTTTCTAGTTTCCATATAGGATCTAGGGAGATCACTCTTGCCTACAAGAGGAATTGTTCGGTGTAACAATATTGAAAGCGAAATTCGAGTAATTGATAATATAGGAATAAGTTGGGCTTGTATCAATATTGCTTATTTTATTTATTCTATGTGATATTTGAGGATTTGTATTCTTATTGTCGAGTTCTCACATATTATAATTCTACAATATCAGATATCCTAAAATTTAAATCTCAAGTATAGCTTGATCTCGAACATATTGCAATTTTACTTAAAATTAAGAGTTTGAAACCTTAAAATAGGTTATTGAATGCCATAGTCCTATTAAATACCAATGATAAGACATTTTCTATATAGAATCTATATTTGAAGAAACCAAATCATCATGCATGCAATATTTCATCAAGGAAAAGCTTAGTTTCAAGAAATTGTGTGCATGTTCCTAGTGGTAAAAATGCTTCTATGTTTCTAGCACTAAAATTTATTGTGCATTCCTAATACTAAAAACATGTGTGTGTTTCTATTATTAATAATAATTTGCGTGCATTCATCATGGTAGGAACTTGTGCACATCACTATGGCAAGTGACTTTCACACATTATAAATGGTTAAGGTTAGTTTGGGGGGGTGGGTGGGGGGTCAAGAGAAGATGCAGAGAGAGGGAGGGATATAGGGACCATGGAATAAATAGAGAGAGTGGACGGTGGAAAGAATTAGTTGGTGAGTGAGGATAGAGAGTGAGTGACAATTGAAAAGTGAGAGGGAGAGGGAGCAAGCGTGGTGAAGGGAAAGGGAGAGATATAGTTGTCAGAGAAATAGGAAGGAAGAGAGAGACAAATATGGAAGGGGTTTGTTGTGAAGGAGGTACTCTAAGGAGGAGAGATAGAGATAAAAGAAGAGATAGGGAGTAATGAAAGAGGGAGGATTGTGTGTTTGAGCAAGTGTGTTGTGAGGGGTTTGGTTTTAGGAAGAGAGAGGAGTGAAAGATAGAGACATGACAGAGGAGGGGGAGGGGGAAATGATAGAGGAAGAGTGATAGAGGAACAAACATATAAGGATAAAAGGGTAAATACAGATACATAGCAAGAGGGAAGAGAAAGTGAGAGATTTTGGGGGGGGGTTGTCATGTAAGGACTAGGGGAATGAGGGAGGGATATAGAAATGGAGGAATGGGTGGAGAGAGAAGAAGAGAGTGAGGGGGATAGAGATGAAACATGAAGGGGAAGAGAGAGTGACATATTCAACGTATATAATGAGTGAGATAAAGTGAGTTTTGGGGAGAAAGAGCAATATCTATATATATATATATATAAGTTGGAGGGGGAATAGAGAGGGAAAAGAGATAGTTTTAGAGGGATTGATGGGGAAGGGATATAGAGTGGGCAAGGCAGAGAGGGAGGAGATGGAGATAAATATGCTAGTGGGAAATAGGGGGAGGAATATGATAAAAGAGAGATAAGCATAGAGAAAGGGTGGGTACAGATAGGGAGGGAGATAGAGACAGATTTGGGGAGAAGAAAGAGAGAAAGTGTGGCAGAGAGAGATGGAAAAAGAGAGTGATAGTGAGGAAAGAAGAGAAATGTATAGAGAGAAAGAGAGAGGAGGAGAGAGAGAGAGTCATGGGAGAAGAGATAGAGAGAGATATGGAGAGAGAGGAGAGAGAGTGAAGGGAGAAGAGATAGAGGGTGTGATGGAGAGAGAAGGAGATATGTAGAGAGGGAGAGTGGTGGGTTAAGGGGAAGAGTGATAGAGAGAGAGAAAATTGAAAGGGATTTGTTCTGAATGGGGAACATAGGAGAAGAGGGAATGATAGAGAAATATATGAATCATGAGATAGAGGTGAAATGATAGTTATAGAGGCAGGGAGAGAAGGAGAGAGAGATATATATGTATTAATAGAGGTTCAAGGAAGAAAGAGAAAGGGTGAGAGATAAGAAGGATGGAGAGTGAGAGGAAGAGGTAAAAAGAGAGAGACAAATATATATGGAGAAAGACAATCAGTTGGAGAGGGAGATAAAAATGGAGTTTAATGGGGATGATAGAGCAAGATAGGGAAGAAGAGTGGGGGGGGGGGGGGGTAGATGGAGAAAGAGATGGTAATGTAATGCTATATAGGAGGGAGGGAGGGATGAGAGAGAGGATAAGAGATAAAGAGGATGGAGAGTGAGAGGAAGGGGTAGGAATACAGAGAGAGATATATATATATATATATATATATATATATATGGAGAGACAATGAGGAGTGGGAGAGGGAGATAAAAATGGAGTTTAATGGGGATGATAGAGAAATTTAAGGAATATGACACACAGAGACACAGATATAGATATGGGGGGGGGAGACAAAGAGAGGGGGAGGGGTGGGGGGGGGAGAGGGATAGAGAGAGAGAGAGAGAGAGAGAATGGAAATATAGAGAGAGAGAATGTAATGGAGTGAGAGATAGAAGAGAGGGAGGGATGAGAGAGAGGGGGAGAGATAAAGAGGATAGAGAGTGAGAGGAAGAGGTAGGAATAGAAATAAATATATAGATATATATATATATATATATATATAGAGAGAGAGAGAGAGAGAGAGATATATATATATATATATAGAGAGAGACAATGAGGAGTGGGAGAGGTAGATGAAAATGGATTTTAATGGAGATGATAGAGAAATATAGGGAAGAAGGGAGAGAGGGGTGTGTTGAAGCCCCAAAAATCGGGTCTAAAACAAGGGGGATACCCACCTAATCCAGACCTTGGTTAGCAGCTCCTTTTCCATTTGGTGTAGTGGGTCCGACTGGGGATATGGGACCAGTTTCCCAATTTATGTATGTGTGTGTTCAGAATTCATATTTCCTTCCTAATAACTTCTAAGTAAAATGTCTTTATTCTAAATCTAATTTAACAACAATGCAATTGTATTGTAATAAAGAGAAATATCTAATTCTAAAACTACCCCAGGATTTAATCTTTTAATTATGCGATCTAAAATAGTTTCTACAACAATTGGTAATAAAGATCATTCAATTGCTATAAGAAAAGAATTCAATAAAGATGAATTGTTTCGTAT
This sequence comes from Pinus tabuliformis, assembly GCA_031772625.1. NCBI lineage: Eukaryota > Viridiplantae > Streptophyta > Pinopsida > Pinales > Pinaceae > Pinus > Pinus tabuliformis. Next base: position 1,154,189,397 of record CM062804.1, on the reverse strand, counting down.
AAAAATTTAGCCGAACAATTGTGAAAAACATATTGCATAATAAGTCACTCATATATTAAGCAAAAATAAATGGCTATCACTGTACAGAAGTGCCAAATGATAACTCAAGCATTCAAGCATTCATACATAAATAACTAAACATGAATATCACCATAACACATAAGTAGAATTTGTTAAGAGATAAAAGTACCATTTATAACGAGTTCTACTCATGAGCTCCAGCAATAATTATTTATCTCTTCTTAATTCAGCATCTACTAAGAGTACAAAAGTGCAATTTCAGTAGTAGATATTAAACATAGATATCAATAAATCTTGTTCCATTCATTCATCAAAACCTCCTCGGAGGGTGCAGAAGTGCATATTCTGAGGACAAGTTTTTGATAAATTTCAGGACCCTTCTCTAAATGCATGAGAAGGGTTTAAATACTACTAACTAAATCCAAAAATAGTTTATTAAAAAAAATATAAGAGGTGGTTTAAATGACCGTCCTCACTTCAGGAAAAAATAAAGCAAAACTAAAACTAAAACTGAATCTAAAAGTAAAACTGGCAATTAACTATCTATGTATCTGATCTTTGTAGTCACAAGCATCCAGCATCGGCTTAAGGAGAGTTGGCTGGCCAACCTCTAACTTTAATTGTCCTGCAAAAATGGAATCAGCAAGTGCTGGAGCCATCTTCTCGGCAGAATTAGTGAGACATTTGAGAGTCATGCATTGACTGTGTGCTTTAACCAAGTACTGCCAATAAGAATCCCATTTTAACTTGGTTAACCTTTTGATGGACTCTGCTCTTTATTGAGACTTTTGTCTCTAGCTTGTCTGTAGATGCTGCACATTTGGTAGAAATCCATACCACTTGAAGATATCCCTGATAAATACCACTGGTTTTAGAATTCGGGTTTTACCTTTCACTTTTAGTACCTTTTTCCTACAATTTTCTAGGCTTACAGGTGACTAAGTGCTTAGAGGCTTTCCTTTTCAAGAGGTTTTACCTGGCGATGCACGATTAGCGCTAGCATTGAAAACTGCCTCTGTTTCTTGATCCAGGCTTCCGTGGTGCTATTTTTTGCCTCTTGTGCATTTTTTGTTAGAGGATGTAAACCTTAAATTTTGTGGGAGGAATCACTCCATGAGTTCTTAACTCTGAGTCTTAAACTATCAGTCTGTTATCTCAGCGCTATCCAGTACCCATTTGACCATGTCCGTGTATGGAAGAATCTTGGGCCTTGCCGCTATCCGGTGCAAGAACAAACATGCTAGTTCTGTAATTGACACCTTAGATGACCCACGTGAGTCTGTAGTAGTTGTAACCTCCATTACTCTGGGATTTTCTTCCTCGAGTAGACTGTGCATGCCTTCCCAAGTAGTAATGCCAACATCTCTATTACAGGTGGTGTCTGTGTATAAGGGCGTCATTTCTTTCTCTTCAGAACTCAGAGCCTTTCCTTTCTTTCCCATAATATTCTGAACACTTCTATGTATACCTCTCTGCTTTTCTCTCCTTCAATTTGCAAATGAGGCAAGAGTAATGATAAGAAAAAGGTGACAGGAAAGCTTTAAATACCGAAATCATATAAAATATATCACCTTACGTGAAATGGCTCTTCGATCAGATCAAAACCATATTTTATTAGTGAATTCCAACTAACTCATTAAATTAACATTAACACGCATAACTGGACATTGGTTTGTGGAAAGGCTTTTTCGAACCACGAGCCCCGGAAATCTGCGATAAGGTGATTTTGCGATTTTCTTCGCAATATCACAAATCGCACTATCGATGATCCGTTACGTGTGGCGATCATTTACCATATGTTTTCTGCGCAATGCAATTTGTGAGACGCGTCATCGCATATCGGCGGTTTGAGGTATTTCGCTTTAAGTGATACTTGAAGCACATTAAAACTGCGATGCGATGAATGTCTTCAGTGCGTGATTTCACATCGCGATTTCGCAATCTTAGGATTTGGTTTGTAGGAAAGCATCTATTATCTTTTTGCGATGCGATGTGACGATTTTTATTGAGAAAACAGTTTTGCTCAAACTTATCATAAAACTTTAAGTTTTTTTGTATTTTTGGGTATTCTCCTAAGTTTTATGATACTAAGATTTATTCAAAAAGGAAATACAAGTCCTAATTTATGTTTTTGAATTTTATGGATAAGGGTCCCCACTTATTTAGTATTAGTGATAATACTAAATAAGAAGGGGGGTTGTTGCTGGCCACAACAGGGTGGTGATAGGAGGAGGGGGGGAGAGAGAGGAAGTGGAAGGAAGACAGAATGATAGAGAGGTAGGTATATATGGAGGGAAAGAGAGACAAAGAGATGGTATGGGATTAAGATAAAGAGATAGATAAGAATGGAAGGAGGGACAAAGAGATAAAGCTAGAGGGTGGAGAGAGAAGGGGTAAGAGAGATAAAGAAATAGAGAAGGAGAGGAAAAGAGAGAGAGATAGATATAGGGAGAAAGTGATGTGGAGAGAGGGGGGAAGGAGATAGATATAGATATGGAGGTGTGAAAGAGGGAGGAAGAGAGAGAGGGAGTGTAGTGGGGTGAAGAGGGAGATATATGTGAGTGAGTGAGGGGGAGGGAGGGAGAGATAATGAGACATGGAGGTATATAGAGATAAATAGGTAAAAGGAGAGAGAGATATAGAAATGAACATCTAAATGGAAATATAGAGAGAGAGTGTGGGAGACAAGGTCAAGGAGAAAATGAGAGAGGGAGGGAGAAGAGAGAGGAGGGGAGGAATATTGAGAGAGGAGAGGAGGAGGGATATAGATTCAAAACTAAATGGTAAAGAGAATGGGAGAGAGAGATAAGGGTTAGATAGAATGATGGGAAAATGAGAGAGAGTGTGTGATAGAGAAAGAAATGAGAGAGAGAGATTAAGATAGAGAGAAATATGGAAGTGGGAAAGATAATGAAGAGGATTCGAGGGAGGAGGAGCGATGGGATATAATGGATAAAAATAATGTCACAAATGAAAACACACATTCCCAAATGCATGTATGGTATTTCCATGATTGAGAAAAATTGAGAAGGAAAGAGCAGTAGGTTAGGAATTTATGGCTCTGTTTGTTAGTCTCAAGAACATGTGCACAATCATAAGAATGTTTGAATGCTATTATCATTTCTATTATTCCCCATGTTGGAAGTTAGGTCACTACTAATAGGAGGGGGGGTGAATCAGTAGTGATGGCACTTTTAAACTTTTTCTACAAATTAACCCTTCAAACCATGCACAATTTGAAGCACATAAACAAAGATTAGAGCATAAAACACAAGTAAAACCATGAAAGCAATCACACAATAAACACAAGTGTTTTTAGTGGAAAACCCTCCTCCTAGGTCAAAAACTACCTTTGTTGTTGCTTCACTACTCAATATATTTTATTAATTTGTCGAAAAAATTTTACATGGATCATCTTACTCCCATAAGCTGAAATACTCAACTTCTTTCACAATATGATGACATCTATGAGACAAGAAATTTGCTTCTCTCTTGGATATATGGACTACCATCCACTGAAGGCCACCAGGATCAATGATCCTCTCGCAACTTCCATTGGAATATCCAACTCCTCTTGGATGGAGAAATATCTTCCTTCTACTAAATATTTCAGGTCAATGTATACTTTGAAGCATAAGTGCCTTCTCTTCCTCCATGTGAGCCTCATTTCAGAATATTTCACACTCGATTCCCAAATCACTCAACATGAACATCACACAAACGCTATCGTTTTGAACAAAAATATCCAATAAAAACTGAAGAATACAATAGGAGAACACAATCTACAAAATAATCCACTAGCTACCACACAACCTCATCAACCACTACTCCATTGCACACTTGAACACTTCAAACATTGCATAAATATGATGGTTGAAACACATTTTAGCTCACTGCTTCTATAACTACAAACTTCTTCAGATAATCAGCAATACAACCACAACTTGCACTCTCTTCTCCACACACAGACTCACTCAACACACAAGAGAATCAACCAAACTATCATTGAGCTATATCCAATAAATAGATGAAATGCAATGCTCAAATTAATAATTACTTAGAACTATTGAGGTCCGCAACTCCCTTCATATGTTTGATTTGATCTTGGTTCAGCTCATTGAATCTATCAATTCACTCTCCACTTTCCATTTCATATTTCAAACTTTGATTAATTTATGGAGGTCCCACGAAGTTTTCCAACCATAAATCAAAAAGTTATGAACAAGAATGTTGCCAAAACAACAAAATTGCATGAGGAACACGAGGAATGTGGAGAAATTTCTATGAAATGGCTCGGTCGCATGAAAAACACATGACAAACTCAATTGGAACATCAGAACCACTGCCATAGGCCTCTCTGCCCACGACTAGAGTTTTTCAGCCTCTCTCATAGGCTTGGCTCGATGCGACTAGCGAAAAATATAAGGAAAAACACTGAAGCATTAGTCCAAGACTACTACCAATTGATGGATCGGTTCTTTAGCTCCTAAATACACCTCCAATCCTCTGTTACAAGTTTACAAAGGATGAAATAGACCAAGAACAAGTGAGTGACATACAAGACCAAGTCTGCCAACCTCATCACCAAGTTCATCACCTTCAGCTCATCTAGGAGCAACCACAACCTGTCAAACACATCCAACACATGTAGAAACATCTCTAACACTTGTAGTAGCATCTATAACTCTTGTATAAGAATCTCTAATTCATGTAGTAGAAACATAATGTCATCCAACTTCCTCCAACACAAAAAACCAAAACTCACACATGTATTATCAACTCCAATAACTCAAAGACATGTAAAGACATATGTAACACTTGTAGCATCACTCTAACCACTTGCAACAATAATATCTTCAATCAACACAACATGTCAACCTCAATCCAATCATCACATACATAATCCATCCCCAATTCAAATTCATTCGTGTAATAAGTCATGTCATAAATATGTTGACATTAATCCCAACTAACAAGACCATCAAGTTCAACATTGCAACAACCAAACAGTCATCACACATCATGAGATATACATAGGAATATGATGAATACCATGAATACCCTTTTGACATCAATGCCAACACTACAATTCCAAAAAACCCTCCCTTTGGCATTGATTTCAACCTCAATCCAACATCTGAGGCTGATCTCCACAATCTAAAACCTCTCCCCCTTTGACATCAATGGAAAACGACCATACCAACATTGAAGACAAATGCAATTATGTGAAGGATAAGAGTAGGACTCCCCCTGCCACACTCAACACCATAATGATCCAGACCAAGAAGTTTCTTCTGTAAGATAAGCATATAAAACAAGGAAACCAGTTTCCGGCAAGTCTCTAGCCAATACCATGCAATCTTTGGAAACTGAACATTCTCCCCCTAAGCATGTAATGAAGCTGCAAATTCACATCCTTTTCTACTAGAGCAACACATCTTCCTACAAAAATAAACCTCCTTTCCAAGTGCAAGAGACTACTACTCATGAACAATGACTCTAACTAACTTTGAGCAATGATAGATAATGAAGTATAATACATACAATGTTTCATGGAGCAAGTACACAGTTGTGACAAGTAATAACATATGACTCCTCTACACCTATCACCAACAATGACTCTATGGTCCCAAGTTTAAGTCATGCACCTTTGGTGATACATTAGTGATATACAAAATGAAACATGACTTGGACTCCTTTTGACCCATACATAGCTAATGAAAAGACATGCTAGACACCATGGGTCTCTCCATAAGCAATACACCCAAAAGATGACACATTGACAATACATGGATTTTACATATGCACATAAGTGTGCTCTATTATTTACATGCCCAAAACATGAAATAACATGAGTACATTGAAATAATGAGTAAGGATACATAAGCGTGCTCTATTATATACATGTCCAAAACATGAAATAACATGAGTACATGGAAAGAATGAGAAATGATACATGCTCCATATGACAACAAAAATAATATAATCTGTGACATATGAATCAAGTACAAGGCCTCTGTGAGCAGCAACATAATATCTCCATATATAGTAGCAACAATAGGAGTACTAACAAAATCATATTCTAGTACATGGCCACTAAACAACTTGTCCATCAACATACCATAAATAAAGATGTTGCAACAAAATCATGATAACCACTAGCATCAACCATGCTCCATATGTGCATCAAGAAAAAAATCAACTGGTAGCAACAAGATACAAATATGTCATAGTAGAAGTAACAAATATATCCACATCATCATGAAGCACATCAACAACATAATGCACCATCAACTAAAATCATGAGCAACACATCAATGGGTATCAACAACAACAATAGAATAATATCTAGCATTATAGCACTATTTACAGCATTCAACTCATCATCTCTTCCTCATAGGTGAGATAACATATCAATCAATAAGGCACAAGCATAAAATCGGTGAGCAACAAAACATCACTAGAAACAACATGTATACTCCACATATGAGCAACAATATAAATCATCATGGCTAATCCACATGAGTGCACAATATCTCATCCATCAATATGCATACAAATATCATGAATAGAAACAATAATCCTCCTCATGTCTCATCCATCTAAAAAAACATGAGCAACAACATGATACATTTAGAATATAAACTACAAGCAATAAAGTGCATACTCTAGATAAACTATTTCCAACACATCAACTGATCTTCCATAGCAGCTACACAACACATGACATAAATATTATCTAGAAATATAACCATCATCAATATACCAACTATTTCATGCAAAATGTAGGATTTTGCAACTATATGTTAGAAGTAATACAACTCCTTTCCTACCACACACTCATGTCAAATAAACACAATAAAAATCCTCCATAGTGATCATGATGCCAACAAACTGCAGATACATATGGAAGCACAAATGCTCCCTCTAAATGTGTGATCCTTCATCACACCTAAACAATGCATATATGGATACTACATGGCTTCCATATCATCATAAACATCAATAAAAACTAAAACATATAGATGCTCCAAAACTATCAACAAATGTACATGGATGATCCATCTAGAATAAAATTAAAAAGAAATAGTTATGAAATTAATGTGCACTTCAAAACTTATGAACTCCCCCTGAACTCATGCATATCTAAAAATGCAGATTTGTCTTCATTCACTCTTTCTATTATGATTTCACATCCAAGAATCTACATGAAACTCATGGTGCAACCATATGATCCCCCTGAGACCATGCGAGCCTCAATTTTTGGTTGGAGTTCCTTGCTACTCTCTTCTCCTCCAAATTTTCATTTTTGACCCTTCTTCTTCTTATGTGGTTGACATTTCATATTCTCATTTCTTTGGTTGAATCTCCTATAACAAATGGGCAGCTTGGAATCCTTGGCCTTATGGCCAATATTGTCACATACAAAACATGTAATGTGACCAAGGAATAAAGGAATAGGTTGATGTCTTCTATTGTTATAATTTCCATTCCTTGCATGTGCCATGCAATCAATAACCCTATGGCCAAAATCATTGCTTGAGAAACAATAACCATAAAAAGGACTATTAAACTTGATAGATTAAGATCTACTTTGCATGCGTGCTTGAGGTTGCTTGTTGTTTGGTTGCTCGTTTTGATGAGAGGGTATGTTTTATTCACTATTGTAATTCTCTGCCATATGTCCACATTTTCGCCAGTTGTAGCATTTTCTCCTTTTTAATCTTCCTTCAACTGCTATTATTAGGTGAGAATAATTTATCTCTTTGTCACAATTTACTGCTTTTTGTCCATGTACTCCACAATTGTAGCATATATCAATTTTTTTCTTTATCATTAGCCTTATTCACTTATTTTTATGTTTCTTCCATGGCTGGTGATTTTGATGATGATTCTCCTTTTTCTCGCTACCATTAGTTACTCCAACATTTTCAAATTTGCTTGTCGGCGTTTGAGCACTAGATTTGAACTACTCTAATTCTTTTCTTGTAGAAATTACTTTAGCCTTCAATTTTTGGAGCTCATCCTCCACCTCCTTGTACTTCTTCCTCATTCCATTTTTTATTTTTCTTCCTTCTTCTAATTGAATTTTTAGATACGAAATTTCTTCTTTGAGTGTGCACTCCTTTTCATAAAAAATTTGTAGCAGCATCTGTTGATTTTTATTTTCAATCGTGAGCCTTTAATTTTTTCTTCTAGTGCCATTACATTGGATTTATCATCATATTTTATATCACTAGAGCTCTCATCTTGTTCTTGTGAGGAGGATTGATTTGTTACTATAATAAAAGTATAATTCTTTGCATTTTTCTCCATTTTTGAGAAATGCAAATTTTCCTCCAAGATACAAGTTCTACAACTTATCCAACATTTTTTTGGTAGTCTCAAAATGCTTCACATTCATGTTATCATATTTTTAAATACTATTAAAAATAATATTTTTATCCAAATTATTAGATTCATCTTTAATTCCATATTCAACTGATAGAAAAAAATCTTCATCAAAGGATAAAAACTATGAATCTAAATTCACTATCCAAGTTACAAATTTACCTTTGTGAAGTGCTGCAATTCCTTCCTGACCCATTTCAGAAAATTTGCAAAACTTCTACCAAAAAATCCAAAATCCACTCTCCAGTGATCAATCTACACCTGAGAGCCCCACTCTAATACAAATTGTTTCAAACTAGATCACTACTAGGGGGGGCGAATTAGTAGTGATGTCACTTTTAAACTCTTTCTACAAATTATTATCCCTTTAAAATATGCACAATCTGAAGAACATAAACAAATATTAAAGCATAAAACACAAGTAAAACCATGAAATAAATCACACAATAGGCATAATTGTTTCTGTTTGAAAACCCTCCTCCTGGGCCAGAAACCACCCTTGTTTCTATTGTGTTGCTCAATATATTTTATTAAATTCTTGAAAACAATTTACATTGATCATCTTACTCCAATAACATGGAGGAATCAACTTCTTTCATAGTATGCTGACATCTATCAGACAAGAAATTTGTTTCTTGCTCATATCTAAGGACTATCATCCATTGAAGGTAACGATGATTAATGATCCTCACCCAACTTCCATTGGAATATCCATCTCATATTGGATGGATAAATCTCATCCTTCTACTAAATCTACCAAGTCATTGTATACTATGAAGTCCTTGTTCCTTCACTTCCTCCATGTGAGCCTCGTTTCATAATATTTTTCACTCGACTCCCAATTCATTCAACATGAACATCACAACAACACCATCATTCTGAATCAAAATCTCTAACTAAAATTAAGAATAAAATAGAAGAACACAATATCTAAAATAATCCACTAGATGCCACACAATCTCATCAACCAATACTCTAATACTCACTTCAACACTTCACATATTACATAAATATGATGGTTGAAACACATTTCAGCTCAGCTCTGCTACAACTGCAAACTGCTTCAAAAAATCAGCAATACAATCCTCACACATATTGCACTCCCTTCTCCACATACCTACTCACTCAACACACAAGAGAATCAACTAAACTATTATGGAGCTATCTCTAATAAATAGATGAACATACATGCTCAAATCAATAATTACTTAGAACTACTAAGCCCCAAAACTCTGTTCATATGCTTGATTTGATTCAGATTCATCGCATTGACTCTATGAAACCACTAACTCCACTTTTCATTTGATATTTTCAACTTTGATTAATTTTTGTAGGTCCCACAAACTTTTCTGACCATAAATTAAAAAGCTTCCAACAAGAATGTCGCCAGAACACGAAAATTACATGAGAAACATGAGGAATGAGGAGAAATTTCCATGAAATGGCTTGGTCACATGCACAACATAGGAAAAACTCTACTATAACATCAAAGTCACTCCCATAGGCTTGTTTTCCAATGACTGGAAGTTTTCAACCACTCCCAAAGGCTTGGATCCATGTGACTAGGGGAAAAGCTAAGGAAAAACACTGAAACATTAGTTTAAAACCACTACCAGTTGATGACCATCTTCTTCAGCTCCTGAACACAACTCCAAGCCTCTGTGACAAGCTTTCAAAGGATGACATAGGCCAAGAATAAGTCAATGATATACAAGACCTATTCTACCAACCTCATCACCAATATCATCACCTCCAACTCCTCAAGTAGCAACCACAACCTTTCCAACAAATCCAACACCTATAGCAACATCTCTAACATCTATAGCAACATCTATAACACATGTAGCAACATATCTAACTCTTGTAGCAACATGTCCAACTCCTGTAGTAGCAGTATCATGTCATCCAACTACCTCTAACACAAACAAGCAAAAATCAGATGTGTAGAAGCTACTCCGATGTCTCCAAGACATGTACAGACATATGCAACAACTACAATAGCACTCTAACGACCTGCAGGAGAAACATCTTCAATCAACACAACATGCAAACCTCAATTCAATCATCACATATAGAATCCATGTGCAAATCAACTCCATTCCTTCACTAGTTCATATCATAAATATGTTGACATCAATGCTAACTAACAAGACTAGTAAGTTGAAAATTGCAACAACCAAACACTTATCACACATCATGAGGTAGACATAGGCATATTATGAACAACACCAAGACCTTGTTGACATCAATTCCAACATTACATTGCCAACACCTTAATGCAAATTCATTGCACTCACATGAAATTCAAATGAAAATATAGTGGACATCTATAAAAGAGCAATGATTATGTAAACACTTATTATAAGTTCTTTTATAATTCGAAGGAATATTTTTGTGTACTTGTGTTATTGCAAATCACTTTTTTCCCCTTATTATGTAATTAAAATACAAATTTTACATAATTAGATGGAAAATTGAGTAATTTGAAGATAATTGTTGTATTATTAAGGCATTGGAAAACAATTATTATCTTCTAGTGTAATTGGGAAGAAAAACTTATCTTCTTGCGAAACAGGCATACAATTTTTGTCCTTTTTTGTATGTTTGGTAGACAATATTTGTATTTAATTATAATTGGAGGAGACATATTGTACTAAGAGGGGTAATTTTATCTTCATTTGTGATTGGAATATAATTGTTCTCTTCTTGTAATTACAATGCACTTAAACATGGGAAACAATTGTAATAAAAAAACCAACCTATAAAAATATCATTAAAGCAATAAAAGAGGTTGTGGTAGTCATGCAAAAATGTACATTTTTAGAAAGGAGAATCCATCTTCTAGCACAAAAAATGAACCTCCAATGAGTATTCCTTCATATCAAATTATTATGGATAATAAAATGATAATGGATTTTCTTGGAACTGATTATAGTATGGATGAAAGTAGAGAGGTGGATAGTCAATAAATTCTTCATGAACAAGTTCCTATAGTGAAACATCATGTTAAAAATTGTGAGATTTCAAAAATAATCCATGAGGATGTCTAATTTCCTTTGTGGAATGTGACTAAATAGTAGAGAGGTTTATAGTACAAGAATATAGGTCCATGACCCCTACCTAGATTGGACATTGTTCAATAAAGAATTCCAAAAATTCTTTATGTTAATCAAAGTATTTTATTATTATTTAAAGGTATTGTACCTCAAACAACTATCCATTACCAATCTTATAAAAATATCAAAGAATTATTCCTATTTAAGTCTAATGTTCGTCAAATCCCTGTAGCCTCTCAAAATATACATGCCATTATGCATCTAAAAAGACCTTCCATACAACTGGATTGCTTCGGACCTCCACTGTATTCTCTTGTTCATGCCTAATGACTTTCCAACACATTCTACAGTTGCTCAATAGCATAAATTGGAGTAACAATAAGACCGTTGAGGAGGAGTGTCGATAGGTACGTTTGTAGTGACAGGGTTGTGGTGGTGAAGGGGTGTAGCGATAATGAAATCCGGGAAGATAATGGTAAAATATTGAAAAATCCATGGCGGATTATGGTAATAATGAGTGATAATTATGGTAATCATTTCAAATCATTTGAAACGATCGTCTATTAACACAATCATACTTATTTCAAGTCTTGATGCATATAGATAACTATGCGAGGTATGGTGGGGTTCATGGATTGTACACACTTAGCACACGGTTCAATGGTCATATGACAGGTCATTACTACATTTCAACTATGGAATCTTCGTATTTATTATAATACCTCCCCAAAATTAAGGGATGAATATCCATGGTCATATCGAGTCATGTCAAATGAATTATTGATCAAATTCACAAAGTCGATTGGGCATGTACCTCGCAACTTACCTTGACATAGTAACAACAGAAGAGGAGTAACAACAGTGGAGGACTAAAAGTACCCGAGGAGTAACAGCAGCAGGAAACTAACATTGCCCAAGGAGTAACAACACTGCTTGGACACAGTCAAAATTACCACAAATGAAGTAACAACACCGAAGGAGTAACAACACTGGAGTACTTAGATGAAATTGCCATGGAGTAACAACACCGAAGGAGTAACAACACCAGAGTAACAATAGCAATGAATTACTTAGACAAAATTTCCATGGAGTAACAATGCCAGAGGAGCAATAACACTAGTGAAGTACCTGCAGAAAAAAAAATGATAGAGTAGTAACAACATTTTATTATATATATATATATATATATATATATATATAATATATATATATATATATATATATATATATATATATATATATATATATATATATATATATATATTATATATATATATATATATATATATATATAATATATATATATATATATATATATATATATATATATATATATATACATACATACATACAGATATATCTATATATATATATATATATATATATATATATATATATATATATATAATATATATATATATATTAGATTAAAGGTGCAGAGGAAGAGTTCTCTGCACTAACAACTTCAAAACTAGAATTAAGAGATAAATTTTTAATAAAGGAGTCTTTATAAGGTGGACGGTGATGAAACCTAAGGTGATGTTCATTTACAAGGAGAGGGGTGTGTGCCTCATCAATTGTTATAAGTCTAACGGTCCTGTTATCAAACAATGTGTCAACTTCATATGGTTTGATCAATATGTAGAAAAGTTTTCCTTTAAAATATTTCAATTCAGAGTCATAGGGCAATACCCAATCTTCCTTTCAAAACATCTTTTTCTTGATACATCTATCATGCCATTTAGTTTGTTGCAGATGAATTGAAGGATTATTTTGGACAACAACCAAAACATTTCATCCAACTCATTTAAATATTATATTTCGTTTTTCTCAACTTCTAAAATATTCAAACCTATTTCAAGGGCTATCTTGAGCATCTTAATTTTGAATTCCACTAGAAACAAAGGGGATCTCTCATAGACAAGCTCATATGGTAAAAATAATACTGTGTTTCACCATGTTGTTTTATACACCCATAGTGCCTCAGGAAGTTTTTTAGCCCAATTTCAGTGATGTTTTGTAGTCTTTGTAAGAATATTTTCTAATACTTTGTGTGTGCTCTCGAATTATCCATTCGCTTGAGGGTGATATGGATATGTTATCCTATGCTTAATCTCATATTTCTTCATAAGTCCTGTTATCAAATGTGATGTAAACTATGCCCCTCCATCTAAAAATATCTCTCTAGGAGCTCCATACTGAGAAAAATTTTCTTCAAATAAGAAGTCTGAGACAACCTATCCTGCTACTTTCACAATAGCCTTGGCATCTACTCACTTTTTCACATAATCCGTGCAAACCAAAATGTGAACTTTCTGATGTGAAGATGGATTGAATGGCCCAACGAAATCAATATCCCATTTTTCAAAGGGCTCAAGAACTAATTGAGGATGTAGCGGCATCTCATCTTCCCGACTAGGCTAACCCATTCGTTGGAAACTATCGAACCCTTGAACATATTTTCTTGCATCCTGAAAAACAGAAGGTCAATAGTACCCCATTTGCAACACATTATGACCTGTCCACTTATTTGTGAAATTTCCCCCACAGGGGCCATCATGAGTAGCTTTTAGGACATCATAGATGTCATCCTCACTTATGAAGTGCTAGATTTGTTGGTTGGGTCCTGTGTAAAAGATATATCATTTTATCCATGAATGGGGGGTGCTATTATGGATAATCTTTCACTGTTTTTTATATGGTAAGTTTTGAGGCACTTTTCCTATAGTAAGATAGTTATAAATATCTCCATACCATGGAATGTGAGTAGAAATTGAAAAAGGATGTTCATCTCGAAAACTTTCCTCTACAGGGGTACCTTCATCACTAGTGTCCATCCTAAAGAGGAATTCTGCAACTACATTATCTTCCCATTGCTTATCTATAATGGTAGTATCAAATTATTAAATTAACAACAACCATCTTGTAATATGACCACAAGTTATTGGTTTATTCATCAAATACCTGATAATTGTATCATCAATGTGCACAAAAGCAGGATACCCTATACTATAATGTTGAAACTTATTAATAGCATAAATAATAGCCAAGAATTTATTTTTAGTTACCGTATAGTTCGTTCAACAGAAGTCAAGTTCTTGCTGACATAATAGATTGCATACAGTTTCTTATCCTCCTATTAACTTGGGACCGCCCCTACTACTTCTTGAGAAGCATTTGTAGAGTTGTGAAATGGGAGCTTCTAGTCAAGACCATGTCATATCAGAGCTTGACAAACTAGTTCTTTGATTTCCTTAAAGGTTGTTTCACATTCATCTGTCCTTAGAAATTTTTTCTATAAATCACCTACAATAGCTAGGATAATCAATAAAGCTACATATCTTTGTCAGTATCGTAGTTGTAGGAAAATTCAATATTACTACTACCTTAGCAGAATGAACCCAAATTCTTGTAGTTGAAAGTAGGTGCCCTAGCACTATTTCTTCCTCCATCATCATATGAAATTTTATTGTACTAAGAGAAACATGTGCCTATATACATCTTTTAAGTACTTTCTCTAAGTTTTCCAGACCTTCTTCAAAAGAATCCCCATATGGGGTGAAGTCATCCATGTAGATTTGAACACTACCATTGATTAGATCAGGAAAAATTCCTAATATCTCCCTTTGAAAGGTAGCAGGTGCATTATAGAGACCAAATGGGAGGACTCGGTAGGCATACGTCCCACAAGGACATGTGAAGGTGGTTTTATCCTGATCCTCATGAGCTATTTGTATCTGGTTGTATCCACTGAATACATCTGGAAAGGAGAAAACTTCTTTCCACCTAATGTATCAAGGACCTAGTCAATAAAGAGTAAAGGAAAATGATCTTTTAAACTTTCTTTATTTACTTCAATGTAATCTACACAAATATACCACTTTCCATTCTTCTTAGGAACAATTACCAATGGGGAAACCCATTAACTATCCGATATCGAATAAATAAAACCCACATCTAATAGCTTTTGTAATTCATCTTTGACAATGTTTTTTGAGGAAAGATTCACTCTTCTCTATGGTTGCCTAATAGGTCGACATTCTTCTTTAATGTATATGTGATGAATGCATAAATCAGCAAGGATTTCTTTCATATCTATATACTCCCAAAAAAGGGCTTCTTTATGTTCCCGAAGGACTTTCACTAATTGTTCAATTTGGTAGGGTGAAAGGCTATGATTAATCTTGATCTCTTGATGATGGTTTCCTACTAGACCATTTATGGAGGCACTCCCACCATAACGTTTGATTATGTTGTGGTGCCAAGTTCGCTGTGTACGTGGGTATTGATGCTATTGACGTGGTCGATCTTGAGAATTATCCTCTCTTTAACTTATCTGTCATAGGAAAATGGACCACCACCATATAAAATATTTAAAAATTCCTTCACATAGTGGACTTGCACCACCTTGGACCAAAATTATTCTCCCTCTCTTTTTTTAATAAAATTACACAAAACAATCCCAATGACGTTTTGCCATTTCTTTGCATTTTTCCTTCTTATTTTTTGGCATATATTATTTTTAATATTTGAAACATAATTAATATAAGGTACAACAATATAGATCAATGATATGTCATTTTATATACATGCACATAATCATTCTTCCTAAAACATGGTTAATCTTTGTGTGCCTTAGACCATTAAATGGCACAAGTCATTCTAAGATGTACTTGAGTGTGGCTTGAGTAATTGCATTGTGGGAGAACTAATATGCATCTACAATGTATATCAAACGAAAAAATATGTATTGTAGATAATTATAGAATTCATGTGTGATCATAATAAAGGCACAATAGAGGCATCATGTCACTCACATGTCACTATACTAGGATAAAGGGGTATAAAAAATGTTAATGAAAATATGGATACCTACAATATCTAGTGAAAGTAGTGGTTTTTTAAATTTGGAAGGTGTATTGGGTTTGTATTGGTAGGGGGGGTAAATAAAGTGCTTTTTAGAGGTATTTTCCAATATGTGGTCAAATTAAGGGTATTATTTAATATGCGACGAACGCACGTGCTATGTCAAAGGTTCATTGAGTGAAGACCCCATGCACCTACATGTGCTTCATAAAGTCTTGTATGGTCATTGGATGGGTAGTTTATGATGTTGTGGAGTTTATTTCTTGAAAGAGCAGTTGAATGTAATACACCATTGGGGTTGCACTTCATGTCTTCATTCGTCAGTGAAAATGTTTTAACGGTTTCTTTTGTTCACTACACTTATTTTTGTTTTGGTTCTTCAAGATCACATCTCATGGTCTTAGGCTCAAGAGAAGCTTCTACTGATGTGTTAGAAATTTCGCTTTACATGACCTGATCCCCCTCTTGTTTAAGTTAGGTTAGCATAGGTTTCATGTAGTTACATGCATTGCATTCTTTTTGTGTATTTTCATCTCTCATATTTTGATTTTATTATTTGGTTTTCTTTGTATCTGAATAAAGTATATTTTAAACTTGGAGAAGACTCGCTAATCTTTTTTGAATGACAAGTTGTAGTAATGTGCCATCCTTGGCTGATCCGTCACCATCTTCCTTGATTTCGTTCATCAATTTTGAGTTGATGATTATTTGAAGGAAAATATGATCCTTTAGTCAGGAAGCTATAAGAAAAACCATGAAGCCCACATCTATTTATGATTCCTATTCCTGCACTTGGTCATGCTATGAATAATGTGTCATTTCTTATCTATCTAAAGAGTAAGATAAGGGGAAAACTTTTATCGAACAAAGCATTAGAGGTCTAAAGTATTTCTTTGAAGGAACAACCTCTTCTCCTCTCAATAAGTTGGGATCCCTCTTCCAACAATTAAAAAACAATAAGTTCCTATTCAAATTCCTATGAAAAGAAAAGAAAAATAAAGGGTTTAAGAAGAGAAAGGCTTCCTCCAAAGGGAAGTGAAGGAAGTGACTTCATTGGGGTATTTTCCAATATCGCTGGTAGCAAAGCAAGTGTTTCTAAAGTGACCCCATCATGGTACTATACAGGCCTTCTGGTAGTGGAGAAATGCTAGATATGTAAAACTCACCCTCTGATTTCCTTTAGTTCACCATACTATCTTACTTCAAAAGGATAATGATATGGCTTGTTAAATGTTGTGTTTCGTTAAGTAATGGAACTAGGGAAGATTATACCTCTAATTGGGTAAGAGTGTAGAGATAAGGTAACCCACTAACTAAATCAATACCTCCAGAAGAAATGATACTTTCTTCTTAGAATGAAACCATTTCAAAGAAGTTGGGGTTCTCCCAATGTGTCGCCAAGTTTTGTTGTTGCGATGACGACCCTCCATAATTTTCTTCCTATTTTAATTTTGGATCCTATGATACATGTCATTTCAAGTGCCCTTGAGTTGTCATGTTGTTTGATTTGTTATATATTTGTTTATCCTAGTGTTGCATCCTCTTAAGTCAATGTTTCCTAAGTATCTTCATTTAACCATTAGAAGTGTTTGAGTTAGTTAGTTTGTGGTTAGGTGAACTCGTGATATTTGTTGACTTAGAAAATTTCCTTATTGCCATGCATACACTTGAAAAACACTCAAAATAATTAAAAAGAATACAAAATCAGGAAAAAGATCCATAAAAGCACAAGCACACTCCAATTTTGTGAAGGCATGGTCTCAATGTGAGCACAATCCTTCAGCCCGAAGGAGTGCGCCCTCATTGAGCACACTCCTTCATGTTGAAAAGATGTTCCTTCCATGAGCACACTTCTTCATGTTGAAGACATGTTCCCTTTCTAGATGCAAGCATGAGCCAACCTTGTTGCATGGGGGTGCACTCTTAGAAAATAGGAGCCCACTTAAATTATTTAATTAACCCTCTCATGCGACGACAAGTGGTGCTCATGCATCAATCAATTTTGCATGTTAACTTATTTAAATCAACCTAGTTAATCATTCTTCTTTCACAATCATTCAATATGAATTGGGCACACAAATAGGAATCAAGAATCTCTTCATCAAACAGTGCAACAAGTAAGCTTTTAATGTCAAATATGTCCATTGCATTTCATGATTTCATTGCTAAATCTTTCTTCTCTTTTTCTCTCAGTTTTTTTGTTGACGTTTATGCTGAATCTTCATGTTACAAGTGTTAATCTATTGTTGCATGCAGAAACTATTCACATTCTTGAAACCTTTCATATTCTACCCTGAAAGTGACATCAACTATAAAGCCTTGCAGATCTTTCCTTTCCTCATCTTTTCATAAAATCTTGTTATTCAAACTTTTTTCTAAGCTTCTAATAGGTAGGGCAGACTTCTTGAGATGGAAGCGTGATCAACCTAAAAAATTATGCCATGTTTGATTAAGTTTCCTCTAGAGCGCACTTCTTCACGACAAATAACTATGCCCTCTCTTGAGCACATGAGAACATCTTAAAGGCACAAAACATCTTCCTTCAGCCCTTTCACATGTGACAATACACCCTCCTCTTCTTTAAATAGATGGGCACATTGTGAAAGCCTGAAGCCTTGCTAACTCATTCCTTCATCCATTCAAAGTGTGACAGTGGGAATTTCCTATCTCCTTTAGTGCATGAGAAAATAGGGAAGACCTGAAGGCCTATCATTCCATCCCTTCAACCCTTCGAGGTGCGCCAATATGCCCTAGATGAATTTTTCCTCTTGCTTGAGCGCATGAGTGCACTGGAAAGCCCTGAATGACCCTACATATCCCTTTGTGTTTTGAAAGTGTGCCCTCATAGTTTTCATGCCCATTTTCTCATGCATACAAGTTTTTTGGCATTTTCATTCATAGTTTTTCTTGTTTTATCATCTATGATGGATCTTTGTACATTATTTATAAGTATTGCTCCATAGTTATGCTTTTTTAAGCTAATATTATCACTATGAGTGTGTTTCCCCAAATAAGTGTTCATGATACAAGTATTACCACCTTCTTGTCATTTTTTGGATCCATGCTGCCTCACAAAGTGATCTCCAAAGAGAATTTAGAAGAAAGTGTTGATGAACCTATAGAAGTTACAAAGCCAAATATTCCCATATATGCATATACACAATTATTTATTATTAAGGATACAAAGGTCATATGGAGCAAGATTTACAACACATTCATGTGGGAGAGGGTTTTTAAGGACCTACAATATTTGCATGCATACATCAACATCAATAAGTACAGGATGCACAGGATCGCATGTAGATTCTCGGTCATGCCATGTACGAAGGTGATCGAATCGATCATTACACATATGGATGACTCATATCTTGTGCTACGCAATGAGAGTGGAAGTCGGCTCGCAACCTATTTTGGTGAAGATATGCATACATATTATAAGATTCTCAATCTCAATGAATATGTAAATGACAACTTCTACATGATTTGGGCTACCCTCGACATAAGTGTTGTTATTAGGTCATAGTATCGAGAGCCTGCTAAGTTTCGTCATCACCCATCCATTGTCTATTTGGAAAAGATTCTCATAGATGTATATTAGTACTTGATAGCCATGTATTGTTGGTTATATGGGTGTAATAATGTTGTGGTGTTCGAAGATAATTCGATATACACAATCAATATAGTGTAGACCCATGGTAGAAATTTCAATTGGGAGAATATCCTGTCATTTTATTTGCAATGCCAGGTTTGGCAGGAAAAAGCATCTTCACGATCAAACTAGGAACCATAATTATACATGTGTTCATCTCTCTTAGATGGAATTTGTGCATAATATGTGTTCCCACGAATGAGATAGAACTGGACCCCTGAGGAGAAGTTCCCAGTTTACCACCACTGCAGAGTGCTATCAAAAGCAAGATTCATAGGCATATATGAAAAATTGTTTGAACACTTGCTTACGATTATCTTGCACATTATATTTGAGATTGATCCTCCTTACATGACCAATCAAGTAAAGGATCCACTTTGAAATATCAAGGATTGGTTTGCAACTCCCAAAGGTACATACATCAGGTGCTTCAACTGTCAGGTATCCCCTCAACTTACACTGCAATATGTGACCAACAAGGTGGTCATGTAAGAAGTTTCTAATCAACTGAAATATGGATGGTCATGAATTTGTCACAGCAGGAAGATATCCCGTTGGCTTATCTTTCCATTGAGCATTAGACTGTGTGAGTTAAAGAGCTGTAATATGACAACAACAGAGATACAGTAGTTGGACCACCTACATTTGGCTACTAAATATTTCCATGGATATGATCCCAGGTGAATTCATAGGAAACATTGTCAAAGGATCAATCACGACAAAGGGTACTCATCAATGCCCATAGTAGAAGATGAGAAGATAAAGAACTGGTACAATGCCAACATGAAGACACATCAAATAATGGAAACCATTTCACCCCATAAGCCACCATATTAAGAATTTCAAGGGCAGTAGGAGGAAGAGATAACACCTCAAGCAAAGAAATTAGCTCCCAAGAAAAGGATCAAGTTTTCCTCGACAATCGAGAGCAGCAAGAAATGGAAAGCCAATCCTTTAAACTTAGGATCCATTCAAGGAGAGTAGGAGGTGAGAGAAGCAAAAGAAGAAGAGAGGAATATTCAACAAGATGGGTTGCTACAGAAGAAACAAGTAGAAGAACAAGAGCATAAAAATAGAGGCAGTCCCAGCAAGAGGAAGTAACATAGAGATTGGAGGAAGAATAAATTACTCAAGAGATGGAAGAAGAACAATTTGAGCAATCATATGCCATATAGACAATGGAGGAAGAGCAATATACTGCAGGAGAACATCCTCTCATAGGTGGTCATCTTCCATTTAGAGAGATGGGGATCAGACATCCACCAGCATAAAACGTCATGTTTGTTACAGGGAAAAGTTTCTATGCAGAACTGCTAATCCCACTAAGGTTGGTAGCTACCTTAGAAATAAACAAAGTAAAACTACTTTTGTTTTCCTTTATGAAAGATAGATAAGAGGAGAATGAAGGAGACCAACCTCTGTCTTGCGCTTGGTTCCTTGCTCGATTCCTCTCTCTTCTGATAGTATTTTGCTACTTGCTTTCTTGTATACCCAGCTTCACAGAGTACCTATAGAATCAAAGCAGCATAACACTATACGAGAACATGGATCTATTATCATAAACAATCTAGGATCAGATGTAAATTTACCATACAAATGCATAAAACATAAATCACACAAGGGTATGGAGGAAAACTTGAATAGCTTTATTGATAATTAAGAAAGAGCCAAGAGAGTTACAACCAGTTTTTCTGACCCATCATCATCCTCTCAGCAAGTGAGCCCTTCTTCACCTCATGAAAAGCTTAGATCACCCAACACTATGATGTTTCCTCAAGAAACCAATAGCAATTCCTTACAAGATGCAAAATTCCAGCCTCTGGATCTCTGGGATGAGGGATCCATATATAGATGTCTACAAGGGAGATGAGTCAGCTTGTGATTTGATTAGTGTCTTCCCTCTGATAGTTCTTGCTTCCACTTGGAGATTGATGATCTCTTACTCATCCCTAGTCAAATTCAGAAAGGCAAGTGTCACAGGAGAAGTTTCTAGAAGATTCCATGCTTCTCCACCTCGTGGACTGACACTGCCATTTGTCTCTTCTCTCCCATCGCACCCCATAGAAGGGCTTTTTGAAATGCAGTGAACCCACTGTGTGTATTTAG
The DNA here is from genome assembly GCA_031772625.1 of Pinus tabuliformis. Taxonomy (NCBI): domain Eukaryota; kingdom Viridiplantae; phylum Streptophyta; class Pinopsida; order Pinales; family Pinaceae; genus Pinus; species Pinus tabuliformis. The sequence goes on along the minus strand of CM062804.1, from coordinate 1,154,167,308 downwards.
GTGAGATGCAACGCACTTTGCCTATGGAGCAAGTGAAATGATCCAGTTTTGACCAGTTTTTCATGGAGAATTTCTGGGAGAAGCTGTAATCAGTTGACCTTGTTCTTTTAGGGGTTGGAACAACACCTTTAGGGACTTAGGATCCATTTTTTTGTGGACATTTTATGCCAGGGGTTGCAGTGCCCAAAAATATCTATAACAGTTGCCCCCTAAAGCATGAGGTCGTTAATCTTTTTGATGTCAGGTGAAATGCTTTATCATGAGGATCCGAAGTTCTTTCAAGCTGGAAGGAGACTTGTAATAAGATACAATACAATACATTATATTCATAATATTTTCATGATCTAGCTGAGGCAGGCATTCCCATGCTCAACTTTATATATTCATTTTCATGTACATAGGACAGACAATCGTCTGAGTGTAGACTGATGATTCTGGAGGAGCCATCATCCCATAGATTGGATGATTATCTGTGCAGAAATGATGTACATTTGATGTCTTTTCTTTCCTGAATATATATCGCAGCCCGAATTGATGAAACAAGATCCAGGGTCTTCAATCTCGTTCGATCTTTACTCAAAGTACAATTCGATCCATGTGAGAGATGTTCTGGACTCGAACATGGAAAGAAATCACCTGATTACCAGCCAATGATGTAAGTTGTTAACAGGCACGAGAGGAATCACCGATAATGATAATGATCCTCAAGGTACTGCAGTACAATTCACATGGTGTGAATAAGGGACTTGGCGTTCAACACCACTGTTACACTAAAATTTGTCACCATGACTATTTGCAGTTAGTATGGCTCCATCAACTGTCATACTATCCTCCTTGGCAAGCCTCATACCTATGCTCTCCATGTCAAACTCCAAGAAAGAGAGAAAAGTCATTTAAAGTCATTTATCTCTGGGTACGCAGTTTCTCTCAGCCTTACCTGCATGTACGCACCCCAAGTTCACAATATCTGCGTACTTGTACGCTCTGTCTGTAAAGCAATGGGTGCGTACTCCTGTAAAGGTCAAAAGGCGCAACTTTCACTCCAACAAAGTTACTTGTGGTCATTTCTAGAGCATTCTAGAAGTTTGTTTGACGTGTATGAAGCGCCTCCAGATGGTTCATGTATCCCTACCAAAGAGGAACTTATCCCATCAAGAGGGGAGCTATCCCATCCAAAGAGGGGCTTATCCCATTGATGGTGGACCTGAATAACTTCCTCTAGAGCACTATAAATACAGGCATTTGGGCCAGAAGGAGGGGAGGTTGAAAGCTGAACATTCCTAAGGGTAGATGCTGCTGGAATTAGGACTTCCTTGTAGAAGCTTGTGAGGAGAGATTCCCATCCTTTCTTGTTTCATTTGGAAGTGGGTGAGCTTATCAAAGTAAAGGAAAACTCTTGCTGGACACTGGGAGGGCCCTGCACAACACCAAGGCTCAGGTTGTAATGGTTTCTTTTGTTTCCTATTAATACAAATAAGTCCATTCTTCTCAACAATTTGTTATTTATGAGTTGTTTCATATACTCCTTGGTCTGTATGTTAAATATGTTTTGTTTTATGAGATATTCAGGTGCTATTTAATCGTTTGATTGTTAGTGAATGTAGGTTTCGAAGAGAAGGAGGAGCTCATCCGGATCGACAAGGCTCGACTACTACAACAGCGTTGGACTACAGGTAGGATCTAAACACTTGATTTCTTGTATGATAAATGCATATTTAGAGAAGGATTGCTCTTAATTGTCTTGTTTGTCACTAGAAAGCCTTAAGCTTCTAGGGAGGTTGGTTGTGTCCGCACTCTCGACTCTTTCCGCCTGACAAAATGGCGACTCCGCTGGGGAACTCCATTGATGTGAATGTTTTTTCCTTTGTATGAAACTTTGATCTGAGAAAAGTTGTTTGTTTTCTGGTTTTTGGCTGTCTGACTGTATTTTTGGGTGGGCTAGCTTAGGGTTAAATTAGATTTTAGTTTTTCTTTGTTTTGCTAGAAGTACGCAGCCTCTAAGTTGAGCACAGCGCGTACCTGTACGCACTGTAGCTTTGTGCACAGAGCGTACCCGCACCTGTGCAAACAGGTCACCTGCGTACCCTGTCAAAATTAAGAAAATTTCAATTTTCTCCTTTTTTCCTTTTAGTTTTTGTTTTTAATTTGTTTTTACTGCCCAGATCCACTGGTTTTCTACCATAAATCTTCACCTAAGCTTGTTTCGTCAGTGTCGAGAGTTTTAGTGAAATTCATAGAGATTTTGCCTTAGGGTTTGATTTTTAAACTGGTACTGTAGTGACTTTGGCATTAGAGGTTGTCAAACTTTGAATCTCCCTGGTTTTGTTCAACTCTCTTAGAAGTCGGGCCTGTTATAGAATTCATCCTTGTGAGAGACCTACCTTTGTGTCTTCTCTTTGCAAATCTCGAAAAAGTTTGTTGATTGAACTTTGAATTTTATTCTTGAGAAAAAGAACAAAAAGATTTTGATTTTTGTTTTTGACTAGTTTTTGGTTCTGCATTAACTAGTCCTTAGTTGCATTTGACTGAGTAAAACATACAGGAATCATCTTTAGTAGGCTTTTGCCTCGTTTGATTTAGTTTTTAGGTGCATTTCTCTAGATTTGCTTTTGAGTGAAATTGAGTTGATTTGATTGTCGTAGCTTTTTAAACTTTGATTTTTGTTACAATAAGTTTTACATGCTTTATTAATTAGGAAAAAATACAAAAATATCTTTTGAAGGAAAGTTTGCTTTGGTAGCATTTGAGTCTTTGAAAGAGAAAAGGAATTTTCGTAGAATAATTAGTGGTCATGTGTTGTATGCTTGGAAAAGATAAAGAGATTGTTTCTTTGATTGTCTGTTAAGAAAGTTGCTTTTATCAATTTTGCATTCTCCAACTCTCTTAGCTAGGGAATTCATTGAGAAAGAAAAATTAGTACAAGTCATCCTAAGTGCATCTTTTTAGTGAATTTGAGTCGAGTCTACACACCATCAGTTTCATCTCCACTAACTTTTGTCTTAAAGAAAAGCCATAAAAATTAACGCTTAAAGTAAAGTCAACGTAGTAACTTTTATTTACTAGGGCTCTGAAACACCAATATAGATCAGGCTAGTGTCTTGGAGTAGGAGAGTAATTAACTCTCCAAGACAGCAAAACAAAACAAGTAGCTTATCTTGTGGTAGGATAAATCCAACTGTCGCATTTATACTCTGGGAAAGCTCTTCTTAAAGGAGAAGCACGAGCTCATGTCCGAACCAGTGAGGGGATCAATCCTCCCTCGTTGGGAACGACGCCAGACACGCACATATTACAAACGGTAAACCTTGGATTAACCATTGTCGAGGAGCCAGGGGTCACTTGTCGGTAAACCTTGGATTATTGTCAAGGAGCCGGCAAGGGGATTGAGCTTGATACTCTGCCCTTGCGTGCTGTCGGAGTGTAGACTGTTCCCCCAGGTGTATTTGTTGCTGTTGGTAACCTTAGTGACCATTATCTTTAGGATTCTACCCGAGGTGACGGTGGAGGGAAGATCCCACTGTACCTGGAGTAGACGTCGGCTAGACTCACTTGGATTTTCCAGGGGGTTCACTTCACTCGAGACGGTTAAAGTGGAGGAACTTGTGCTGCTCTATTCATTAAGTAGGTTGCCGGGGTAACTGTTCCACCCTCCACTTCTGTACTGAATTCGGCGATGTTGGGCTTCATCACCAACTAGTGTTTTCGGTCCGGAAGGCTACTGTTTGTGTATGGTTTGACGCCCTAGATTCTTTAGGTGTATGATTCAAATTTGTTTGGTTCTTTAGAGATTTTAGGTGGTTTGCTTTGAGATTTTACTTTATTTGCGTGTGCAGTAGTTAAAAGTTTTAACTGTGGCGGAATTACTGAGACAGTCCCGTAGACTTCGGGGCAAGTCTCCTGAGATTGTTACCGTGGCCGATTTGTTGAGGAAGTCCTGTAGATTGCGGGGCGAACCTCCTGAAGAGGTCCCGAGTCATTACGAAGGTTTGAAGGTCCTTGTAACTCCTCCTAGTGGTAGTAAAGTAGGTTCACCTGAAGAAGGAGAATCATCGTTGGTAGTCCATCCAGATTACCAAGGTCTAGGAACAGGTTATAATCCCGAAGCAGTTGCAGTTTTCGGGCTTGCTAGTAGTTTTTCATCTACTAGTGATATAGGCGAAGAACCTGAAGTATCTGAACCTGTTACTCCAACTTCTAGTGCACCTGATTCACCTAGGGTAGAAAGAGTTATCACCGAAAATCTTCCTGCTGGTTTGATAGCTATTGAAGAACTTGATCCAGAGGAAGAATTTGGCGTTTCTACCCTTGAAGATCAACCTACTATTGATCTAAGGGAGCGTGAATCCATCTTTTATAGTCCTCCTAGAAGTACTACTTGGTACCTTTCGTTAACCAATTATTTAGACAACTCAGGGATAAGTTTTTCTCCACCTTGTACTCCTTTTCCTCCTGGAGGTATTTATACTCCTGTAAATATGTCTGGTCAGTCGTCCGTGTTCACTCAATCTCCTGAATCTTTCTTGTATGGTGGTCCTTCTGTTCCCTCTGGGTATCAGTCACTTTCTGGTACTTTTGCGGGAGCATCTCCTCAACCCATTGAACATGGTTTATTAGCTGGAAACAATGGTAATAGACCGTTGGGTGTAGGAGACATTTATATGATGTCAGGTTCAGTTCCCGGTTCTCAACCTCAAGGTGGCCAATTATCGCCTGGGGGGTAGCCTCAATTAACGCCTAGGGGGCAACCTCAAGATACACAAGTTGCGTCTGGGGGGCAACCTCAAGGACAGTATGTACCCATAGTACAATACATTCCTCAAGGTCAACCCCAGCCTCAATATGTACCCCAGGGTCAACCTCAGTATCAATATTTACCTTAAGGGTATCAACCTCAAGGTCAAGGTCAACCCCAGTATCAGTATTTACCTCAAGGGTATCAACCTCAAGGTCAATACTCGAGTCAAGGTTATCAACCACCTCAAGGTCAATCATATGTTCAAGGTACGGGAACTGTGCCTTTCAGTTATCAATCCTACCCTCAATCCAGTTATGGATCTCAATATCCTCAACCTGTCATGGGTCAATACCCCGGAATGAACATAGTGTGGGATCCATCGCAACGTTAACAAGTGTTGCAGCCAAGTGTACAGTTGTCATCTCAAGCCGGACAACCCTTAGTTGCTGGTCCATCCCAGCAACCAGTCCAGTCTAATGTTCAAACTTCTGTACCTTCGGTAGTTACTCAGTCGCCAATTTCACCTAGTACTCCATCTCAAACGACTGCTGCAACTACCGCAACATCTGTTTCTTCCACCGCACTTACTTCTGGAGTATCGACAGCTCCAGTTTCTACTGTCTCTACCACTACTCCGCAGAAATCTTTACCATTGTCTGGATCCACGATTCAAACTACGGTTCAGATGCCTATGGGGCAGCTTGGTTTAAGTACGGTTGTCACTAGTCAACCACAATTTGTTTATCAACCGTACCAGGGATAGTACCAATACGGGCCTGCTGTCCAACAACCGGTTTACCAGTATCAACTGTATCCTGGGTACACTTATCAACAACCTCAGCAACCCCAGTACGGTCTCGTTAATCCTGGTTTTCCGGGAGGATACAATATCCCGAATGCGATTCCTGTTCCAAGTTATCCTGGATATCCTCCTCCTGGGACTGGTCTTGTGACCCAGAGTTTTAGGGATCCTAATCGGCAATTGTCGTTTATCGCAACTTTGGATTTACCAGATTTGACGCGCCTAACGAACGATCCAATAAATTATCTTCCGTTCTGGCCGCCAATGCCAAATAAGTTGCCCAGTGACATACCCAAGTTCGAAGGTAAGTCTGGAGAGGATCCATCAAATCACCTGATGACTTACCACCTCTGGTGTGCTTCAAATTCTATCTCGGATGATTCGATCCATTTACGTCTTTTTCAGCGTACGCTCATTGGTCTCGCGGCCAAGTGCTACATTGAGTTACCACGGGCCTCTTTTTACAATTTTAGTCAGTTAGCTACCTCGTTCCTAACTCATTTTCAGTTGTCGGTCAGATATGATAATGGCACGGAACTACTAACTTCACTAAAACAGTCGACGTCCACTTATATTTCCGATCATATCCATGAATGGAGACGTCGACGGCGATTAGTGAAAGTTTTTATTCCGGACCAAATCTTAGTTGAATGGTTTGTTAAATCATTATTACCGAAGATTACTGAAGATGTAGCTAAGGCCGGAGTAGTTACTGAAGAGCAAGTAATTGCTCAAGCGTAGTACCTTGACTTAGTTTACACTCAGTCAGGTACGTTACATGAAAAGATCCCAGATCTTCCAAAGTCAAATCAAATCGCTGCTGCTCCTTCGGGATCTCATGCTGCTGATGGCATGATTGGTTCGGTAAATACTAAAAGCAAGAAGAAATCTTCAAAGAATTCTTCGCCCATTATAACCTTACCATATTCCCCGACAGGAGAGTCTTCTCCTGAAATTTCCGCCGATATTCACGTTGTAGAGTCATCTACGGCCAAATCAAAAAATGGTGGGAAAAAGAAGGGTAAGAAGAAGGGTAAAGCAGACAAGACTCCAAAGGAGAAAACAGAAAAGTCAGAAACCAATGACGAAAAGCGCAAACCTCGATATCCTTGTCTAATTTGTGAAGAGGATCATTTTACAAGAGATTGCCCCCATCGGGCCGAGGTTGTGAAAATCGTCAAAGATTCCTCAACTCCTGCTGTTTTGAAAGATCCATTTCCAAAGCAGGAGAGTAAGATGATAGGTTCTTCCTCGAGTGCCAGTGAAGAACCCATATTGATGATGTCTCATGTACGGATTGCGACTCGATCTCACGATTATGGTAGTAAAAGTCCTGTTGATGGATCGAAAGAAGCAGAATCTTCTCAATCAAATCCATCAACCTCAGCTCCCGGTTCCGATCCACTACAGATTGAGAAACCTAACCCTGACTTAGTAATCAAACCGCCTGCCAAGGGTGTACTTCGAAGGTCTGCTTTCAATCCACATGTGAGAGCGGCCCAGAATTACAACATTGTTGAGGATTTAGCTGTTTCACCTTCAGCAATGTCGGCGTTAGAAGTGCTGCAATCATGCCCAGCACAACGAAAATTACTTTTGTCGGCTATAGGAGCTGTTGATGTTCAGGACCCGAACATGATAATCTTTGATCTAGAAAATAGTACACCGCGTCTCCCTCATTAGTTGGCTTTCCAGATTCCAGTGATAGTAAAAAACAGGCCTATTCATCAGACTGTAATTGATGAGGGAGCTTCCACGTGTATTATGTCGATTCAGTGTTGGAGATCGCTTGGTTCTCCTTCACTGAACCAATCCCCGACAATTCTTAAGGCCTTTGATGGCCGTGGGTTCCATCCATTTGGCATTTTACAGGATTTGCCTATAAGGGTTGAAGGAAAAACCGTTAGTCTGGATGTGGAGGTGGTTGATGCCCCTCTAGACTACAACCTTCTCTTGGGTCGAAGTTGGTCTTACGCTATGACAGCGGTCGTCTCATCGGTCTTCAGAGTTATAAAGTTTCCAGATAATGGCAAGATCGTGACAATAGACCAGCTAGCTTTCTTTTCATCCGACCCAGCCTCTTCAGAGAGTATCCAGCATGTTGGTAAAATGACTATCCCTTATAAGGATGTTGGCGTAGGATTAGTTAAAGATACCGGTTTACTGGGAACTTTCCCTTTTCCTCCAATCAACGCAGACCCTTCATTCACATTCATTCATATGATTATGTCAGATACTATTATTTACGATGATCCTTGGATTGTCCCATCTGAATCTGAGATAGACTCATTTGGTGATGCTATGCCTTTGAGTCCATATGAAATTGCTTATGAAGCTGTGCAGTCTTTTACCGACCCGCGTTCAACCCAAATCGACCAAATGAATGTGGTCGGTGAGGAATCACTTTTCACATCAACCTCAGAATGGATAGCGTTTCCCGAAGTCGTGTCATCTGACGAGCAACTTCGCAAAATCCTAAGTGTAGACGATCTACCATGGGAAGATCTCCATCATAGATCTTTGTTTTTACCTGAGGATGACGGCTTTGATAATGATTTTTCATCAATCTTTACGGCTGAATATGTCAAGGACGCTCAGAATCCCATGAAACATCCTGATTTAGAGTTGAATTTGGGAAACATTTCCCAAACTATTGCCATTGACATTTCAGTCAAAGCTGGAATTGTTGAGAACATTCATATAGGCGCCTTGTGTACAGATGACGAAATTCAAACATACAAGGCCCTATTTCAAGAATTCCGTGACGTGTTTGTCTGGTCCTATGAGGAAATGCCAGGAATTGATCCCTCCATTGTTGTTCATGAGATCAAGACTTACCCGGATGCTAAACCCGTTCGGCAACGTCTACGTCAGATACACCCTCGGAAAGCAGCTGCGATTAAAGCAGAAGTTGAGAAGCTGTTGAAAGCAGGTTTCATTTATCCGATCCCGTTAATGGATTGGGTATCGAATATTGTTCCGGTTAACAAGAAACAAGGAACAATAAGAATATGCATCGACTATAGGGATATTAATCGTGCTTGTCCCAAGGACAACTATCCCACGCCCTATATCGATCAAATAGTTGATGATTGTGCCGGCAGTGAAATATTTTCCTTTATGGACGGTTTTTCCGGTTACAATCAAATCAATATTCTACCTGCCGATCAACCAAAAATGGCTTTCATTTGTCCATGGGGGACATTTGCTTATTGCAAATTACCTTTTGGGCTTAAGAATGCCGGAGCCACTTTTCAAAGGGCAATTTCTTATGCGTTTCATGACATCAAACACATTGTGCAACCGTATCTCGATGATTGGCCTGCTCATTCTTTACATCGAGCTGATCACCTTGTCCGTTTACGAGCAATCTTTATGAGGTGTAGGCATTATCGTATATGTTTGAACCCACACAAATGTGTTTTCCGTATAGAAGTGGGACGATTGCTAGGATTTGTAGTTTCAAAAGCCGGCATTCGCGTCGATCCCTCGAAGGTAGAAGCTATCATCAAATTGCCTCCTCCTTCGAGTCTTCGCCAACTCCAAAGTTTGCAGGGGAAAGAAAACTTTTTATGCCGATTCATTCCTAACTACGCCGAGGTCACAAAAGGTTTTACCCAGTTGTTGAAACAGAACGCTCAATTCTCTTGGGATGAGATAGCTCAGAAATATTTTGATGCACTCAAGCACGCGTTGACCCATGCACCGTTGTTGCATCCTCCCAACTACAACCGAGATTACTTTTTGTACCTCGCCGCCTCTCATTCCACTATTGGAATGGTGTTAGTTCAGGAAGATGAAGTCGGAACGGAACATGTGATATATTATCTTAGTAGGACGTTAAATCCCACTAAGCTCAAATATTCGCATGTGGAGAAATTGGCCCTGGCAGCCGTTCAGGCTGTCCAACGTTTTCGTCATTACATTCTTCTCCGTAAAACTACAGTCATTTCGGATTGCAACCCTATGATCTACATTTTGACTAAACAATTGCTAGAGGGAAAGTACTCTAAATGGATCGTTATCCTGCAAGAGTTCGACTTAGAGTTTGAAAAATCTAAGTCTAAGCAATCTTTAGTTTTTGCAGAGTTGATGTGTGACTTCCCGCGTGCTGACACAGAGACTGTGGTAGAGGAGCCCATTGCGGACGAATCTTTGTTTCTCATCAGCACTTTAGATCTATGGTATGGGGATATAATCGTCTATCTCCAGACCCAATCCTTCCGGCCCGAAGCTTCAAAGTCGGAACGCTGAAAAATTCAATTCCAGTCCCAACAGTATAAAAATTATTGGAGATACTCTTTATCGTCGTGGGGTAGATTTGGTTTTTCGCCGTTGTTTAACTTATGAAGAGGCAGAAAGGGTTATGAATGACTGTCATTCTGGAGCGTGTGGCGGTCATATGTCTGGGTATGCCACAGCTCAGAAGGTGTTGTGTGCTGGCCACTTCTGGCCGTCCATGTTTAAAGATTGTATCATTGCGGTCCGAAAATGCCACAACTGCCAAGTGTTTGATCGCAAGATGCGCGCACCACCTGCTCCTCTCCACCCTATAATTGTCGTTGGTCCTTTTGCTAAATGGGGTATCGACTTTATTACATGTAACCCTCACTCGGCCGGGGGGCATGCATATATCATCCTTGCGGTTGATTATTTTACTAAGTGGGCCGAGGCGATGCCTACATTCGAGGCAGACGGCAAGACAATTGCGATTTTCATATTCAATCATATTATTGCTAGGTTTGGTGTCCCACAAGCGATAATCACTGACCATGGGTGCCATTTTCGAAACATTATGATGACAGAACTTACAAGCCAGCTTGGTTTGCGTCATGATAGTTCTACTCCTTATTATCCCCAAGCAAACGGTTTCGTTGAGTCCATCAACAAAGTTCTAGTTATCAGGATCCGACGAATCATTGGTATTCATCGGTCGAATTGGCACAACATGTTATTTTCAGTGCTTTGGGCGTACCGAACCTCAGTGAAAACATCAACAGGGTTCACTCCTTTCCAACTAGTTTATGGTTTGGAAGCTGTACTGCCTATTGAATGCGAAATCCCATCACTTCAAATGGCTATCGAATTACTTCCAGCTACTTCCAAAGAGGAGAAACATTTATTATACTTAGCTAAATTAGATGAGACTCGACGTGACACTACATTGGCAATCGAGACTCACGCAAAACGGATGAAAGCTCAGTATGATCGAAATGTGACCCCTCGTAATTTCTCAAAAGGAGACCTAGTGCTATTATATGATCAAGCTAACGATAAATTAGGTGCTGGAAAATTCGTTCCTATGTGGCATGGACCCTACATTGTTAAGCGAAAGCTAGCAAAAGGGGCCTATGAGCTGGTAGATTTTGATGGGGACTCTTTGGGTAAACCCAGAAATGGACTTTACCTAAAGAGGTATTATGCTTAAATGATCGGTGTGGAGATTTTAGTTAGGTTAGTTAGGTTAATTTTTCTTTCTAGTTGGTGTGTTTGTTAGTTTAGACAGTGTGCTTAGCTTAGAAAGTGTGTTTTCGTCGTTATTCTGGCTTATCTTGGTTTTACTCTTGATATTGCAGATGTCGACGCCTCTCCAAACATACATTGGATTCGCTGATGGTGCTTGTCGTAATACACGGAATATCTCTTCCGCAGCTTGGGTTATCTATTCGCCCTCTGACGAGTTAGTTTCTATGCATGGGGTGAGCCTCGGTCAAACAACAAACAACATTGCAGAATACAGTGCAGTGATTGAGTTATTATCTGAATCTATTTCATTTGGGATTCGGAGTTTGATAGTGAGGTTAGATTCTGAACTCGTTGTATTACAGCTTAATAGAGTATATGCCATTAGAAATCCAGTGTTATTCAGGTTATTTTTGAGAGTGCGCCTCTTGGAACGTGAATTTGATTACATTGAATATCAACATATTCCAAGGTCATTAAATACATTAGCAGAAACAATTGCTTCTCGAATGTTAGACAAACATTTACGATAATCATAAATGTAAATTTAAAAACATTTCATCATACATGTTTAACAAAATAAGCTGGTAATAATGATATATATATAGGAGTGTGTCAAAATATACATCGTCTTCGATCATAGGTTGAAAAACACCTTATGATCAGCAAAAATGATAAGTACAAAAAACCAAAATGTCACATGTGTCTACAAAAAGTGACTAGCCAATCACTGGTGGTGCTCTCTATACGAGACCACTGCCTGTGCTACCCTACACAGGAACCTCCTGAAAGGTCCTGGGACTGCGACCACATAGCACTGAAGTCGGATAGGAATATCATCTACAGTCGTCTCTGGTATGTCCGCTGTAAGACGCTCTAGGTCCTGTTCCAACTCGGTTAAGGTCTCTGCGGCTGCATCCTGTGGGGCTGGTGCTGGTGCAACTGGTACTCTTCTCTCGAATGGCTGGAGATTGGCCGGACGCTGTGGACCTACATCTGCATTTTGAAAATTGTCACTGTCAGTTTTGAGACGATATAAAAAACAAAAAAATATAGATAATTTAAAAACTTGTGAAAAATGAAGTACCTCTGTCGTCCCATTGTTCTCCCTGTGGAAGAACCATGTCCGGATCACCGCGAAAATCCACTCAGGCATAAGGAAAATCCTGGATCGCAAAGACCTGGCCCTCCAACCAATGAAAATAACCCGCAGGAAATCGGACAACTCCCGCTCCCTCATCAGGATGTCGGGCCATCACCGCAACCCATCGCATCAACTTTGGCTCCTGAGGAGGCCCAACTGCAACAGTGAGATGCTGTGGGATCAGCATCGGAACCCTCTCTAGGGCAAAGCTTACAACTAGAGGCCCATACCCAAAGGTCTTTAATTGCCCGTTCTTTGCCCTAGTCAATTGGCCCTTCATATTGGCCAACACAGTGTCGCACCACTTGAAAATGGTGCCTCGGTAGCAATCAATCGCCATCCACATTTGGGACCCGGTGGTAATATGTAAAGCGGCTGCGCCGCAGAGTCTGGTAACTGTAAAGGCAATTACCATAAGTTCAGGCAGTGATATGTATTTGATTTCTATCCCTTTCTCCTGGTGCTGATTATTGCACCACTCTAGCTGGAGACTAGCAAGGGATTAGCCACCCGGCCTAGTCTCGGACAGAGTCAGTTGCTCGCCCCTATTAGGCAAACCAGTGAGAAAATATATTTCTGAGGGCTCTATCTCAAGCTGGTACCCTCCGATGTAAAAGCATTGATCCTGAGTGTTCCACCTTTCAACCAGCCATTCTAAGAATCGCACCTGGGCCCTCATGCCAGGTATGGCCCAGTATTTGTAGAGACCGCATGCCTTCAAAGCATCAATGGAAGGTGGATGATCTATTGCGGCCAAATCGACATCTTCGTGTTCTCTTTCGCGCCAATCAAGCATGGTGGGCAATCTACACACCAAAAAACATTCATTAGAATTCATTAAATCAAGAATTGATGGTTAGGTTTTGAGTTTGGGGTTTTGAAAATTGCTTTGCGCGGAGTATGCACCCCGCGTTCAGAAAACAGAGCGTGGGTACGCAGCTGTTCTGAAGGTGGGCTGCATACCCCGACCATTTTCCCAATAGAGAAAATGTCGGGGTACGCAGGTCACCCATGGGGCACCTGCGTACCCCGAAAAGCACATCTTGAAACCCCAAAGCCCCCAAAAAATCAAACTAGGGCTTAAAATGAAATTCTAAATGGATGAAAACAAAGAGGAGGATGTTGTGAAATACCTGAAAGAGATGGTGCTCGATTTCGGCGGTCGGATTCTCCGCAAAGTCCACGGGAAATTTCTTGTCAAAAGCCCTTTTCTCTCCCTCAACAGTAACATGGTAAAAATGACATGGTAAAAAGTCTTTTTATAGGTTTTTTGGATAAATGAATGCTAAGTTTGTTTATTTTTCACCGTGAAAGGATATTTTTCAATGTATTTTTGCCTATCTTAAACAGGTATGAGTAATGTGTTGTTTTTGTGCAGGACAAAAGGACTTTAGGGTAAATTATCATTTTTCACGAACCAAAACATCAGAGTCATCTTTTAAGCCCTTTTCTGACTCCTAAAACATGAAGAGATTGCCGAGTGTTTCTTTTACACTCGTTAAAATGGAATTAAAAGACGGTCCCCTTATAGCCCTTTTCTGACCGTAAAAAACAGGAAAAGATCACCGGGTTTTTGTCGTTTCAAACTCGATATTGGAAATAAAACGATGTGTCCTTGATCGCTTTTTACTTTTCAGGTCAAAGGCACTAATCATGAAAGTACTCCTTGGTCGCAAGATCAAGCGGTTCTCTCAGGTATTATTTTATACTTTTTCGGGCTTGGGAGACACAACTTTACGAAAAAGTTCAACTTGGAGTCTTCTTTAGTTTTTTTAGACTCTCTAAAATTGAAAAATGCCGAGTTTCTCCTATACTGGACTCGTTAAATTTCACAGTAAAGGACCTGTTCGATTACAAACAGGAACGGACCACTCCTTCTTAGGGTTCGAATCAAAACTAAGTTGGACTCATCCGAAGGATGAGCTTATAATCAAGCATATGTTATCCTCCTCAAGCTTGTAAAAAATAAAGAGGTACTTGCCAGAAATGGTGGGGAAAAGAGAGAAGAATGAGCCTATTTGTCATCCTTTGTCACAGAAAAAACCTTATTACCACTCTTGAACATGACACTTTTCATTCACCTGGGTTGGGAAATCCTTTGTCTTAAAGTTGATTAAACCGCTTTGAAAGTCTTCAACCATTTCAGGGTATTAACTTTGGGTCAATCGTCACCAAGCCATCTGTCATGTCATTATGTGTTCAAAGAGGTCTCTGCAAATAAACCATTCATATGCAAAATACTTGTCATCCATTTTGACCATCCCTGAGTCAGTCCTTACAGCAACATTTCTTCAACTTGAACTATGATTTCGTGTTGTGGGCTTCCCTGCAACGGGTCGCTTTCTATCGACATCAGCACATTATCTAGAAAGATGACTTAGAAATCGTCAGTACCTTGAAGTCTGCATGCATCAATGGCAGGTTTCTCGCCTTCAACGACAGTTTACATCATTGACTTTCGATCGAAGGATTCCGTGACGTGTTCGACATCAACCCATTCATTCGCATCTCATGGATTGTACTGGGTACTTTGAGAACCATTGACATCACTGGTGGTCTCTCTCACGCTTGTTAACAGTTTACATCATTGACTAGTAATCAAGTGGTTTCTACCATGTTCAACATCAACTCATTTATTTGCATGGATAGAATCGTACCAATTCGGGAAGTAGAAATGAAGACCCTGGATCTAGTTTCCACCATCCAGGCTGCGAGGAGTTTTGTATTCATTATACAATGGACTAATCATAAACAGATGGCTGCGTCCATACTGTGTCTACAAAATTCTATGATTATGATATACTGCAAAATCATTCCAGTATCAGAGCAGTAGTTAGATTGTTAGTTAAAGTTTTCAATCTGAGTATTGGAATGCCTACCTCAGCGATGATATTATCTTATATATGTATTTTGTGTTGAATATTTGCAGGTTCTGACCGGGCTCTACACAAGATAATCCTTGAAATGATAAAGTACTTCACCCTTCCCAGATTATATGAAACCCTAATCTACTACAGGCTTCGCACTTTAGGGGGCAATCTGTTACACTAAAATTTGTCACCATGACTATTTGCAGTTAGTATGGCTCCATCAACTGTCATACTATCCTCCTTGGCAAGCCTCATACCTCTGCTCTCCATGTCAAACTCCAAGAAAGAGAGAAAAGTCATTTAAAGTCATTTATCTCTGGGTACGCAGTTTCTCTCAGCCTTACCTGCGTGTACGCACCCCAAGTTCACAATATCTGCGTACTTGTATGCTATGTCTGTAAAGAAATGGGTGCGTACTCCTGTAAAGGTCAAAAGGCACAAGTTTCACTCCAAAAAAGTTACTTGTGGTCATTTCTAGAGCATTTTAGAAGTTTGTTTGACGTGTATGAAGCGCCTCCGGATGGTTCATGTATCCCTACCAAAGAGGAACTTATCCCATCAAGAGGGGAGCTAACCCATCCAAAGAGGGGCTTATCCCATTGATGGTGGACCTGAATAACTTCCTCTAGAGCACTATAAATACAGGCATTGGGCCAGAAGGAGGGGAGGTTGAAAGCTGAACATTCCTAAGGGTAGATGTTGCTGGAATTAGGACTTCCTTGTAGAAGCTTGTGAGGAGAGATTCCCATCCTTTCTTGTTTCATTTGGAAGTGGGTGAGCTTATCAAAGTAAACGAAAACTCTTGCTGGACCCTGGGAGGGACCTGCACAACACCAAGGCTCAGGTTGTAATGGTTTCTTTTGTTTCCTATTAATACAAATAAGTCCATTCTTCTCAACAATTTGTTATTTATGAGTTGTTTCATATACTCCTTGGTCTGTATGTTAAATATGTTTTGTTTTATGAGATATTCAGGTGCTATTTAATCGTTTGATTGTTAGTGAATGCAGGTTTCGAAGAGAAGGAGGAGCTCATCCGGATCAACGAGGCTCGACTACTACAACAGCGTTGGACTACAGGTAGGATCTAAACACTTGATTTCTTGTATGATAAATGCATATTTAGAGAAGGATTGTTCTTAATTGTCTTGTTTGTTACTAGAAAGCCTTAAGCTTCTAGGGAGGTTGGTTGTGTCCGCACTCTCGACTCTTTCCGCCTGACAACCACGAAAAATCTTTTAGTCAAAGGCCATTCATGTAAACCTGTCGCTGCAAGTGAGAAACTTGCCATTGAGGCATGCAAGCTTCAAAATACTGAAATGGGTGTTCCTAGATGGACTTCTTGGATAATGAGCTGATGTCGACAAGAAGCAATCCGTCATAGGAGGGCCTTAATGAATCCCACATCAATGACACGGAATGGAGCAAATGATTTTAATGGAGGTGAAAACGGTCTGGTGATATAAGGTTCAGGGTGGCGGTCATGAAAGAATGGAGTGTAAATGTATTGCAGCGGGTGAGACACAGGTGAATTCTTTGAGTGACTTCTCTTGAACATATCGGCGACACTGACATGATGGATTGGTAGCATTAACCCCAAATGTGGATGGTGTGATGTGACCATGGTGATGTGACCAGAGAATGAAACAACCCAACCCAACTTGGATGCGGAGTGAAAGTGTCATGTTCAGGAGTGACTTGCTACCAACAAAGTTTCTTCAAGTTTTCTTCCCAATTTTTCCCCAGTCATTGCTGACCAGTACCTCTTTATTTTTTTCAAGCTTGAGGAGGATAACATATGCTTTTTCTATAATTTGCCCTTCGGGCAAACCCATCGCTATGTTTTAATGAGCCTAGCGATAGTGAAACTCGTTCTTGTCTACAATGGACAAGTTTGTCGCTATTAGGTTTTAATGAGTTTAATGACAAAGATAACTCGATCCTTTTCAATTTTAGAGAGTCTGAAAAGGGACGTAAAGGAAACTCCAAAAATCCTTTTTCGTCATCTAATCCCTTAAGTCCGAAAAAGTATAAAACAATACAGAAGGGATGAATTTTCGATACTTTTAACGAGCCGAACAAAACAAGCACTCGATCTTTTTGTGTAATAATCCCTCAGGTCCAAAAAGATTAAAATATAAAGGAGGGATAGCACTTCCAGTCCCTTTAACGAGTTGGAGAGGCCAATGGCCCAGCAATCTTTTCATATTTTACGAGTCAGTTGAAAAGAGCCTAAAGGAGACTTGTCTTTGAGGAACGAGTGATAAATTTAGGTAGCAGCTGATTCCAGGTAAGGTTTGGAATTTTCCAATCATGGCAGTGTTACAAGGCTAGCTAATAGGATCACTCTTCGCAGTTGTTCCTCAAAAGGGGTAAACAATGAAATGGAGGTGAATGATCGGCCAATACAGAGTGGAGGTGATGATGAGAAAACGACCAAGGCTTTAAAGGCTGAAGTACTACATTCACGACGGTTATTTACCGGAAATTGGTTCATTTTTTATTGAGCTTAAATTTTGGGGGAAACATTTTCTCATTGCTTATGTTTATTTTTTAACGAGCATGAAGTCCGCGTTAAAACTGCTCGATATATCAAGTCGCATAATAAGGATGTCTCATATATAAAAATGACAATTTTTAAAATCTTTGCCCCACATCCTTTCTTTATGCAAGTTAGGAAATGACCAATCCTATGAGTTTAAAGGGTTAGAGGACCTACAAATTTAAAAAAATAAATGGTCTCTCTACAATTTTTCCCCATTGGAGTCGCCATTTTGTTACAGGGAAAAGTGTCTATGTAGAACTGCTAATCCCACTAAGGGTGGTAGCTACCTTAGAAACAAACAAAGTAAAACTACTTTCGTCTTCCTTTATGAAAGATAGATAAGAGAAGAATGAAGGAGACTAACCTCTGTCTTACGCTTGGTTCCTTGCTTGATTCCTCTCTCTTCTGATAGTATTTTTCTACTTGCTTTCCTGTATACCCAGCTTCACAGACTACCTGTAGAATCAAAGCAGCATAACACTATACAAGAACATGGATCTATTATCATAAACAATCTAGGTTCAAATGTAAATTGACCATACAAATGCATAAAACATAAATCACACAAGAGTATGGAGGAAAACTTGAATAGCTTTATTGATAATCAAGAAAGAGCCAAGAGAGTTATAACTAGTTTTTCTGACCCAGCATCATCCTCTCAGCAAGTGAGCCCTTCTTCACCTCATGAAAAGCTTAGATCACCCAACACTATGATGTTGCCTCAACAAACCAATAGCAATTCCTTACAAGATGCAAAATTCCAGCCTTTGGATCTCTGGGATGAGGGATCCATATATAGATGTTTGCAAGGGAGATGAGTTAGCTTGTGATTTGATTAGTGTCTTCCCTCTGATAGTTCTTGCTTCCACTTGGAGATTGATGATATCTTACTAATCCCTGGTCGAATTCAGAAAGGCAAGTGTCACAGGAGAAGTTTCTGGAAGATTCCATGCTTCTCCATCTCGCGGATTGACACTGTCATTTGTCTCTGCTCTCCTATCGCACCCCTAGGAGGGATTTTTGAAATGTAGCGCACCCACTGTGTGTATTTAGGTGAGATGCAATGCACTTTGCCTATGGAGCAGGTGAAATGATCCAATTTTGACCAGTTCTAAGTAGTTTTTCATGGAGAATTTCTGGGAGAAGCTGTAATCAGTTGACCTTGTTCTTTTAGGGGTTGGAACAACACCTTTAGGGACTTAGGATCCCTTGGTTTATGGACATTTTATGCCAGGGGTTGCAGTGCCCAAAAATATCTATAACAGTTGCCCCCTAAAGCATGAGGTCGTTAATCTTTTTGATGTCGGGTGAAATGCTTTATCATGAGGATCCGAAGTTCTTTCAAGCTGGAAGGAGACCTGTAATGAGATACAATACAATACATTATCTTCATAATATTTTCATGATCTAGCTGAGGCGGGCATTCCAACGCTCAGCTTTATAAATTCATTTTCATGTACATAGGACAGACAATCGTCTGAGTGTAGACTGATGATTCTGGAGGAGCCATCATCCAATAGATTGGATGATTATTTGTGCAGCAATGATGTACATTTCATGTCTTTATTTTCCTGAATATATATCGCAGCCCGAATTGATGAAACTAGATCCGAGGTCTTCAATCTCGTTTGATCTTTACTGAAAGTACAATTCGATCCATGTGAGAGATGTTCTGGAGTCGAACATGGAAAGACATCGCCTGATTACCAGCCAACGATGCAAGCTGTTAACAGGCGTGAGAGGAATCACCGATAATGATAATGATCCTCAAGGTACTGCAGTACAATTCACATGGTGTGAATAAGGGACTTGGCGTCGAACACCACGAAAAATCTTTCAGTCGAAGGCCGTTGATGTAAACCTGTCGCCAGAAGTGAGAAACTTGCCATTGAGGCATGCAAGCTTCAAAGTACTTAAATGGGTGTTCCTAGATGTACTTCTTGGATAATGTGCTGATGTCGACAAGAAGCAATCCGTCATAAGATGGCCTTAATGAATCCCACATCAATGACACGGAATGGAGCAAATTATTCTAATGGAGGTGAAAATGGTCTGGTGATATAAGGTTCAGGGTGGCAGTGATGAAAGAATGGAGTGTAAATGTATTGCAGTGGGTGAGACACAGGTGAAATCTCTGAGTGACTTCTCTTGAACATATCGGCGACACTGACCTGATGGATTGGTAGCATTAACCCCAAATGTGGATGGTGTGATGTGACCAGTGAATGAAACAACCCAACCCGACTTGGATGTGGAGTGAAAGTGTCATGTTCAAGAGCGACTTGCTACCAACAAAGTTTCTTCAAGTTTTCTTCCCAATTTTTCCCCAGTCATTGCTGACCAGTACCTCTTTATTTTTTTCAAGCTTGAGGAGGATAACATATTCTTTTTCTATAATTTTCCCTTCAGGCAAACCCATCGCTATGTTTTAACAAGCCTAGCGATAGTGAAACTCGTTCTTGTCTACAATTGAAAAGTTTTTCACTATTAGGTTTTAACGAATTTAATGACAAAGATAACTCGGTCCTTTTCAATTTTAGAGAGTCTGAAAAGGGAAGTAAAGGAAACTCCAAAAATCCTTTTTCGTCATCTAATCCCTTAAGTCTGAAAAAGTATAAAACAATATAGAAGGGATGAATTTTCAATACTTTTAACGAGCCGAACAAAACAAGCGCTCGATCTTTTTGTGTAATAATCCCTCAGGTCAAAAAATATTAAAATCTAGAGGAGGGATAACACTTCCGCTCCCTTTAACGAGCTGGAGAGGCCAATGGCTCGACAATCTTTTCATATTTTACGAGTCAGTTGAAAAGAGCTTAAAGGAGACTCGTCTTTGAGGAACGAGTGATAAATTTGGGTAGCAGCTGATTCCAGGTAAGGTTTGGAATTTTCCAATCACGGTAGTGTTACAAGGATGGCTAACAGGAGCACTCTTCACAGCTATTCCTCAAAATGGGTAAACAATCAAATGGAGGTGAATGATCTGCCAATACAGAGTGGAGGTGATGATGAGAACTGACCAAGCCTTTAAAGGCTAAAGTACTACATTCACGATGGTTATTTACTGGAAATTGGTTCATTTTTTATTGAGCTTAAATGCTGCGGGAAACATTTGCTCATTGCTTATTTTTATTTTTTAACGAGGATGAAGTTCGCGTTAAAACTGCTCGATATATCAAGTCACATAATAAGGATGTATCATATATAAAAACGTCAATTTTTCAAATCTTTGCCCCACATCATTTCTTTATACAAGTTAGGAAATGACCAATCCTATGAGTTTAAAGGGTTAGAGGACCTACAAATTTAAAAAAATAAATGGTCGCTCTACAATTTTTCCCCAGTGGAGTCGCCATTTTGTTATAGGGAAAAGTGTCTATGCAGAACTGCTAATCCCACTAAGGGTGGTAGCTACCTTAGAAACAGACAAAGTAAAACTACTTTCATTGTCCTTTATGAAAGATAGATAAGAGAAGAATGGAAATAAACTTGCCTATTTCAAAAGTGTCGGGATAGAAAGGGATTTGTCCGCGACGAGGGTTTCGCAGGCGAGAGTAACGCAGACGAGGGTTTCGTCAAAGGAAGGGAAGAAGGGTTGTTGAGTGCGGAAGCAGCGCACCAGGACAGATCTCGGGTGTGAGATTCAGAAGCATAAGAACTTGAGCAAGGAAAAGACGAAAACCTAAGGATTGGGGGATAAACAGAAACACAGGATCTGAGGGAAAGAAATGGGAACGGAGCAGGGGAGGGGAGAGATCCCCTCCTTCAAAGCAGTGATAACGGGGGAAGCGAGAAAGGAACGACAGAAGGAAGGAGACAGAACAAATGAAGGAGAAACCTCAATAGCGGGAGCGCAAAGGAGAACGGGAGCAACAAGCAAATGTCTGCCGAGGGCGACGAACAAACCCAGGTTTGTAATTCCGCATAACAGATTAGAGAAATATAGAAGTTACATGAAGGATTATGCTTTGATCTGTAAGTTTGTAGGATACTGGCCAGCAGAGAAAGACCTTCTTAGATGGATCCAGCAAAGGTGGAAACCAAAAGGACATGTGGAAGTAAAGTTGGGGGCGAAGGGATTTTTTACAGTTATATTTTCCAACCTAGAAGACAGGGAAAGGATCTTTGAGGAAGGACCCTACTTCATGAACAATGCTGGATTATTTATGAGGTAGTGGGTAGACTGTTACAACCCAGATAAGGAAAGAATGTTAGCAGCCCCGGTATGGATCAGACTCTTTGGCCTACCAACAGAATTCTGGGACCCAGAGATCCTTGAGGGTATAGGTAATGCAATAGGATCGTTTGTGAAAGTGGCAGAATCGACAAAGAGGGGAAGATATACAACATATGCAAGAATATGCGTGTACATGAACATCACAGAGCCACTTCCAGATACAATAGAATTGGAATATCATGACGAGATCTGGCATCAAATTATTTACTACGAACACATTCCCTTTCGTTGCAGAAGATGCCATGAGTATGGCCATCTATACCGAGAATGCCCTATCATGCTAGCAGAAAAGGAAAAGGAAGTTGAAAATGAGAGGAGAAATGCAGCAAAGAAATCAGGAAAGGAGGAAGAGGACTTCAGAGAAGTGCAAAAGAAGAAAAGAAGAGGAATCAGCAAGACTCAGACGGGCAAACAAAAAGGAACACATAACATAGAATCCCAAAACAAGTTCCAAATACTGAAAGATGAAGAAGTAGAAACAGAGGAGAACGAGGAGGAGGAAATAGAAGGAATGGAAGTCATAAAGGAAAATGCAAACAAAGAGACAGATCAAATGGATAAAGATCATGAGAGGACAGAGAGCCCAACATAAAACCAAGAGGATCAATGAGGAATGGAAATAGATCCACAGAAAACAAAAGGAGAAGAAGAAGAACAAGTAATGACGAAGCTTCTGCAGGAGTGGAAGAGGCTCGATGAAAGATTTATTCCAGAGGATCAGAAACAGATGTACAAAGAAGCCTTTCAAAGATATAAAGAGAAAAAAGGAATAATGGAAGATAGAGAAGATGGGAAAATGGGGAAGCAGGAAACACAAAATCTAGGAATGAGCAGCATTGGCAAGGGAGGCAAAAAAAGAGGTAGAAGAACAATGAGTGAAACAATTCAAGAAGTTAGAGAGATGTTAGTAAATTCAGGAAGAGTGATACCTCTCTCAGAGGTATTCCAAACAACCCCAAAACTTCTGCGATGATTATCACAAGCTGGAACATGAGAGGCCTCAAAAGTAGAGGCAAACAGAGGTATTTAAATGAAAGACTGAAAAAAGAAAAACCCAGCATAATGATAGTACAAGAAACAAAAATAAGTACTGAGAAAATGAGAGACATTTTGAATAGAAACAAGAATAGATATGAAATGATGGGACAGGATGCGATTGGGAGCGCAGGAGGTCTGGTAATAATTTGGAACCCTAAAGAAATTCAATTAAGCAATTGGATAAGTTTTCCAAGAATTCTAACAGGGACAGCAAAGATAATAGGAACAATGGAGGAGATTATTATAACAGGGGTTTATGGACCCCATACCCAAGGAGAAAATGAAAACTTTTTGCAAAATCTAAAAAAATTGAGAAGTCTAATCCCTGGAAGGCAGTGGATAGTAGGAGGGGATTTCAACCTGATTAAAAGCTCAGCGAAAAAAAGAGGAGGGCTAAGGAGAATGGATAAAGCAATGGAACAGTTTGGAGATTTGATAAGGGAGTAGAGACTGATTGATATTCAAACTATAAATGGAAACCATACTTGGAACAACTGGAGAGGGGGAGTTAATCAAATAGCATGTCAGCTTGATAGATTCTTAATTTCTAAACAAATAATGGTGAAAGATGTTTTCATAGAAACTACAATTCTTCCGGTAGCAGGATCGGATCATTAGCCGATAAAAATGGAAATAGATCTCAAGCAAAGACAAAACAACAAACCTTTTAGATTTGAAGCTTTTTGGTTAAAAAATGAGGGATTGTTAGATAAACTTGAAGAATGGTGGAGGAAGAGTGAACAAAGAGGAAAAAACAAAATGCACACCTTTCAACTCAAATTAAAGGAGATGAAAGATAAAATAAAAAAGTGGAATAAAGAAGAATTTGGAAATATACTGGAAGAGAAAAAGCGCCTGGAGCAGAGAATGGAAGAGCTGCAGCAGATGGATATCCTAGAAGGCATACAGGAAGATAGAATAAAGGAAGAAGGAATTATATTAAACCAGCTAGAAGAAAGAAGGAAACAAGAAGAGATCTTATGGAGACAGAAGTCAAGGGTTCAGTGGCTTAGAGAAGGGGAAAAGAATACTAAGTTCTTCCATAAAGCAATGATACAGCATAGACAAAGAAACCGAATCTTCTCAATAAAAAATCAAGAAGGCCAGAGAGTCCTCCAGCATGAAGAAATCGAAAAAGTTTTGGTCAATCATTTCAAAAACTTATTAAAGGAAACTCAGGATAATAGATCAGAAGCTATAACAAAGATAAGCAGGGAGATCCCTAAACTGGTAACCAGAGAATAGAATTTGGCCTTAATCAAGAAAGTTACAATGAAATAAGTGGAGGATACAGTCAGGAACATGAAAAGTAACAAAGCCCCCAGGCCTGATGGGTATATGGTAGAATTCTACCAAGCAGGATGGCGTTTCCTTGCTGAAGAAGTTCTAGAAGTGGTGGAGGAAGCTAGAATCAATCAAAGAATATGGCCAAGTATAAACTCAACCCTACTGACTCTTATTCCTAAAACTACCCAAGAGGATCAAGCTGAAGGCTTTTGCCCCATAGCTTTATGTAACGTCATCTACAAGATAGTGGCATCAGTGGTGGCACAGAGGCTGAAATTGATTCTCCCAAGCATAATATCCCCAGAACAAACTGGGTTTGTAGAAGGAAGACAGATTCTAGATGGATTAGTGGTGGCCCAGGAAGTAATCCACGCTTTGAAAATAAATAAGGAAAAAGGAATGCTGATAAAATTAGACCTGTCAAAAGCCTATGATAGGTTAAGCTGGAGATATCTAGAAACCATCCTTCAAGCCTTTGGATTCTGCGACAGATGGGTGAAGTGGGTCTTAAGCATGATTTCCACACCCAATTTCTCCATCTTGCTAAATGGAGCCCCATCTGTGTAGGAATTTACAGGGTAAGTTCCTCAGAAAGAACACCAAAAGGACACCGCTCACAACCAGATCACAGATCAATATGCCAGTATTTTTGATGTGGTTAAAACCCTCAAAGAGGGAAACAGTCCATGGCCTGAGCCAACGCGGCCACTTCAGGCAATTTATTAATCAAAGAATGAAAATTTAGATAAGCTTCTCTCATGCACGGATTACCCTACAAATGACCCTCCATGTGCTTTAAATAGAATTCATGGACCAATCGGGTGTCAAGCCATGGATCAAGTGTCGGTAATACTGAGGAGAGAATGAACCGTCGGATCACTACATATCGTGACCGTCGGACTGTAAGTTACAAAATGTACAACGGTAAAGAAACACACTTTACCTAACTCTACACTATACCAAGTTGTACTTAACTATTTCCTATGTGTCGGAATATCCTAACATCCCCCCTTAAGAACAACTTGGGATAGGATTGAAGGATTTACAAATATGACACAATAGGAGAAGGAAGGAGGCACTAGAGCCTATCCCCCCTTAGTGACAACTTCCTGAACTCCAACCATAAATCGAAGTTTAGTGAACTTTGCCTCTGTGAGAGCCTTTGTGAAGATGTCTGCAACATGATCATCTGTTGAACAATATTGCACTTCAAGAACATGGTCGTGAATGAGCTTTCTGATGAAGTGCATGTGCAGTTCAATGTGTTTGCTGTGCTGATGTTGGACTGGATCTTTGCATAGCTGAATGGCACTTTGATTATCACACCAAAGTGTAGTCGGATGCTGCTGCTCAAAGCCAAACTCTGACAAGATCTGACGAAGCCACAAGGCTTCCTTACTAGCTTCTACGGCACCACGATACTCTGCTTCTGCTGATGAAAGAGAAATGGCACCCTGTTTCTTGCAAGCCCATGTAATAGGTCCCGAACCAAGAGTGAACACATAACCGGCAGTAGACTTCCGATCATCAGGGTCACGAGCCCAATCAGAATCAGTGAAACCAACTAATAGAGGAGATGCTTCGGCACTGTAATGAATCCCAAACTGAACTGTACCTCGAACATAACGAAGTATTCTTTTAGCTACTTTCCAATGACTTTCACAGGGGTTTTGCATGAACCGAGCAACAAGGCCAACAGCAAAGGAAAGGTCAAGACGAGTATGGGTTAGATACAAAAGTTTTCCTACAAGTTGACGGCATAAGGTAGCATCAACTTCAGGAGAAGTACAAGTGACTGAGAGTTTGACTCCAGACTGAAAGGGAGAAGGGGCTGGCTTACAGTCTTCCATATGAAGATGACGTAGAATATCACAAGCATACTTGGACTGGGAAAGGGAAATACCCTCCTTGGATTGCAAGACTTGAAGACCAAGAAAATAGTGTAAGTGTCCTAAGTCTGTCATTTCGAATTTCCTTTTAAGGCTAGACTTCACATGGTTTATAAGGTTGGGATCACTACCAGTAAGGATAAGATCATCAACATAAAGAACAAGGATGATAAGAGAGTTGCCCACTTTCTTGATGTAGACAGTATTGTCAGAATGACACCTAGAAAAGCCAGATTCTAAAAGAAAGCTATCCATTTTGGCATACCAAGCCCGAGGAGCTTGCTTGAGACCATAAAGGGATTTCTTAAGTCGACAAACAAGGCTGGAGTCTGTTTGTATGAAGCGAATGGGTTGTTCCATATAGATTCCTTCATGCAAGTCCCCATGCAAGAAGGCAGATTTAACATCCATCTGATGGACTTCCCATTTGAAAGAGGCAGCAAGGGAAAGAACAAGGCGGATAGAGTTCATTTTGGCAACAGGGGAGAAGGTTTCAGTGTAGTCAATGCCTTCAACCTATGAAAAGCCCTTAGCAACAAGACGAGCTTTATGTTTATCAACTTTCCCATCTGGTCCATACTTGGTTCTGTAAACCCATTTGCATCTAACAAGTTTTCGTCCCTTTGGTAAAGGAACAAGATCCCATGTATCATTTGCTAATAATGAATGATATTCTTCATTCATAGCTGCTTCCCAATTTGGATGGCCTGAAGCTTCTGCAAAGGTTTCAGGATCATAATTTACTGGAGCTTGAGCCAGTAAAGAAGAGGCTCTTTCAAACTGAGAACGTGTGTGTCGCTGATCTGTAGGATCACCGGCAAGATCACCTGCTGCATCCCGAGTAGTACGGACCCATCTTGGAAGCTGAGCTGAAGGAGGATCCTGAGAAGGTGGGGGAGGATTGTCATCCTCACTTTCATCATCTGAAGAAGAAATGTTTTCAAAAGTAGAAGAGATAGGGAGAGGTGGCACAACCGTCGGACTAGGCTTGCAGGCCGATATATTTTCATCAAATTTTACATCTCTTCTAATGATAACATTTTTGGACTTAAATGGAATAAGTCTATAGCCTTTGACATCTTCAGAATATCCAACAAAAGTACATTTTTCACTCTTAGGTTCTAAAGCTTTATGCTTTTCATCTGGAATATGGACCCACGCTTCACTTCCAAAAACACGAAAGTGACTTACATCTGGTTTGATTGAACTCCATGCTTCTTCTGGAGTGATATTCTTTAGAACCTTAGTAGGAGTGCGATTTATTATATAATTTGCACAATTAATTGCTTCTGCCCAAAAACTAAGACCAAGTCCTTTAGATTGTAGCATACAATTAGCCATTTCCTTTAAGGTGCGATTCTTCCTTTCAGCTACACCATTTTGTTGTGGAGTATATGGAACAGTATGTTGCATTTGAATTCCATTCTTAGTGCAATAGTTGATGAATGTGTTTTTAACATATTCTCCGCCATTATCAGATCTTAACTTAAGAATTTGATGTCCAGATTGTTTTTCAACAAAGGCCTTGAAGGGCAAAAAAGTGTTAAATACTTCACTCTTGAGTTTTAAGAAGTATACCCAAGTGCGTCTGGAGAAATCATCAATGAAAGTTAAGAAATACTTGCAACCAGAGAATGACACAACTGGAAGTGGACCACATAAATCACTATGCACAAGATGTAAAGGGGCTGAGGCGTGCCAAGAGGCACGTTTTTCAAAACTGTCCCGATGATGTTTTCCGAGTACACATCCGAAACAAACACCATCTCTGCAAGATACCATAGGAAGACTTGTCACCATATTTTCTTTACATAGATGCTGAAGGGAGCGATAGTTTAAGTGACCAAATCGCTTATGCAAAAGTTTGCTCACTTCATCGTTATGAGCAACAAATACTGAGGGAAGATTTGATGACCCAAAGTTGTGAAACTTATACAACCTTGTAGAATCATCAGCAATGCCAGTAGCCAAAATCTGTTTAAGATATTTTAAGTCCTTGATTACAACATCATGAGGTGAAAATTCAACGATTTTACCTCCACCTGAATGAGTTATCTGATATACAGATAGAAGGTTGCAGGATAAGGTTGGAACACATAATACATCATTAAACTGACCATTGTCTAGATGAACAGTTCCAGTCCCTACAACATTAAGAGATCTATCATCACCAACATATATATTTTTGGTGTTACAATCATTTAAAGAAGAAAACATGGCTTTGTTTTTGGCCATGTGATAAGAAGCTCCAGAATCAATGAGCCACTCATGAGAATGAGAAGAAGAAGATACATTTAATGCATAACCAGACCGAGATGATTGACAATGACATGCAGAAAGTGCCATTCCTGAAGATGAAGTTGAAGTTGAAGAATGGTCCAAATGGATGTTATGCTTCTTCATTGCTGCTTCCAAGGCTTCCATCTTCTTAAAGCATTTGGATTCTAGGTGGCCATCTCGATTACAAAAGTTGCAATGTCTGTCAGTCTTCTTCCATTTGTTTTTATTGGTCTTATCATTTTGCTGAAATGATCTTTCATTTTGAGGCTGAGTTTGCTTAGGACCCTTGTTTGGTTTAGGACCAT
The DNA here is from genome assembly GCA_031772625.1 of Pinus tabuliformis. NCBI lineage: Eukaryota > Viridiplantae > Streptophyta > Pinopsida > Pinales > Pinaceae > Pinus > Pinus tabuliformis. Next base: position 1,154,138,714 of record CM062804.1, on the reverse strand, counting down.
TCTTTTTAGGATATGACTTCTTAGGATTCTTTGAATTTGGTTGCTGCTGGGCAGCTAATGCTTTCTTGGAAGAGTTTCCAAGATTAAGAAGACCAAGGTGTAAGAGTTTTTCTTGTTCTCTTATTAAAGAATCACAAAAAGAGTCAAAGGAAGGAGGCTTATAGTCTTTTCCTTGAGAAATGAAGGCTTCCCTTGTAGAATGGAAGGTGGAAACAAATACAGAGTAGGCTGGTCCCAACTTAGTAAGGATGGAATAAATAAGATTACTATCTTCTTTCTTAACCTTAACACTTTCCAAGAGATATCTAAGGGTCTTGAACTTGGACAAGAAATCTTCAATGCAAGAAAAATTATTAGGGTCCAATGTAAGCAACTCATTTTCAAGCTGATGGGCTCTAATTTCATTTTTAATCCCAAAAACTTTAGTGATTTGTTCCAATGCTTCATTAGGAGTATCAAGTTCTGCAATATGGAATCTAAGATCAGGAGAAATAGACATCCCTATCAAACCACGTGCTTGATCTTGTCTATTTTCCCATTTTGCAACCTTATCTTCATCCTTTGGTTTCTTCTCTTGGCCTGTGGCTATTCTGTAGAGACCTTTACTTCTAAGTAAATCCTCAATGTAGGACAACCATTGGAAGTAGTTGGTGCTGTCAAGGGTAACTTGGTATTGACTTTCCATTTTAATGGAGACTGAAGCTGAAGATGCTGAAAGTAAGTGTTCCAATGGATAGATCTCAAAAAATTAGGTTGTTTTAAAAAAAACGGCTCTGAAAAAGGCTTCCGGATGAAGAAGTTATGGCTTTTTGAAAAAAAGTTGTTGAAGTTGCCGACGAAGTGCGGGAATGTGCGGAAATGAAAAAGTCCGCCCCCACAAAATGGAGACTTGAACCCAAGACCTCTACTCTCTTAAAATAGCTTTGAACCAATTGATCTATACAAAAAAATTGAGAGAGAGAGAGAGAGAATGTGCGGAAATGAAAAAGTCCGCCCCCACAAAATGGAGACTTGAACCCAAGACCTCTACTCTCTTAAAATAGCTTTGAACCAATTGATCTATACAAAAAATTTGAGAGAGAGAGAGAGAGAGAGAGAGAGAGGGGGGGGTGGGGGGGGGTGCTTTGGGTTGCGTGCTTGCTTTCAGAAAGCTCTTTTTCCCTACAAAACAAAAAACACAAAACCCAACACGGACATGCAAAGAAAACGAACCTTACGGCTCGAAGTCAGCTTTACCCAAAAAACTAAATATTTTCAAAAATGAACCTTGCAGCTCAAAGTTAGCTTTAGCCGAAAAACTAAATATTTTTCTCAATGTTTCTGATTTTCCGAGATCACACTAAGGTGCATGGAAAAGAGCATACGCATGAGAAAAATCCTTCCTTTCTGTTTCTGATTTGCCCAGATCACACAGAGTCGCAGGGCAAAGAGCATACGTAGAAATGAAAGGTATAGATCCGGTTAAAAAAAAACTAAATAAACCGAAACCGAAATAAGCAGAGAGAAAATAACAATAAACTGCAAATAAACACTGTATACCTCCAGATCTTAAAAATGACGCAGCTAGGGCTACCGGAAACCTTGTCGCATGAAACGAAAGGGGTTCCTCACTGGAACAGATGCTCCAAACACAAAAGAGCAGTCCTCTCGGCCCGAAAGCAGTCAGAAACAGCAGATCTAGGAAACGGCAGTCGGATGCAGTTCTACCGGCTTCAGATTTGGATCACCAACGGACGCGGCCCTCAAATAGCTCTGATACCATGTAGGAATTTACAGGGTAAGTTCCTCAGAAAGAACTCCAAAAGGACACCGCTCACAACCAGATCACAGATCAATACACCAGTATTTTTGACGTGGTTAAAACCCTCAAAGAGGGAAACAGTCCACGGCCTGAGCCAACGCGGCCACTTCAGGCAATTTATTAATCAAAGAATGAAAATTTACATAAGCTTCTCTCATGCATGGATTACCCTACAAATGACCCTCCATGCGCTTTAAATAGAATTCATGGACCAATTGGGTGTCAAGCCACGGATCAAGTGTCGGTAATACCGAGGAGAGAATGAACCGTCAGATCACTACATATCGTGACCGTTGGATTGTAAGTTACAAAATGTACAACGGTAAAGAAACACACTTTACCTAACTCTATACCTAACTCTACACTATACCAAGTTGTACTTAACTATTTCCTATGTGTCGGAATATCCTAACAATCTGCTACTTTTAATGCTACAAGAGGACTCCGACAAGGGGACCCCCTATCCCCCTTTCTCTTCATAATAGCAGCAGAAGGATTAGGTAGATACTTCAAAAAAGAATTAAGAGAAAGGAAAATCCAGGGTCTAAGACTATGGGGCAATCAAACTACTGTCACCCACCAACAGTTCATGGATGACATCATGATATACTGCAAAGCATCCTTGAATGAGGTGAGAAGGATAAAGAGAATTTTAAAGGTATTCATGGAAGGTTCAGGTATGGAGGTAAATAATGAAAAATCAAGAACATTCTTTTTTAATACAGTGGAACCCATCAAAAATCATTTAACCAGGATCTTGGGTTATAGAAAAGGGGATCTCCCAACAAAGTACTTAGGAACTATGCTAGACTCATCATCCCTCAAAATAGGAAATTGGAAATCCATCTTGGAAAAGATCATGAAAAGACTGGAAAATTGGTCCTTCCGTACTCTGAACCTGGCTGCAAGGGTCGTTTTGCTTAAATCTACCATTCAGGCGATCCCGATATATCCTTTATCAGTAATGGCAGCACCAAAAGGGATATGCAATAAGCTGATAGAGATATACATAAAATTCCTATGGGGAGGACCTAAGCAACAAAAGAAATGGGCTCTCTGTTCATGGGACAGCCTAACCAAACCAAAAGAAAAAGGAGGTCTAGGTCTAAGGGACCCATCGATCCTAAATCAAGTTCTAGCAGCCAAATTAAGATGGAGATGGATGCAAGGAGGGAAGGATCTGTGGAAAGAAATCTGGACAACAAAATATAATATGCCATCAACTCCTGAAGAAATATTAAGGAAACAAGAAACACCACGAGGATCAGATATATGGAACCTGACTAATCAAAGCAGAGAATTAGTTGATGGACATATTTTTTGGGAAATCAGAGGGGGTCAGAATGTGAGATTTTGGGAGGAAGCATGGCAACAAAGGGAGAAAATGTTGAACCTACAAGGAATGCAGGACATCTACAGAACAGGTATGGACAGAGATCTCACTAGGGTCAAAGATTATTGGATAGAAGAAAGAGGAAACGAAGAATGGAGGGAATGGAAATCAATGGAAGAATGGAACAGGAATGCAACGGAGGAACAAAAAACAATGTTCAGCAAGGAATTAGATTCCAGGAAAATAAAAAATAGAGGAGGCAGTGATATTCTACGATGGGGTAAAGAAACCAAAGGAACTTTTACCATTAAGGAAGCATATAATGTAAAAATCCAGCAAGAGCAGGGGGAAGATGAGCAGAAATGGAGGAAGCTATGGAAAAATAAATGGTGGCCGAAGATAAAGATGTTTGTATGGCTGGTAGGGAGGAAACACATTCTAACTTGGGATCGAATACAAAAAAGAGGATTCTCAGGCCCATCAAGATGTTGCCTCTGTTATCAAGACGAAGAAGACCAGGAACACCTTCTCAATGGATGCAGCATGGCCCAGTTCCAATGGGATAAGACTAAAAATTTATTCTCGACAACTGAACGAAATCCACAGGATATAATACAAACTCTATGTAATTGGGGAGAAGGAAAGTTTAAAAGCCCGGTGGTAAGAAGAGCTTGGAACATGGCGGCAGGTTTCAATGTGTGGAATATTTGGAAAGAGAGAAATGGACGAATCTTCAAGGGGAAAATATCAAATCCGGAAGAAGTTTGGAAAAGAACCCTAAGACAAATCAGAGAATCAATCCTCGCAGAAAATTGGATAGAAGAAGATTGGAAGACCTCTGAGGAAGAAGTAGAAATCCTAAAAAGGCTGAACGTGGAACAAGGGATGATCTATCAACAAAAATAAAAGCAACACCAACCCATCGCGGGTCAAAGTCATGCAGTCTATCGTAAGCCACGGGAAGGGTTTATCAAGCTTAATTTTGACGGGGCAGCTAAGGGGAATCCAAGTCCAGCAGGATATGGAGGAATCTTTAGAAATAGACAAGGAGAGGTAGAATGGATTTATGCAGAACACAAAGGAACAATGAGTAATAAAGAAGCGGAATTTATGGCAGCTTATCAAGGTCTCAAAATTGCTACAAGAAATGGATATAGGAAGATAGAGATCGAAGGTGATTCAGCCCTGGTCATAACCACCATAAGAAAATTAATACAAGGGAAACAATGGGAGCAGGTTGTTAAAAGCTGGAGAACAACAAGTATAGTCCAAGAAATCGAGGAAACATTGAAAGGTATCGAATACAAAATCACCTCGCATGTCAGGAGAGAAGGAAATAAGCCTGCGGATTGCCCGGCCAATTGTGGAAGTAAGGAATTATTGGCGAAAGTGGATGACAGCTGGACTAATCAAGCAGTGATGACAAGATGGGACAGCTTAAAATAGCTCATAGACAACGATAACCATGAAACAACATAGTGGTAATCAAAAAATCGTGAAGATATGGAGAAGGAAAATAAGGCAAGTTTATTCGGTAGCGAAGACAAGACAGAAGGACGGCGGCCTCACCTCCCTGACATCAACATTTAATGATAATTCAGAACAGCAGGTACGTAGCCCAAAACAAAAACTGGAAAACACCGAGGAAAGCATCATTCAAGGTGCAAGGGAGAAAGGAAGTGGAGGGCAAACCCATCATAATAAAAAAGGTGGCGAGATTTCTATAAGGCGGAATAGGAGAAGGATGACAGACAGCAAGAAGCCGAAGAAGGTAGCAAGGGAAGGTGAGACTTGGCAGAGGAACAAAAATCAATGCCTCAACCGAACCAAAATGGCTGAGAGCTGGGATAAGACAGTCCAGGCAGAGAGGGAGGCATTCGGCGATAGGCATTTCGAACGGGGTAGAGTAAAAATTGAAATTGAAAGCTCAGACGAAATGGAGAATAACCAGGGTGAAGGTTTCAGGAGCAGGACTTTTGAAACAGGTCAAAGCAGCAAAGGAACTAAGCGAGGCAGAAAGGATGGAAGAAGGAAAGCTCGCGAACAGAGAGGCAGAGGTAGACCCCGGCAACCAAACATCAGCGAGGAGGGGAATCAGCCGCAGGGAAGGCGAAAAAGGGAGAAGAAATCGATTCATGAAGCAGAACAGGCGTACAATCTGGAGACAAATATAGACATAAGGAAAATCATTGATGTTATGGAAGACAGAGTCTTGGAGGAACCGTCCGACCCGGAGATGGAAGAATGGACATCTCAGCTGCCTGACCCAGGCAACACCAGAGGCAGATTAACTCTTTACCGCCGAGCTCTTCACACATACTGGGTGTTGAAGCATCTCTTGGCAAAGGCCATGGAGCAAGTAGCGGCAGAGATGGTGGAAATGGCTCAGGAAGCGGCGGCAGCGAAGAAGGAGGTGGCGAACGTTGAAGGGTTGCTTCGTCAACAGAACGAACAACTTAAGGAAATTCGAGAGATGCTGAAGGAGCTGGTGAAGACCAACGACAGCAATGAAACCAGAAGGGGAAACGCGGAGAATTAAGAGGCCTGTTAACTGTCTTTTTTGAATTTAGATGATATTTCTCTGGTTTTGGATATTAGTTTGCATGCCACAATAGTAGTAGTAAAGTTAGGTCTTTTAGCAGATCTTGGAAAGAACAGTTTTGGAAACATTTGGAGTGAAAGGGTTTAATGTCCTGCAAAGTTTTTTTGACAGTATATAGAATGAAAAACAGTATTGAACATCTGATGAAGAGGAACCAACAGATCCGGTTTCCCAGTTGGGCGGATTGAGGTTCCTAAGTTTGTATTTTTAAATTCGATGTAGATAATAGAAATGCAGTAGCTTACAAAAAAAAAAGAGAAGAATGAAGGAGACCAACCTCTGTCTTACGCTTGGTTCCTTGCTTGATTCCTCTCTCTTCTGATAGTCTTTTGCTACTTGCTTTCTTGTATACCCAACTTCACAGAGTACCTGTAGAATCAAAGTAGCATAACACTATACAAGAACATGGATCTATTATCATAAACAATCTAGGATCAGATGTAAATTGACCATACAAATGCATAAAACATAAATCACACAAGAGTATGGAGGAAAACTTGAATAGCTTTATTAATAATCAAGAAAGAGCCAAGAGAGTTACAACCAGTTGTTCTGACCCAGCATCATCCTCTCAGCAGGTGAGCCCTTCTTCACCTCATGAAAAGCCTAGATCACCCAACACTATGATGTTGCCTCAACAAACCAATAGCAATTCCTTACAAGATGCAAAATTCCAGCCTCTGGATCTCTGGGATGAGGGATCCATATATAGATGTCTGCAAGGGAGATGAGTTAGCTTGTGATTTGATTAGTGTCTTTCCTCTGATAGTTCTTGCTTCCACTTGGAGATTGATGATCTCTTACTCATCCCTGGTCGAATTCAGAAAGGCAAGTGTCATAGGAGAAGTTTCTGGAAGAATCCATGCTTCTCCACCTCGCGGATTGACATTGCCATTTGTCTCTTCTCTCCCATTGCACCCTTAGGAGGGCTTTTTCAAATGTAGCACACCCAATGTGTGTATTTAGGTGAGATGCAATGCACTTTGTCTATGGAGCAGGTGAAATGATCCAGTTTTGACCAGTTCTGAGTAGTTTTTCATGGAGAATTTCTGGGAGAAGTTGTAATCAATTGACCTTGTTCTTTTAGGGGTTGGAACAACACCTTTAAGGACTTAGGATCCCTTAGTTTATGGACATTTTATGCCAGGGGTTGCAGTACCCAAAAATATCTATAACAGTTGCCCCCTAAAGCATGAGGTTGTTAATCTTTTTGATGTCGGGTGAAATGCTTTATCATGAGGATCCGAAGTTCTTTCATGCTGGAAGGAGACTTGTAATAAGATACAATACAATACATTATCTTCATAATATTTCATGATCTAGCTGAGGCAGGAATTCCCATGCTCAGCTTTATAAATTCATTTTCATGTATATAGGACAGACAATTGTCTGAGTGTAGACTGATGATTCTGGAGGAGCCATCATCCCATAGATTGGATGATTATCTGTGCAGCAATGATGTACATTTGATGTCTTTATTTTCCTAAATATATATCGCAGCCCAGATGGATGAAACTAGATCCGGGGTCTTCAATCTCGTTCGATCTTTACTCAAAGTACAATTCGATCCATATGAGAGATGTTCTGGAGTCGAACATGGAAAGACATCGCCTGATTACCAGCCAGTGATGTAAGTTGTTAACAGGCGTGAGAGGAATCACCGATAATGATAATGATCCTCAAGGTACTGCAGTACAATTCACATGGTGTGAATAAGGGACTTGGCATCGAACACCACGAAAAATCTTTCAGTTGAAGGCCATTGATGTAAACCTGTCGCCGGAAGTGAGAAACTTGCCATTGAGGCATGCAAGCTTCAAAGTACTGAAATGGGTGTTCCTAGATGGACTTCTTGGATAATGAGCTGATGTCGACAAGAAGCAATCCATCATAGGAGGTCCTTAATGAATCCCACATCAATGACACGGAATGGACCAAATGATTTTAATGGAGGTGAAAACAGTCTGGTGATATAAGGTTCAGGGTGGCAGTCATGAAAGGATGGAGTGTAAATGTATTGCATCGGGTGAGGCACAGGTGAATTCTCTGAGTGACTTCTCTTGAACATATCGGCGACACTGACATGATGGATTGGTAGCATTAACCCCAAATGTGGATGGTGTGATGTGACCATGGTGATGTGACCGGTGAATGAAACAACCCAACCCGACTTGGATGCGGAGTGAAAGTGTCATGTTCAAGAGTGACTTGCTACCAAAAAAGTTTCTTCATGTTTTCTTCCCAATTTTTCCCCAGTCATTGCTGACCAGTACCTCTTTATTTTTTTCAATCTTGAGGAGGATAACATATGCTTTTTCTATAATTTCCCCTTCAGGCAAGCCCATCGCTATGTTTTAACGAGCCTAGCGATAGTGAAACTCGTTCTTGTCTGCTATGGACAAGTTTGTCGCTATTAGGTTTTAACAAGTTTAATGACAACGATAACTCGGTCCTTTTCAATTTTAGAGAGTCCGAAAAGGGATGTAAAGGAAACTCCAAAAATCCTTTTTCATCATCTAATCCCTTAAGTCTGAAAAAGTATAAAACAATACAGAAGGGATGAATTTTCGATACTTTTAACGAGCCAAACAAAACAAGCGCTCGATCTTTTTGTGTAATAATCCCTCAGGTCCAAAAAGATTAAAATCTAAAGGAGGGATAACACTTCTGGTCCCTTTAACGAGCTGCAGAGGCCAATGGCTTGGCAATCTTTTCATATTTTATGAGTCAGTTGAAAAGAGCTTAAAGGCGACTCGTCTTTGAGGAACGAGTGATAAATTTGGGTAGCAGCTGATTCCAGGTAAGGTTTGGAATTTTCGAATCACGACAATGTTACAAGGATGGCTAATAGGATCACTCTTCACAACTATTCCTCAAAAGGGGTAAACAATCAAATGGAGGTGAATGATCGGCCAATACAGAGTGGAGGTGATGATGAGAACATGACCAAGGCTTTAAAGGCTGAACAACTACATTCACGACGGTTATTTATCGGAAATTGGTTAATTTTTTATTGAGCTTAAATGCTAGGGGAAACATTTGCTCATTGCTTATGTTTATTTTTTAACGAGCATGAAGTCCTCGTTAAAAATGCTCGATATATCCAGTCGCATAATAAGGATGTCTCATATATAAAAACGGCAATTTTTCAAATCTTTGCCCCGCATCCTTTCTTTATGCAAGTTAGGAAATGACCAATCCTACGAGTTTAAAGGGTGGGAGGACCTACAAATTTAAAAAAATAAATGGGCGCTCTACAATTTTTCCCCAGTGGAGTCGCCATTTTGTTACAGGGAAGAGTGTCTATACAGAACTGCTAATCCCACTAAGTGTGGTAGCTACCTTAGAAACAAACAAAGTAAAACTACTTTCGTTTTCCTTTATGAAAGATAGATAAGAGAAGAATGAAGGAGACCAACCTCTGTCTTACGCTTGGTTCCTTGCTTGATTCCTCTCTCTTCTGATAGTAATTTTCTACTTGCTTTCTTGTATACCCAGCTTCACAGAGCACCTATAGAATCAAAGCAGCATAACACTATACGAGAACATGGGTCTATTATCATAAACAATCTAGGATCAGATGTAAATTGACCATACAAATGCATAAAACATAAATCACACAAGAGTATGGAGGAAAACTTGAATAGCTTTATTGATAATCAAGGAAGAGCCAAGAGAGTTACAACTAGTTGTTCTAACCCAGCATCATCCTCTCAGCAAGTGAGCCCTTCTTCACCTTATGAAAAGCTTAGATCACCCAACACTATGATGTTGCCTCAAGAAACCAACAACAATTCCTTACAAGATGCAAAATTCCAGCCTCTGGATCTCTGGGATGAGGGATCCATATATAGATGTTTGCAAGGGAGATGAGTTAGCTTTTGATTTGATTAGCGTCTTCCCTCTGATAGTTCTTGCTTCCACATGGAGATTGATGATCTCTTACTCATCCCTAGTCGAATTCAGAAAGGCAAGTGTCACAGGAGAAGTTTCTAGAAGATTCCATGCTTCTCCACCTCGCGGATTGACACTGCCATTTGTCTCTTCTCGTCCATCGCACCCCATAGAAGGGATTTTTGAAATGCAGCACACTCACTGTGTGTATTTAGGTGAGATGAAATGCACTTTGCCTATGGAGCAGGTGAAATGATCCAGTTTTGACCAGTTCTGAGTAGTTTTTCATGGAGAACTTCTGGGAGAACCTGTAATCAGTTGACCTTGTTCTTTTAGGGGTTGGAACAACACCTTTAGGGACTTAGGATCCCTTGGTTTATGGACATTTTATGCCAGGGGTTGCAGTGCCTAAAAATATATATAACAATGTGTGTATGCAGTATCATGTTCAACCAGCTGAAGAAGAGGATCATGCAGTTAAGGCATAGATATTTCTTAAAGGATCCTTAGAATCCAGTCTCAATGTCTACAAAGAAGGTGATAATTGTCATAAGTAGAAGGGATCTAAGGGCAGCTATGGCGGTAGTTTCATTCACTACATTGGCATAAGATAACTCTAAGTACTTGTTAAATGTGAATGCCAAGCTGGAACAAGAACTTGTTGTGGTTAAGAAACATGCAGAAAATCTTGCAAGAGATAATCATTGGTTGTCATCATAGAACTTCAACACTAAAGAATGGCAGTTAGCCATGCCAAAAGAGTTGGGGCCAATGGAGGACACAATGGTGAGACTATATGATGAGATGATACATATATAGTAGGCTTTGGCATTCATAAAAATGCACGGGAAGTCATGAAACTCCTGAAGATATCAAACAGAGTTGTTGATCGGATGCAAGTGTAGACTACCAAATATCCTGATACTCCACAAAATTTGGAAAATAAGGATAAAATTGTCATAGAAATAAATAGATTTGAGTTGAGACTCAACCTACAAAACTACCTGCAACATGGAGCATATTCGGTTAATATTTTGTTTGCATATAACTGACTGCATAATCAGTTTGAGTTGCTAACACAGAAACATGGGATGCTCAACATCAGATCTCTTGAAGCTATCAGAAGCAAAGATGTCATCTTCTTGGAGATTAGAGAATAAATCAAGAAAGAAACATAGCGAAAAGGCTTGGAGGTTACCAAAGACATTATTCTATAGTACACATTTGCACTAGTCAAACTGCACATGAAGCTCTTATGGTTGTAGAATAATGTATAGACAATCTCCAAGAACATACAAACAGAGGCACTCGAGGTGAAGATGTACTACGACGGGACTTTCATGTTCGGGTCAAAGACATTGTTACATGTCTATTTGGGAACATCACTCCCAATGTTCATATTAGTACTTTTAGAGCTCATCAAACCCTAATTCAGTTGTTACATGCCCTAGACAAGTCAACTCATTGAATGCCTCCTTATATGAAAGTTTCATGGCAAGAAGCCTTCCTGAAATGCCTCCTTGGGATAGAAGCATAGCCTAAGCCTCGAGACAGTGCACTGCAGAGCAAGTAGGCCCACTATGGCCTACACTGCAGTGCACTTAGGACCTCTTTAGCTTGCGCTGGGTGAGATTGAGTTAAATTTGCATATGGTTCTGGGAATATTCCTTCATTATAGATGATTCTAGAAGGTTCTCATCTCTTATCTACTCCTATGAGCTCGAAAATGGATAGGCTAAGGATACATTAACCACCTATCCTCTCATTCCTTGCTCCATGGAAATTAACTCCAATATTGGAAAGCCATTCAATACCCTAATTTATGACAAAACCACCTCCATTTCCTATAAACTGAGCACTCATCATAGTGATCAAGGGGGGTAGAATCTAAAGTTTTTAAGGAAATTTTGTTGGTTTGAGGATTGATTTTATGTTAGGCAATGTTATGCTGCTAGAGTGTTGTTCTTTTGATGTGGTGAGGGTTGAACTGAAGCTGGAGAAGTGGCACAAGATCGAACTGTATTGGGTGATACTCTTCCTTCTACATTAATAAAGAGCTTATTCATTTTCTCATATGATTGGTCATATATGTGATGATTATGTGTTCCATTGTCTTCGATTCCATTGTTTTATAGTCGATAGTTCATGTATGCTTTGATCGTTTCTTGTTTATGTTTCTTTTGATGTAGGTACCTTTTGAGAAGATTTAGCTCAAGTGGGGGCGACAGGAGCGATTCAAAAGAGATTTAGGAAGTGAAAGGCAACAATTAAGTTCCTCCATCTCATCTATCTTCTATAAGAAAAGTTTAAACTTTATTCATTCTATTGTTCTAGGTGTAGTCACCCACCTAGGGAAAATGTGTTTATACATAGATGAAAATTCCATATAACAAATTGGCGAACATACTGGGGATAGGACTATCATTCTTGGTGACTAACCCTTATCATATTACACCCTAGTAGACATTTCTTACCTTTATTGATCTTGTTTTAGTCTTCTCGAAGGTTTTTAGTCAAAAATTGTGCTTGAATGTCTCTTGAATTGACTCTCTGGTGCTTGTTGTGTGTGGAGCATGATTGTTCAGGGGTCTTTGTTTCAGCCGGATGTATACCCCAGGAATTTTGTACACCCCTCCACGCAAGGGGGTGCGGGGGGGACTTGTCCCCCCCACGGGGGTCTGGGTGGGCCGATCCCCCCGGGCTGGGGGGTCCAAGGGCCAGCGGTCCCCCGGCCGGGGCTCAGGGGCAGCGCCCCCGAAGCTAAAAAAAAAATGTAAAATTGCCTTGTAAAAGTATAGTAATTTCTAGTCAATCTGGGTCGTTCATTAGGCGGATGATCTGACGGTAGAACTTATGTTTAGTTTAGGGTTTTTTGCCCTAGAAGGCAACCCCTCTCTTTGTATGAGGGTATTGTATTTTGACGCTGTGAAATAGATGTGTATTCGGTGAGCGAGAAACAGAGAGGTGAGACTGTGAGAGAAAATAGAGGATATTACAGTGAATCTGTTGTAGGTTGTGTCTCTTCATTTTGTTGGATAATAGAAAGGAAGGACTGGCTGTTCGGGGTGGATGTAGCCCAAACTGGGTGAACCACGTATATCTGTGTCTCTCTTGTTTTATGCGCTTTCTGTGTTTATATTTCTGCAATATTTTATGTGTTCCATTGCTCCATAATATATAATTTTCTAACAGTGCTGGCGCAATGTTTCTCTTGACACAGTGTGCTGCAGAGCAGCCCCTACCTTAGAAATAGTGCATTGCAATGCACTGTCTCCCTATTTGGCCTACGCTGAGTCCTTTTAGGCTTAAAAACCCACCTTTGGTGTGATTTTTCTAGAGTTTCTTCTCTTATTGTTTGTTGAAATATCAATGATTCTTGTGGTTCTGAAATCAAGTTGTATTTCTCCTCCTAGCCCTACTTTGGCCTTGATTGTTTAGTGTTTCTTAAATGATTTCTTTATCATTATCAATTCATTGTCGAAGTTAGCTTATAGTGGATTAATGTTTTCTGAAAAGAAAGTGTCTTAAAGTCTTCATTTCTTTCGAAAAGGAACTATTGTAAAGTCTTCATTTCTTGCAAAAACATTGATTGATTATATGTGCATTAGTTTCCTTTTGTTCATCTCAACATTAAGAAAATTGAAAACAAAAACATGCATTATGAAACTAGAGGTTTTGTGTGTGCTTATAGGAATAGTTTAGGGAAATTGCATTAGATGTGCTCTTTTCTCTTTGATTAAACATTATGATTGCTCTATCCCTTGTAGTTAAGGTTTTCATTGTTCAAAATCAAATGAAAAGAATGTTTCTCATCATAGTTGCATTCTAGGAATTTCAAAGACATCACGTGGCAAACATGAAAGACAAACTCTTAATCAAGATCAACTTAAAAATAATCTCAATTAACCTAATGGAGCATTGTTAGCTAACGAATAACATTTACAGGTTTTGGGCTAGAGACATATTCCGACATTGTAAAACATAGTAGCTATCCTTAATTGTCTGAGATACATTCTAAGTGTGATATCTCGTTCCACGTACATAAGTATATCTTAGCTCATGCATGTACCTTCGAGTATATAGGGTGGTATTATAGTACGAAAAGTATAAAGGAATTCTCTCAGTATGCGGTTTCACATTAGACAGTGCTAACACAGATTGCACCTCCACGTACTTTCGGGTATATATGGGAGGACTACATTAGGTTTCTATCCATCCTTAGGTAACTGAGTCAGCTGTATTGTACACTGTGATACACCGAAGACAACATCTAGGGATATTTCCTGCACGAATGTTAAGTCCTTGGTTTACTGAGGCAGTATATTGCAGTTCATAGTTACTTGGTAATCCTTTTGCCTGGATTACCCTCTTTTTGTTTATTTCTTTTTGTAATAAAATGAATCAACAATCGTGGAGGAACATCAACCCTTACGTCGTCGTTCATGGAGGATAGTGAGTAAACCACCTTTACCCCCTGAAGCTACACCTAGCCAACAAAAGTGATCTCGTTTGACTTAATCCAGTACATCACAAACTTTTGGTTCTTCATTTGAATTACCAGATTCACCTATACAGGTAAGTACTGTTACCCCAGTTACTCTTACAATTATTGGTACATCTCTTACTGAAGTGGAATCTCCACAATTACGCAAGGACACTAGAAGTGAACCTAATGAAATGGTAACCTAAGTTGTCCAACAAGAAGTTGATTCTCAACCCAAAGATGTTCAACAAGAAATTACTTCTAAACTTGAATCTGTTCAACCAGATGTTGATCCTGAACCTATCACAGTTAAACCAGAAGTTGTTCAAGAAGACCAACCTAAACATGTTGTTCTTTTACCAAAACACTTGGATCTTGAAGTTGAACAATCAGAATTTGTTACCATACCGAAAGACGATCGACTGGTTCATCCTCAGACATTTGTAATTTTTGAGACTTCCCCTTTACATCAGTAACAAATACCAGAAATCTATTACGAACTTGAAGGTGAAATCCTTTGACCTAGTTTGATTTTGATTAAAGAGGAACCTAAGGAAGAAACACCCAGAACTCAAGTTAGCTTTGGACCTAAACTCTATCTTTATCCTCATACTCCTCATTTTACTGCTCCTTTTGATTCTGACTACTTTTAGACACCCGTTGACTCATTACGAAATTTATTAGGACATTTGACTATGGCAGAATCAACATCCCAGAATGTACCATCTATTACAGCGGTGGGATAATCCTCTGTCGCTACCTCTTCGATGTTTACCACAACACCCGAGTCAAATTTGTACGGTGTTCTGTCTATCCCACTGGGTTACGAATGTTTATCTATAACAAACTCAGGCGTTGCTTGTAGTCTATGGACTTCACCCATGTCCTTAACAATAATTTTACCTGTTTATTCATTAATGGATACTGAACAGCTTTATCCATCAAGTTAGTATCAAGTTGGTTCATCTGGGTACCCTCCAATGAATCCACTTTACAATGGATTACCCCCATACATAGAATAATTTGCATAATCTCATTATCCTCCATTTTTTGGGGGGCAACCATATGGCAGTTTGTCATCGTCTTTAGGTCAGCCTGGAATGACTATTTGTCAGTGGTAACCAAAAATGCCCATTCAACCAAGGCTTGTGTATCCATCAAAATCAATGCAATCTGTCTCATCCATACCTACTATGCCTGTTGTTACAACTTTACGACAGTCACAAGCTCAGTTAGTTGGTCTCAACCTTTACAAGTTGGTCCTTCAACCTCATACCCCCAAGTTTCAAGTTTAGCGATTCAACCTTTTCAGGCCATTTTACAAAAACCTTGTGCTTGGAATTCAACAACCTCAGGCCAGTTTACGTTTTACTGGAACGACTCAAACTTACACTGGTTTAGTTTATTCACAACCTGGTCAAACTTACATTGGTGGGCAATAACTGTTAAATCAACAACCATGGAAACCATAGTATCAACAACAACAATTCCAACAATACCAAACTTATCCTGGACTTGGTCAACAAGCCTATGCTGGGTTTGGTCAACAACAAGTTTACCCAGGTCCTAGTCAACAAGCCTATGCTGGGTTTGGACAACAACAAATTTATCCTAGTGCTCAACAACCACCTTATACCAGATTTTCTCAACAAACTTACCCCTATCAAGGTTACCAGCAACAAATGCCTTATTTTGGTATGAAAAGGCCTATTGCCTAGGCAATTCCATCTTACCCTGGTTATGCTCAACCTCACATCAATAGACAGTTGCCTTTTGTCGCAACACTTGAATTACGAGATTTAAAAAGGCTTACCAATGACCTAATTCTTTATGGACCTTGGTGGCCAATGATTGCTCATAAATTTCCTTCCGATATTATGAAATTCAATGAAAACCCTGGAGAAGACCCATCCAACCATGTTATGACTTTTCATTTCTGGTGTTCATCAAACTCCTTGAATGATGATTCAATTAGACTACATCATTTCCAGTGAACACTTACTAGTCTAGCTGCAAAGTGGTACATTGAGTTACCACGAGCTTCATTTCATAACTTTACATCATTAGCTACCACATTTTTAACCAACTTCCAATTACCCATATGATATGAAACTAGAACGTAACTATTGACCAACTTTAAATAGACTACTGCTACTCACATTTTTTAACATATTCATGAGTGGCATCGTCATCGTCAAATGGTCAAAACTTATGTTCCTGATCAGCTTTTAGCTCAGTGGCTTATAAAATCCTTGTTGTGATCTATCACCGAGGATGTGGCCAAAGGAGGAGTTGTCACTAAAGAGAAATTAATTTCTCATGCCCAATACTTCGACTTGATTTACACCCAGTATAGCATGCTCTATCACAAAATTCCAAATGCACCTAGACCAGCTTTTACTATTCCTCCACCTCCATCGAGTAAGGACTCTCATACCAGTGATGGTGTGATTGGTTCTTCGAGCACACAAACAAAAGGTAGTCCATTTGGTCAAATAATTACTATTTCCAATCAAACTTCTATTGCATCTGATAATACTCCTGAATCCAAAATAAATTCCATGTCATCTGAGAAAGGCAAGAATGAAAAGAAACTTGGAAGCAAGAAGAAGGGGAAAGCTAAAAGGAAACAAAACCCTCCCCCTCAAGAGAAATCATTTGATTCCTCTTCTCCAGCTAGGAAACCTCATTATCCATGTTTGATCTATAACAATGATCATTTTACACGAGACTGTCCTCACCACTTTGAAGTCTCAAAACTTATTAAGACTTCTAGTGCATCCGCGGTATTGACATATCCTTTTCTAAATCCAAAGACTCATTTGGTTTCTACAGATCATGCTTCCACTTCACAAGTGCTTATGCTATCTGCCTCTAAGCATAAAATTGATGTTTTGGTGTCAACACGAAGTAAAGATTATGGTAATCCATCATCGTCGTCGAATAACCAGGCTTTAGATCAACCAAATACTTCGACTTCGACTTCGTCTGATCCTATTCCACCACCCATTGCACCAGAGTTAACAATAAAACCACCTAAAGGAGTTGTACATAAGTCTACATTCAACCCTCAAGCTCGAGCAATGAAAAAATATAACATAGTAGAAGATTTGTCTCAGTCACCTTTTGCTATGTCGACGCTTGAGGTGCTTCAAAATTTTCCCTCCCAAAAGCAGGCTTTATTGTCAGCAATTGGTGGAATTGATCCAACAGATTCTAATCTTGTGGTTTTTAACCATGCAGGATATACGCCACAATTACCAACTCAATTAGCTTTCCTGATCCAAGTAAAGGCTTTGAATAAACTCATTCATTGAACCATCGTTGACGAGGGTGCTTCTACTTGTTTCATGTGAATGAGTTGCTGGAAAACACTTGGCTCCCCGCCTTTGTCATGGTCACCTACAATTTTAAAAGCTTTTGACAATCGCACATATACACCTTATCGAATTTTGTGTAATCCAAAGATAGAACTAGCGGGAAAAACTGTAACTGTTGAACTTGAGGTCGTTGAGGGACCCCTTGACTATAACATTTTTCTAGGAAGACATTGGGTTTATGCTATGGTTGCTATGGTTTTGACATAGTTTTGTATGATCGCTTTCCCTCATAAAGGTGGAATCAAAGTAATTGATCAACTTGACTTATTTTCCTCTAGTTCACAGGCTACTGGAAGCATTCCGTTAGTTCACAAACCCCCTATATCTCTTCAGAACATTGGAGTAGGTCTCTTTAAATATCCTTCCCTAATGGGTACTTTTTTGCTACCATCACCATCACAAATCAAGGAAGTGGCAAAAGTTGAGACTTGCAACATGATATCTTCCACTTCATTTGATTCATGGAAGATTCCCAATAATTCTGAAGATGATATGCATAATGAAATCATGCCGCTAAGCCCCATTGAGCTTGCATAGAAATCAATCTTTTTGGCTTGTGCGACAAACCCAAATCCATTATCACCAATTGTATGGGTTGATCATTCATTAGAGTATGGTACTTCCTCTAATCCTTTTTCACGTACATTTTCTACTGATGAGGGAATCATCCAATCAATGATGACAGAAGAAGAACCGTGGGAATATTATCATCATCGATCCTGTTATCACTCAGGTTGTCCTTAAGCTCTGGAAAAGGATACGGCCGAGGTAACCATAGACCAACTTTGGACTGCAGGTTCTAGCCAACCTGCAATCAGAGAGGGCTCTCTCTTTTAGATTTAGCTTTGCTAAAAAGGATTTTAGGCTAGGTCTCGAGTTCAGAGGGGTTTTGTTTTGTTTTTGGTGGGAAAATTGATGTTTTCAGACAGAGAGGCAAGGCATAGTCTGGAAGTTTCAAACCATTGGGCGTGGAGTCGAGGAGGAGAACTGCTGGTGCATTTCTTCAGTCACAAGAGAGGGAAAGTGGAGCAAGATAGTCGAGCATGAAACAATATTTTAGGTTAAAATGATGGGAAAAATGCTAAGTGATGAGAGGCAATTAACAATCTCTCAATCAACTTAACAGAGGAGGTAACAGAGCGCTACCTAGGGGCAGTAAAGAATCCCTAGATAATTGGCAAACACAGGTGAATTAGGGTAAACATGAGCCAATAGGAATTCATATTCATAACCAATTCAATGAGAGGAAAAACATAAAGAAATAGCAGAAATTGAGCATAGAGAGTATTTAAACTAATTGTAGGCTATTCTTTCTTTTTGCTATTTAGATAGTGGTAAACAATAAACAGAGGTGAGATTCACTTATTGCTTCAGGCTGCAGCACAAGAATTCCATCTTCATATCTCCAAAAACATTCATTTACATCAGACAGTTTGCTCTCCAAGCTTTCAACAATATTTGATTATAGAAAAAACTTAGGTATACAATGCGAGTCTCTGGTGAAAATTCTCAATCATCCAACACTTGAAACAATGTAGAGGGTGGTATATATAGGGAAAAACTATCTACAGAGTTCCTCTATTACATATTGACCTAATCAGGTCATAAAGAAAAATGACTACTTAACCTAATCCTATCCAGAAATAAATGCAAAAAATATCTCGGGCTACGCTCAGGGCCGCCGTATCAAAACTGAATAAATGATGTTGTCCTTGGTGGCTTGCTGCAGTGTTTTCTGAAATAAATGTGTATGGGTTTCTGCATCTCTATTGTCTGTCTGCTTTTAAAGCTTTAACTGTGATTTGAGGGCAAGGATGGGCTTATGCCTCTTGATTTGACTTTCTGGGGGGGGCTCATCAATGTTCAGGTGCTTCGAGCCCCTAAAAATCTTCGGTTGATACTCTTTGGCTTCTCTTCTTCCTCTGATACTCTTTGGCAATAAACAGATGCTGTACTGACGTGCTGTATGTTAAATCATCATTTAATGGCTGCTGTTCGGACTCTGTTTTCTTCAAAACTATTTTCTGGTCCTCCCGGCAAGCTTCGCGAAGAAAAATGGGTCATTTGGTGCCTTTCGGGCCTGCTGGGGGCCGCATAATGAAAAGATTCCCTAAAGATTCCCCATTCAGGCCCAAAAAATCTAGCAATGAGCGAAAATGCCTCAGAATTTGATTCCAGGGCTCCGAAGTGCGATTTTTGCCCTTCGCGCCAAAAAAGTGCTGATGACGTCAGCATGACGTGACGTTGTACGACGGGTGACGTTAGCAATGACGTCAGCATGATGATGTGGCGAGATGACGTCAGCATGATGTCATCATGTATGGACAGTGATGTGGCATGACACGTGGCAAGGGGCCATGCAGGCAGATGACTCGACATGTGTCCCGTCAGAGGGGGTGATGTAAGCGGTGACTGTGCAAGGGGGTGACGTAAGCGGTGACGTCACCGGGCAGGAGGCGGTAAGTGGTTTTGTTGCGCACCACCTTCGGGGGGGAGTAGTTTTGTCAGAGGGGGCTCCGCCACAGCCCAGGAGCTGACGCGTGGCGGGAGGTGCAGCGGTAATACCGCCCATCTCCCGGATGCTAAAGCTCGGGCGTTTTGGAGATGGGATGGCCCGCCCACCATCGATCTGCAGGGCGGACGATCCGACGGCTGGCGGCCAAGATAATATGGCAGGGGGATATGGGAAGAGAATATACAGAGAATATTCCCTTTTTAATATGCGCACAGGTGGGTCTAAACAATGGTTTATGCAGGTTACTGGGGTTATATGGGTTTAATACGCGCGGGTCAATGTATTTGTGCACAAAACTTTGGTTTAGGGGAGGAAAAGGGGGTTTTTGAGGGTTTAGGGCTAGGGGAGAGGTTATTAATCTCTTTTAAGACGCGGATGGGCTAAAAATAGCCCTGGATGGACCGTTTTTTCCCAGACTCATAAAACTATAGCTATATTGCCAAGGAGGGGATATTCACATAGGGGAATTTTATATACAAAGTTTTAGTAGGGGAAGGGGGAAGACTGATAGGGAATTATATAATAATGTTAGTAGTTAATATGACGATGATCAGCAAGTGCTAAGATCAGGGACCTTAGGCTATTTTGGGGAAAAGACCTTGAAAAGAAATAAAAATCCTTGAGTGAAGCAGATCTTCACCAAGGGAACTAATATGGATGATGATGAATCTAAGAGGAATCAAGTAGATCTTGACCTCTTTGGGAAGTTAGTAAGGGACTTGGGGAATTAGAAGAAGAGGGGAGTTAGTTATGTCCACCTTTGAGCTCCTTTGCATGAACACTGCCTGCACTGTGATCTGTAAAAATATAACACTTTGTACCACAAAATTGATCATAAATTATCATTTTGCAACCACACAGCTACCTACCCAGCCTACTCTCCTAACATTTTTTCTTCTTTTTGGTTTGGGTGCACTTAGACTTGCAAACCCAGATTTACAATTTTTTCTTTTGAATTTTTCCTATCTAAATCTACACTTATTTCTGCCAGGGCCCAGATTAAGCAGTTGGGTCCCTTTGATTCTCTACCTATCTACAGATCTGCCAAGATTAAACTGTTTGGACAAATATCATTCTCTATATTCTAAAATAGGAAATTGAAACCTAAGGAGACCAAGATTAAGCTATTTGGACCTCCCTTAAATGAAAACTCTTCAAAACTGGAACAACTCATCAAAAATTGGAATCAGCAGTGGCATTTGGACTAGTACACTTCATGGCTTTCTTCTTTGGTCTCTTCTGGAAATATGGAACACTGCAGCTTGCAAAGTATGACATATTTGGCATGTGAAAATGTCAATCATGAAAAATGATACCCTGTTGCAACAGGAGGCTAACAGATCCCATCTTCTAGATCATAGAGAAGATGTTTCATGAACCAAATCACTTTTTGATTGTTGATTTTCTTTCAAATTTTGTATTTATATATAGAGTCGATTCTGAACGAAACTTGTCAAATATCAAAGAAACCATTTCTATTGACATTTCAACCAAGCGTGGAATTGTAGAGAACATCCATGTTGGAAAATCTTGTTCTCCATCCGAACATGAAACTTATCGTGCTTGTTTCCGTGAATTCCATGACATATTTGCCTGGTCATATGAGGAAATGCTAGGAATTGATTCTAGTATAGTTGAACATGAAATCAAAATGTATCCTGATGTCAAACCGGTACTACAACACCTCCGACCTATACATCGAAAGAAGGCTGCTACCATAAAAGTAGAAATGGAAAACATTTTTCATGCTGGTTTCATTTACCCCATTCTACTTACTAATTGGGTTTCCAATCTTGTTCCTGTCATGAAGAAACAAGGAAAAATACGAGTGTGTGTTGATTATAGGGATGTTAATAATGCTTGTCCAAAAGACAACTATCCCACTCCCTTTATTGACCAAATAAATGATGATTGTGCTGGATGTGAAATATTTTCATTTATGGATGGCTTTTCTGGCTATAATCAGATCAATGTCTGCCCAGAAGACCAGTATAAAATGAATTTTATTTGTCCCTGGGGCACATTTGCATATAGGAAACTCACTTTTGGTTTGAAGAACGCTGGGGCAACATTTCAGAGGGAAGTGAATTATGCCTTCCATGACATCAAACACATTGTTCAACCATATCTAGATGATTTACCTTCTCATTCACGAAAATGGGTTGATCACCTGCAACATCTGAGAGCTATATTTTTGCGATGCCAACACTACAAAATTCGACTCAATCCACATAAATGTGTGTTTTGTGTTGGTTCTAGTCATTTGCTTGGGTTTTTAGTGTCTAAAGAAGGAATTTGACTCAACCCTTTGAAGGTTAAGGAAATTCTTGATGTACCTCCACCTTCCAATTTAATGTAGTTACAAAGACCCTAAGGGAAGGCTAACTTTCTAAGGAGGTTCATTCCCGGCTATGCTGAAATCGCTAAAGGATTTACTCATTTTTTGAAAAAGGGGATACCCTTCCATTGGGATCAAGTTGCGTAAGTTTCCTTTGATGCTCTTCAAGATACCCTGATTCGGGGATCATTTATGTATGCCCCTAATTATCAAAATGACTATTTCCTATATCTTGTCGCTGCAGATAGAACCATTTCTATGGTTTTAGTCCAAGAAGAAGATCAGGCTGAAAATATGATGTATTATTTGTGTCCTAATCTCAATGATATGGAAGTTAAGTACTCTTATGTAAAAAAGTTAGCTTTGCCTATTGTTCAAGCTGTACAGATATTTCGCCACTATATCTTGCTCTGAATGACAACTGTCATTTCAGATTGCAACCTTATGACATACATTCTGTCATGTCAATTGTTGGGTAGCAAATACTCAAATTGGACAGTCATTTTGCAGGAGTTTGATTTGGAATTCATCAAATCCAAATCAAAGAAATATCTAGTCTTTCTCGAGCTTCTTTGCGACCTTCCCTATACCAATATCGGTTCAACAACAGAACCATCAAATCTGGATGAGTCTCTATTCCTGATATTGTCATCTGACCTATGGTATGAAGATATACTGATCTATCTCCAGACCCAAAATTTATGGCCCAGTACTTCTCACTCACAACAATGATGTATTCATTACCAAGCTAAAGATTATCTGATCATTGACGACACCCTTTATTGTCATGCTATCTATATGATTTTACGAAGGTGCCTCACTCATTAGGAAGGCAATAAATTTTTGAATGATCTCCATTCTAGTGCTTGTGGTGGACATTTATCTAGTTATGCTACTACATAGAAGATTCTCTGTGCTAGTTACTTCTGGCCAACTATATTCAATGATTGCATTATTGCTGTCAAAAGTTGTCATGCATGCCAAAATGTTTATCACAAAACACGATTACCACCTGCACCATTGCATCCTATCATCACTGTTGGACCATTTGCAAAATGGGGTATCGATTTCATGACATGTAAGCCTACCTCGACTGAGGTGCATGGGTATGTAATTGTCGTCATGGACTATTTTACGAAATGGGCCGAGGCCATGCCTACATTAAACAACAACTGCGAGACATATGCTCTTTTTTTCTTCAACCATGTGGTTGCACGGTTTGGTGTACCACAAGATATAGTTACAGATCATGGGTCACATTTTCGCAACCATATGATGACCGAATTGACTACCAAGTTAGGACTTTCACATGATAGTTCTAATCATTCTTTTCAAGCTAATGGACAAGTTGAGGCCATCAACAAAATCCTTAAGCGAATGCTCCAACAAATGATAGGAGTTCATAAACGAAACTGGCATTTAATCCTATACTCGACTTTGTGGGCTTACCGAACCTCGGTGAGAAATGCAACTAGATTCACACCTTTTCAATTGGTGTATGGTTTGGAGGCAATCTTGCCTGTACAATGTGAAATTTCGTCATTAAAACTCATTATTGACCTGTTACCCAACACTTCTGAAGAAGAAGCACGTTTCTTAGAGCTCATCCATCTAGATGAAACTTGTTGTGAAGGCGCATTCATTAACGATGCACATAAGAAACACATTAAGGCGCAATATAACCGAAATGTCAAGCCGCACATTTTCTCAGAAGGAGACTTGGTCTTGCTTTATGATCAGGAAGCTGATAAACTAGGAGAAGGGAAATTTGAACCATTATGGATGGGCCCCTATATTGTTAAGCATGTTTTGGCAAAAGGTGCTTATGAGTTAGTTGATTATGATGGAGTTCCATTGTCATAGGCTCGTAATGGGTTGTTTTTGAAATGTTACAATGCTTGATTTTGTGTAGGAATAAACACTATATATATGCTTTGTTTGCATGTATGTGTGTTATAGTGTGACTTTTCAAGTTTTTATGTGGTTAGGTAATTTGCTTTGCAGTTTTTGCAGATGTTGGAATCTTCGGAACCATTTTTGGGTTATGGCAATGGTGCTAGTCATACTACGTAGAACCTATCTTCTGCAGCATGGGCCATACTCGCTCCAAGTGGCAAGTTAGTGAGTTTTCAAGGGATTTGTATCAGTCATTCTATGAACAATATCACTGAGTATAACGCGTTGATCAAACTCTTCTCTAATTCCATTTCACTTGGCATTTGCTAAATCATCATTAGGTTGGACTCACAACTTTCCATACTGCAACTAACAAATGTTTATACTGCCCGAAATCCAACAATTTATCGTATGTTCCTCAGATTTCGTATCTTGGAAAGACATTTTTGATTACATGCAATATCAACAAATTTCCAAGAACTTTAAGACATTAACTGATTCATTGGCGAACTATGTGTTAAATAGACATTTGCGACACATGTAAAAGTAAATTTTTCAATTCACATCAATAGTTGAAAAGGATTACACATAACCATATATAAAAACATTGAAAGAAAAAATAGATAGATGTTTTAAAAGTTTTTACAAAATTTGTGTCCAAGACATGTTGGTCATCTGACCTCGAAACTCAAAATGCATATAGAAAAACATCCTAAGTAGACCTAATGATGCTCATGATAATAGGTCACAACCTAATCTATCATGCACAATAGCCTCATCCAACGGCTAGATACACCAATGGTATGGCACTGCATCCTCATCAGTAACTCCTCGATCCGGATATTCAGAATACTAAGAGTTAACCCCTCTATATGATCCTCTAACTTTGCCAGTGTCTCGGTCAAATACAAATCCTGGAGAACTACTCTATCGACATTTCTCCATGCTGGTTCACCCACCTCCTTTTAATGACCCATAGGTTGAACAATACCAACATCTGCATGCATGAGTACATTTTTAGGTTAGTCTTGGAAACATTAAAAACACAAAAACATGTAGAAACTTAAAAATTAAAAAAATCTAGTCAAAACGATTTACCTATAGCACCCAATTGCGCACCCACTAGTAACCTCAAATCTGGATCTCCACAAAAGTCTATCCCCACATATGGATGCTACTCGATGACAAGGTGTTGTTGACTGAGCCAACTAAAGAATGCAAGAGGAAATGTGATTGATGATTGGCTAGTATGTCGAGCTATCAACTCAACCCATCTCTACATTCGTGGATCTCTAGGACCAATCAAACTTAGTGCCACATACTGAGGTTGCATCAATGGAATTGTCTCTAGGGTAAAGGCAATCAAGATCAAACCATAGCTAAAATTATTCATCTTATCACTCTTTATCTTGATTAGCTTCTCTTTCATCGAAGCTAGAATTGCCTCACACCAATTGAATGTAGTTGGCTCAAGGCACTTAAGTGAAAATTTCATATATGATATGTTCGCCAGATGAAGTGTCGCACTACCTGCCAACTTTGCGAGAGTGAAAAGGATTGTTCGCAAAGGTAAATCATGAACATCCCTGATTTTGATCTTCCCATCCTTACTAGACTGTGTACCTAGCCGACAGAATTGTCGAACGTAGTCCCTCACTGATTCACCCCCACGGGCAGAACCTGAAAGAGATATGGTGGCACCACGTCTCAACAACCCTGTAAGGAAGTAAACATCAACGATCAAAATAGGAAGCACTTTGCCTCTTATGTGAAAATCCTGATCTGTTGGATCCTATAAATGAACTAGGAACTGCAATAGTTCTAGTTGTTGCCTCATCCCGGACAACCTAAAGTATTTGAGTAACCCACAGTCTCTAAGGGCCTCAACTATACCCGGATCATTAAGGGCAACAATATCCTATTCTTCATGTTCTCTTTCTTGCAAAATAATAGTCATTCTAATCTAATCAAAGCCAGCAATCAAACCATAACCTTAGTTAGGATCCATTTCATGCAAAAAATGGAAGGATTTTTGGGTAAAATAGGAGAAACAAATTCACCAACTATGCCTAGTGCAGCCAAGGCCTTGAAACGATGTGTTGCAGAGTAGGTACCCTTTTATTTTGGTGCACTACAATGCAGTTTTCGATGTGATAGGCTACACTCATCCCAGGGCGAAGTATATTTACCCTAGGGACCCCAAAAGCCTAAAAAACTTACCTGAAACTGCAAAGGAATGAACTTGAAGGGAAGAGAAAAGGTAGATCTCCTACCTAGTCCTGACAGCATGACAAATGATCCACATAATCTCTCGCAATCAGACGCTGAAGTTTAAGGTAAAAACTAGTTCAGAGCACAAAACTGAATGGTAAATATCAAACGCTGAAAATGACTTAGTAAATTCTTGTTTTATGGTTATTTCATGTCATTTAATGAATAAACTATAGTTTTTACCTATTTTCACCAATCAAAGATGTATGTTTAATCTGTTTGGTGTTGCTTTGAACAGATTTACAGCTGATATAGTGAATTTGACGTGCACGATCGTGAATTGTACTTTGACCACAAAGCATACTTTTATCTCTTTTTCGAGCTTTGTTAAACATTGAAAAAGGAACCCCCTGGAGTCCTATTTAAGCTCTTTTCAGACTCTTGAAATATGAAAAGATTGTCAAGTGCTTGTCCTTTTCAGCCTATTAACGGATTGGAAATGACATCTACTCAGCATAAGTTTAACCCTTTTCCGAACTGAGATAGATTACTTACGAAAAGGAACTTGTGGAGTCTTCTTTTTGTCCCTTTTCAAACTCTCTAAACATGAAAATGACTGAGTTCTCATTGTCGTTAAACTCATTAAAACATCAAATAGTGACAAACTTGTCCATCATGACAAGATTGAGTTTCACCTTTGCTAGGCTCGTTAAAACATCACATAGCGATGGATTCACCCGAAGGGTGGAATTATACTACAAGCATATGTTATCCTCCTCAAGCTTGTTAAAAAATAAAGAGGTACTGGTTAGCAATGACTGGGGAGAATGGGAAAAGGGATAAATCACTTTATGGTATCAAGTCACTCTTGAACATGACACTTTAACTTCATCTTTGCGAATATTTGGGTTGGGTTATCTGCTTGATGGTTATCATACCTATGGTTTCTCACACCATCCATCACTTTGGTTTTGGGTCAATGCTGCCAATTCATTTAGTGTCATCGACATGTTCAATAGAAGTCGTTCAGTAAAACTCATCCTTTCCAAT
Source organism: Pinus tabuliformis (assembly GCA_031772625.1). Taxonomy (NCBI): domain Eukaryota; kingdom Viridiplantae; phylum Streptophyta; class Pinopsida; order Pinales; family Pinaceae; genus Pinus; species Pinus tabuliformis. Next base: position 1,154,111,211 of record CM062804.1, on the reverse strand, counting down.
ACTCATAAACCTTCATTTTCATGACCGCCATTCCTAAATCTTGTGTCGTCAATCACATTCTATCTCCGAAATCATTACACGTGTTTCATGTTGTTGATGTGGGATACATCAAGGCCCTCCTGCGACGAGTCGCTTCTTGTTGACATTAGCACATTATCCAAGAAGTTGACTTAGAAACAGCCTTCCAATACCTTGAGGCTTACATGCATCAACAACAAATTTCTCGCTTCTGGTGATAGGTTGACATCACTGGCCTTCGATTGAAAGACTTTGTATGGTGTTCGACATCAAAATGTTTATTCACACCATGCAGAACTTACTGCAATACCTTGAGAATCATTATCATTATCGGTGATCTCTCTTGCGTTTGTTAATGCCTTACATCATTGGCTGGTAATTAGACAATGTCTTCCCATGTTCGACTTCATATCACATATTCACATGGTTAGACTCATACTTGAGTGAATGATTGAAAGAGTAGAAGACCCTAGATCTAGTTTCATCCATTCGGGCTGCGATTTCAGGAGAGTACTAAATCATCTGTACGATGGCTTTACACTAATGATAATCCCATCATGGGTCTATATCTGTAGACGACTATCTATGTACATGTAATGAAAATTTTATATGCTGAGTATGGGTAAGCCTTCCCTCAAGAATTCATGGAAAATCCAAAATATCATGATTTTATGTATTGTAATTGATGCAGGTCACCATCCGCTTCAGTTCCTCTCCGTCACATCGTAAAGCATATCACTCGACATTATCATTTTCGACTTCATGCTTTAGGGGGAAACTGTTACATGTCTATTTGGGCACATCACTCTCGACATTCAGATCAGTACTTTTAGGGCTCATCAAACCCTAATTCAGTTGTTACATTCCCTAGAGAAGTCAACTCATTGAATTCCTCCTTCTATGAAAGTTCCATGTCCTGAAGCCTTGCTGAAATGCCTCCTTGGGACACTAGCATAGGCCAAGCCTTGAGACACTGCACTGTAGAGTAGGCAAGCTCACCATGGCCTACACTGCAGTGCACTCAGGCCCTCTTTAGCCTGTGCTCAGAGAGATTAAGTGAAATTTGCATAGGGTTATGGGAATATTCCTTCATTCTAAATGATTCTAGAATGTTTCCATCTCTTATCTACTCATATGAGATCGAAATTGGATAGACTACAGATCCATTAACCTCCTATCCTCTCATCCTTTGCTCCATGTAAACTAACTCCAAGATTGGAAAGCCATTCAATTCCCTCATTTATGACAAAACCACCTCCATTTCCTATAAATTGAGAACTCATCATAGTGATCAAGGGGGCTAGAGTCTCAAGTTTGTAAGGAAATTTTTTTGGTTTAAGGATTGAGTTTATGTTAGGCAATGTTATGCTACTTGAGTGTTGTGTTTTTGATGTGGCGAGGGTTAAACTGAAGCTGGAGGAGTGGCACAAGCTTGAACTGTATTGTGTGATACTCTTCATTATAAATTAATAAAGAGCTTATTACTCTTCTCATATGATTGTTCATATATATGATGATTATGTGTTTCAATGTCTTTGATTCCATTGTTTTATAGTCGATAGTTCATGTATGCTTTGATCATTTCTTGTTTTTGTTTCTCTTGATGTAGGAACCTTTTAAGTGGATTTAGTTCAAGTGGGAGTGACGGGAGTGATTCAAAAGAGATTTAGGAAGTGAAAGGCAACAAGTAAGTTCCTCCATATCATCTATCTTCTATAATAAAAGGTTAAACTACTTTCATTTTGTTGTTCTAGGTGTAGTCACCCACCTAGGGAAAATGTGTTTATCTGTAGATGAAAATTCCATATAATAGAAATCCACAAAGGAGTTCGGAGCATGACACACTTACATCACAAGTGAACTCCATGAGGAAGAAAATTATTTATCCATTTCATGATTCTTTGTCCCAATGTTAGTTTCTTGTTATTAGGCCACCATATCATTTGTGAATTTTCTTATGTAATAGATGTTATGTAATGAAGTCCAAGGGACACATGTAGAATAATGAAACATGAAATATTTTAATGTAATGATTCATGTATAGAATATGAACGACCATAGAAGTCAAAGAGTTATTAGAAAGATCAAAGGTCATTATTAATTGTTATAAATAGCTCCTAATAACTCAAGCAAAGGGATTTTAGAAGAGTTTAGATTCTAGAGGTATTTCCTTGTATTCCCATGTAATACATAGGAGATAGATCATTCTTTGGAGAAGCAAGGTGTGGTTTCATGTTCCACTATTGGATATAATGTTTCATTCATCTAACAATGTACTTGGGATATTAGAATTTTAATCAAAATCTCAATGTGCAAACATTCCTTCATACATGTATCCTACATGTAGTTGCATTATTATGGTTGTGTATATGGTATATGTTGCTTTATCTCCCTACTAAGTTAATGAAATAATTTTTTTTCTTAGATATGGTTATTATTGAATGAGTGTCATTATGCTTTAACGATTATTTTTTATTATGTGGACTAATCAATAGGTATTCAACAAGTATATATCTTTATCCCCTAGCCCCCCTTTAGGATAGTACTATTACTTTTCTAACTGTTGGCTCATTCCCCTCAATAGTCGTGGAAGTCTCCCTCATGTACCTTACATTGGATGCCTCACAAAGCTCACATTCTTGCTGACCCAAATTAGTGTGTGTTCTCTTGTGTTGGTTGGCACCCAAAGAATATTTTTAAATCATTTGAACAATGCATGGCCGATGTGATCGAATGGGACTCCTACACCAAACAGTGGAAAGTCTAATCGGGACTTCACATTGGGGAGATCCCCTTACAATGTTGGTAACATCCATCACCATCAACCAATTATTTCTTATTAGTTTCGATTTGGTTGATCTAAGTTGTGCTTTAATTATGGTAGGTATTGGTTGTCAGGAGTCTCTATGGTAACCAAGTTTCCTAAATCCATATAATTTTTCTGTTTAGGGTATCGCTTATATATTTTTTTTTCAATTTTAAACCAAATTAAGAAAAATAAAAAGAAAAAATTATGTTTCAATGCCTACTCGGAATCTAAAGATCTAATTCATCGACTTTGCACTCGATGTAGACCAAGGATTAATTTTTTTTATCAATGAAAGTTGAAAAATCCTGATGTTATTGGAAATAGTAAAAAATGGGCCATCTCCACATAAAAGTAGGTCATACAAGAAACAAGTGCGTTTTCCTAAGATCATGCATGTGTTTTTGCACCATGCCAATTTAGCAACATAAGTAGCATCCTATATGGAAGTGTTGGGTTTGTTGGGCCTTGATGGTTAGGAAAACATGCACACTGTTAGTATCATGCACGTGTTCTTGCAAGTGTACATTCTCTATATCCTCATTGCCACATTTGGGGCCATCATTAGCATGTAAGTGCACATATATTGTATATTAGACAACTATAAAATTTAATATGTATTCATTTAACTATTTTTCTTATGTTTCTTAAATTTAATGTACATATTTTAAAATTTAATCCCATAATATATAACATTTTATTGTGCTTAGAGGCGCTCTTTTTGCCAGTATGGTAATGATGCTGTAATGACAACATAAACATTTTGACTTGGTAAAAAAAACATAAAATTAAAAAAGGAAAAATGAAAACAAAAAAAAACTCTCCATTATTAAAATTGTTAAAAAAAGTTAACAATTATAATTTTAACTAAAAATTCGTAAAGTTAAATTAAGCTATAAAATTACCATAGTTTACAAGCCCATGGTAGTGTGTTTCCCATGATATTTTTCCATGGTATTTGTTATAATGAAGCATGTTTAAAGGCTTGAAGAAATCCATTATGGAATATAAGAGTCCCAACATAGGTCCAACTTAACTTTGTATTTGATTACTCCTCATTACTCTCAATGCTTGGTATAAATTTTAAATTAAATTTAATATATTTAAAGTATTATGTTTATTTTTATAGTTATAGTGGACATTAAGTCAATATTTATAAAGTTTGTTTCTTAAAATCACCTTTAAAATTAATTCTCAATCCCTTAAGTTTTAAAAAATCTTACCTAACTCTCACTTTCGTCTTCTTCCTTAGAACCCCCTTTCTACTCTTAAACATCATCATTATAAATTTATTGACTCTTTAACATATTTCCTTAACCTTAGAATACTTTTCCATCTTGAATTATAAAAGAGCACATCATATATTATCGGCATAGAGCCATCTCAACTCTCGATCTACCAAGCACTAGGAGTGATCAAATCTCTTTTCATAATAAAAAAGGTTTACACCTAAAGATATTTGGTGCCTCTCGACTCTTGGTAGATCTAGAATTAAGATGGATCTACGATGTTTCAGTATTAAAAAAATAATATTATTTACACATTTTATTTACGTAAATTGTAAAATGTTCTTCACTATTCAATCTTTCTTGAGATAAATCAAATTTAATAATAACAATTATTAAATATAAATAATTTAATATGAATTTAATATTAGTTTATCATTAACTAGTACAACTTATAATATTTAACTTTGAAAAAGAAATCTTTGTTGTGATGATGAACATCAGTGGGGGTTCAAAATCCATCAACCCCAAATTGTTGATTTCATTTATTCATAAGAATTTTTCTTGAATATTTATTTTTCAATATTATTGTAAAAAGTATTTTTCAAACATTTGATTAGGCCTTAAACTTGAAAGTCTTATTGTAGCCTTCGTGCCATCTGGATTACTGCCTCAAATTTTTCTATCATAGTTTCTAGATGCGGTTGCAATATTTATGCCATCATTTTTATATATTTGTCGAGTGATTTTGCATTGTTAATATTGATAGGAAAACCAACCAAAATTAAAATCTTTGAAAATTTAAGTCAAAATTTGCATAAAAAATGGATAGGAACAAGATGTAAATAAATATCCATTAAATTATAATGTTATTATGTCATAAGGCGTTCCCTTTGGGAAGAACTCCCCTCCCATGCCACTTGTGCCTTTGTGTGTCATTGATTTGAGTGTTAGACGATAGAAACAACTTGGGCCAATACATGGATTCGACAGGTATTAATCACTTATGAAATCCTCCCTTGCAGAGCCCTGTCACAAAGATCTCCAAAAATGAGCAATGGGGTAATTAAACGTGATATGCAAGTCACGGGGTTCTCAGGTTCTCCAACAAATGCTTGGTCTATGGAATTTCCAGGGGACAAGCTGCGAGAGTCCTGACTTCGTCCTTAAAGGTAAACCCAGATGCTTCTTTCTTCTCCGATGGGTACCACCAGTTTACATTGACCAATCTATATGCTTCTTTCTTCTCTGATGGCCTAGTACCACCAGTTTACATTGACCAATTTATAGCTTTTATTTACAGTTTATGCTTTCTGCACAAGGTTCTAATTGGGTTGATTCACTACCCTTGATGTGGTATAACGCAAGATATTTTCCTTGTAAGTCATTCCTGTACTTTCATTTTTTGGGTTTTGCACCATGTTTGGGTTTCTAATGGTGACTCTATTTATACGATTTATAGCTGGAGTTCTTCAGTCCAGGTAACTAGCTTCAATGACTTCTCATGAAAATTATTCTAGTGTCTTATTAAAGTGGTCGAGCTACGATACAACCTTGAAATATTTGGTTATTCTTGCAAGTAAAATAGTCTGTTTCATGACGTTAACTTTTTCTCATGGATCCCTTCCTGGTTTTCATTGATAAAAGCTCCATCATGAATTTGCACTTGCAGTATTACATTTCTATTCATTTTTTCTCGAAGTATATTTAAAAAAAATGTGAACATGTCTCTTTGAATAGCCATCGAAGATAATTTCTGCTAGGCATATTTCTGCTCATTTTTTTAGTAAGCTTTATACAAATAACTTCGTTGGTTGTTCAATATTTCAGAGCTTTGGAAGATGGTTGGAAATAATCCTAACTATTTCATTAAATTAATTTGATCGTTAATTTTGGAGTAGAAAAGGAAACTCATAAAAGATGTTGGAAATAATTCTATCTATTTCATTAAATGAATCTGACCACATCATTTCTGGAGTACAAAAAGAATACATCACTGAAGCAATACTAATGGGTTAAAATTACAATATACAGTTACTTTTTATCCATAACGTCATATTTCTATATTTTTAATGTTGTAAGTTGTGTAATGTGTGTTTTGGTTCTCTAAGTAAGCATATCCACATTTGACAAAATTATTGAGTAGAATATATTGAAAATTTAATGTTGAATGGTACAAAAGCCATTTTTTTTTTTTTCAGAAAGAAAAAGCCATTGAATGGTACAAAAGCCATTTTACTACCTGCAAATTGTGTGTTCTTGTTAAAATATCTTAAATCGATGCGATTCAGATGTATTTTGAATGGTACAAAAGCCATTTTATTACCTGCAAATTGTGTGTTCTTGTTAAAATATCTTAAATCGATGCGATCCAGATGTATTTTCCTTTTTGAAGGAACATCCTTCAATATCCATACATTTTGAATTCCTAGAATATGTCAAATTGTGTAAATAAACAAGTTTTAATGGTATTTTCGGTGTCTTACGAGTCAATTTTTACTTTGGCTCTATTTCCTCGTGTTATTTCCATGCACATGAATTCATGGGACACACACGATTCTATGAGTGAATTTGGAATTTCAATGCCCGTTATCTAAGATATGAATATCTAATTTTCCATATCACTTCAAGATCTCGAATAATTTGCATCAAAACAAACGAAATATTATTTTAATTGCCATGAATTTTAATATGTTCTCATTTTTTGGGCTGACTTTATTAGAACTTGGCATAATTCCTACGGTTATGTGCACATATATAATTTCCATATCTAAGAGAACCATGGGATTTCTTTAGTTTAAGTGTCTATATTGATTTGGTGTTATATACATGTACACTGAACTATGCCTACATTCCTGTCATGTTTGTTTTTTTCTCTGGTTTATTTATAATGGGATCCAATCAAGTGCCTTAATATCAGATATATGTCTGATTACAACATCTATTTCAGGTCGATCTCTGCACCAAGTTGAGGTGGTTCCAATGCAAAACAAGAAGTTAGAGGAAAAAAAAAAGGCTACTATGCTTTCTAGTAGTGACAAAACAATTAAATATTCAACATGAGTTTATATTGCATGCAATCAATATGCAAGTTGTGTAACTATATATTGGAAAAATTATGAAGCAAAGTTATTATGTTTTCTTGTCGTTATATATAGAATGTGAAACGTATTAGTAGGTGAAATTTATGTTTTTTATATAAGTCATAAGTTTTTGTCTTTGCCAATGTTTTGGAGGTTCTCAACCTATGTGAAAATTAGAGTTTTTATTATGTGAAACATCTGTAATTTGGTTTTAGAGTGCGTAGAATGCATTGTAGTCTCAATCTTTTCTTGTAAATTATATTTTCTCTGATGAAAATATAATAAAAAATATATATCGTTTGGCGTTGTGTTTTGAGAATTTATTTCATTTGGTCTGCGCATTGCGCATTACTTTGTTCTGTATTTTATAGTCTGTTATTGGTGTATTTTTCTCCTATGCCTTTACTTTCAGATGGAATATGTTAATTATGTCGCTCGTGTTTTAATTGCAAAACATCCCTTGACTTTGATGATTTTTGTGTGGATAAATTCTTAAGTTGGAGGACTACAAAATGGTCACTTACGAAGATAGATATACTTTCCTTATTACTCATCTTGATAGAATTGCCATTTTCTTTAATTTCTATATGCCTTTCTTTGTTCATCAAGTACACAGAATATTTGAAAGAGATATCTTTAATATTAATTGACAGATACCTTTTCTCTTCATATGTGATGGTATTGTTATCAAGCTCACTCTCCATTAAAGGAAAATAGTCAACTACATCTTTTCTCAACTGACATACACTTCTTATTTTTATATGTGATGGTAATATATCATTATTTAAATATTATTTTTCAAAAACTAGCCGTTTAATATAGCCATTACCTATTAATATTTTTAATAAATTAATGAAATAATAATATTTTTTTCAAAAACTAGTCGTTTAATATAGTTGTTACTTAATAATATTTGTTTTTAATATATTAATAAATTAATATTATAATTTAAACATTATTGTTCAAATATAGCTGTTACTTGAAATTATGTCTCAACATTACTCTCTATTTAAGCCTTTGCCATGGTCTGCCTCTTCATCTAGTCCTGATGATGAACCACACTTGTTGGTTCGAAACGCATCGGCCAAAAAATTCTCTCATGTGATTTCAACCGAAAGGCTTTGTTTAATTCATTATGGATCACAGAAGCTTGAATACAGAAATATGCCTCTTCTCTTCATATGTGATGGTAGTTTTATCAAACTCACTCTCCATTAAAGGAAAAAAGTCAACCACATCTTCTCCAACATACTGTTCATATAGAAATTTGGTGCCATATGTTCACCTACATAGTAGGTTCTATAAGAAGATCAGACACATGTTCTATGTTCTCAAGGTGATTATCAAAATGTACTAAGTATGACATACCTTTACTCTTTTTAAAAGATAACTTCTGCTCAAAATGAATCTCATGACTTCTATTCTTTCTGGTAGTGACAAGCCCATCACAACCTACCTATATGAGGAGCCATAAATAGAGTCCCAATGAATCTAGCCATGAATTTTATGAGACACCATGTAAGGAGGGAAACCTCATGTACAAAAAAAATCCATGTTCTAAGAAAAGGAACAACGATTCTTTACCTCTGAGATAGAAATGTACCCAGATACGTCTAAGCCAAATAAAGCTACTATCATTGGATACTGGAAAGCTACAAGTGTTGATAAAACCATCAGTGCTAAAGGAGTAAAGAAGCTAGTGGGAATCACTTGTCTTCTATGTTGGAAAAACACCCAAATACTCAAAGATTATTTGGCTCTTTCATGAATACTGTCTTGTCAATGATGGTAAGCCTGCAAGAAAAAAGTGTAGTGTATGACTAAGTAGTTATATCTTCTCTTTGTTGGATTTTCAGTGGGCATCTTAGATTTTCAGAGGGAAGTTTGGTGAGACACTTCTGTTTTGGGTTGTTTTTAGTTTGTATTCTCCAAATATTTTATGCAAAAATATACTCAAGAAATCAACATGTGCAATAAAGGAGGAACCTAAAGAAGGCTCAAAACCAATGAATTATATAACCAAGAACTATGATCAACTCTTCCAAAAAAAAAACAATTTTTGAATTTGTATTTCTTTAATGACCACATCATGAAGACAGAAGTTAAAACTCTATTCTCTTCCCGTCACCAAAGCGACAAATCTAATGAATAGAGAGAAGATTGGTATAAATTTTAAGATTAAAGAAAACATTATTAATGTATCCATTCGCTAAATACACAATGCCTAAATCTAAAACATCATGTCAAGAAGAATATCCAGGTATAAGCCTATATCATTCACCAAATAACAATAAAAATTTGTTTGATGGGACTAATCCATACCTCATGCAAGAACTTTGCATAGAACTTTGTTGCTTTATATTTTTAAAATCATACTTGGCTCCATATCAAGTGTTGTGTCACTTTTATTTTGATTTCAGATTGGGGATTTGGTAGAGGCATGAGTCATGCATGAGCAAGTGGAAAATATTCAGAGAAAGATGTGACAGATGATATCGAGGCCCATGTCTTGTTTTGGATGCAAGTGTTGTGTTCCCCTCCAGTTACTTTAACATGAAGTTTGATTTCAAAAGTCAATATATTCTTCAATTTACAATTTTGTATGAACGTGTTAATCTTGTGTGTAACAAAAACATGAACAAAGTTAGTGGGGTTTTTTAGAGGTTTTGATCAACTATAATTAATTTTAATAGTGAGGATTAGGTCCAAACTTCGCATATCTTAATCTAATATTTTAAGAAACATAATGGGATTCTTTTCATTTTGTATGCAACATGGAGTTTTGTAGATTTTTGTTGTAGATTCAACAAGTTATGTGATATCCTAAAACACAAGTCAAGAATCTACTCCACTCTTCAGTGAAAACAAAAATTGATCAATGTAAATAATAAGTAGAAAATGAATAATGTCGATCACACACAACAAAATATTTCTCTGGAGAAAGCAACTGATAAAAACCCCTACTCTCTATATTGCATTAACCAGAGGATCTGAGAAGAAAATACAATGCCTGTTCCTCCTGAACAATTCCTGCACAAGTACAATCTATCTCTCTGCTTCTTAGGCTAACCCTGGGCAACACTTAGACAATGTAGAAGAAAATACAATGTTTATTCCTCCTTAACAATTCCTGCACAAGTACAATCTATCTCTCTACTTCCTAGGCTAGCCCTGTCCAACACTTAGATAATCTACTAGCCTTCCAAACCCCTACTTCCTTACACCCTTAGTCAAATAATATAGATGAATATAATATTTTATGCTTAACCTTTAACTCAACCTCCACAGGTATTTTCTATCCTCTACTTGTATGACTTCCTTTGGCCAATATATAGCCAAATTTCGAAGCCTCCAAGCTCCTGATTCCTTGCATGTTCCCTTGGTCATTATCTCATATCTAATTGGGAAATTCCTCATCCATAACTGTGCAATCCATCCATAGTCCTTTTACTGGTTGCATTCACCATTTCTGCAACTCAGAAAATTATACAATTGATAGTACACTATACCTTAACTCTAATCTCAACCGGGCCTTCCTTGAACTCACATGCATGAGTTATTTATGAGTGAATATTTAGTTAACTTGTGTGGTACTGTCGATGCACTGGTGCACTACTCCACTACTAGACCTCTATTAGTTCCTCCAATAGTTAGAACTAGTTTAATTGACTATAACATAGATAGACTGAGTTATCTAATTACAACTCCAAAGAACTCAACATGGACCCCTAAAATTTAGGAATTACTCTACATGACTCTAGATAGACTTCCAACTCGAATTTCCTAACTCAATTAAGTCAACTTAACTTAACTAACTATTACAAGTTTCTATGGGAATAGAATTAATATTTAATTCATACTTTAATTCAATGACAATTTAAATTGGAATTTCTAGATGCTGTTTCTGAGATTTCTTGTTGCTATTTTCAACACTCCCTCTCAAAAAGAAAGGAATTCAACTCTTTCTTGATCTAGTACATTTGGAATGTTCTTCATGCAATAATTCTCTTTAGTGTTGTTGCTACTACAACTTATGAAACCGAACAAAGCATTCAACCTAAATTATTATGATGCATCTATCACCAAAGTCTCTGACTACTACTAGCTCTCCCTCTGTTGATTGAAAACTATGCGCTTCTACTAACTCTGCCTTTGTGCCATCTGCACTATTGTCAACTATGCTTTGCGCTCCCCAATATCTGACTACTACTAGCCTCAACCTCTATCACTCTGAGTTTATGTCTCATCTCAGTCTCCTCTCTGCTTCCCCAATTGTTGTTTCTCCACAACATGCTGAGGTTGCTTCTAGGTCTGCTTCTGAAGCTGCATGTTGACAGGTGATTTACGTTCCCTCTTTACCACCTAGTCTCTAAAATTTTCCTTGCTCCTCAAGGCTTTGCATGCATCTTGTACCTCAGTTTCATACAAGTTCTTGACTTGCACACCAATATGTTTCATTTGTGCCACTGTCATAACATTTTCTGAAAAAATAGTTGATTTTAAATCGACGATATCTCCCTTATCTGAACTTTGATTCAACATTTTTTTTTTTTTTTGGGTATTTTTTGTAAGAAATCCAAATCTTCTATTTTTTTTTCTAAATTTCACAAATTTTTTTAGATTTGCTCTACAAACTCACTGCCCAAAAGCTTCCTACTATGATACCATGTAGATTCAACATGGTATGTAATATGCTAAAACACAAGACAATAATCTACTCTACTCTTTAGTAGAACCAAAATTGATCTATGAAAACAATAAGAAGAAAAGGAATAATATCAATCATGCATAACACAATATTTCTCTAGGGAAAGAAACTACTAAAAACCACGACTATCTATATTTCATTAATCAAAAGATCTGAGAAGAAAATGCAATGCTTGTTCCTGCTAAACAATTCCTGCACAAGTACAATCTATCTCTCTACTTCCTAGGCTGACTCTGGCAAACACTTAGCCAATTTACTAGCCTTCCAAGCCCCTACTTCCTTGTGCCCTTAGTCAAAGAATTTGGATGAATACAATATGCTCTGCTCAATCGTGAGCTCAACCTACACAAATATTTTCTATCCTTTCCCTAACTAACTTCCTTTGGCCAATACTTTGCCAAATTTTGAAGCCTCCAAACTCCTGATTCCATGCACATTCCCTTGGAAATTAGCCCATATTTAATTCGTAAATTCATCATCCATAACTATGCAATCCATCCATAGGCCTTCTATTGATTGCATGCACTATTTGTACAACTAATAGTATGTTATCCCTAGACTCTAATATCAACTAGGTCTTCCACTGAAATTCCATGCATGAGTTATATATGAGTGAATCTTCAGTTAACTGGTGTGGTACTAGTGATGCATTCATGCACTACTTCACTACTAGACCTCTACTAGTTCCTCCAATAGTTAAAACTAGTTTAATTGACTATAACTTAGTTAGACTCTGTTATCTAATTACAACTCTAAAAAGCTCAACCTGGACCCCTAAAATTTATGAATCACTCTACATGACTCTAGATACGCTTCCGGCTTGAATATCCTAAGTCAGTTAAATCAATTTCACTTAATTAACTATTACAAGTTGTTGTGTGAATAGAATTACAATTTAATTCACAAATTAATTCAAGGATAGATTCAATAGGAATTTCAAGATGCTATTTTTAGCATTTCTTGTTGTTGTTTTCAACAAGTTTATTATTTTACACCACAAAGAATTCCATTCCTGATCAAAACTAACTTAGATCTTTTCTACTCTTAGCTTTGCTACTACCTTATTGTGTTTCCTTTGCAACATCAGGTGTAATTTCTAGTCTTAAATCAAATTAAGAAAGTATTATTTAATTAAGAAAAAGAGTTTTATATCAAACATCCCTAATAAGAGGTTACTGGTCATCTAATAGAAAAATGGTTTTGCATTATAAAAACATCATAGCCAAAATTAGTTATCTTAAAAGATGGACATAAGTCAGTTACACTAATAATTATTTATCTAACATCACAGCTAGATTTATCTTTAAAAATATCATCACTAGTTTAGGTGCACATAAATTTTAGAAGAGATTAAAGCAAACAATTGATAAATACCATGATTGTGACTATCACTCAATAATTTTTAATTTAACATCACAAAGGTAGTCCCTTTATTAAGTAGGCTTAAAAATATAAATGTGCAGACTTACTAGTGGTTATGATCCACCAAAATATACGCAACTCCTTGCCCCTTGGAAAATATTTTTTGTATTTCATATATCACTTTGCAGTTTTAATGAAATCGTATTTCCCACGTTAGTGGCAGGGACTAATTTTCCTTGGCCATTTGATGCATTTCCCTTCAAATTAATTTTTAGGAGCTATCCCATAACTCGCCTAACTACATGGAATAATTGTAAGTTAGAGTGTGGTTATTCTTATCCATTAGGTCAATAACGTAGATGTTGAGCATGCTTTTAAGTTTTGTGCTTGTTGAATCAGAGGTATTTTCATTGTAGAAGCCATTGGCATATCATATACTACTCAATGGTAGAGCACATAATCAAAGTGGAACATTAGATGTTTTTTTTGGAAGATTATATGAAAAACTACGTATATATAGTTTACATTCATAGTATTGATATAGAGAGTGGAACATCATATATTTTTTTGTGAGATTATATGAATAATTACAAGTATATCATTTACGTTCATACCCTTGGTATTATTTATCTTAAATATACCTCAACTTCTAAGTTATTCAATCATGAAATGTGCAATTGCATCTATATGTATTCAAATACGAGGAATAAATGAAAGCCTAGAACCACATTGTCAATGCCATAGAAGTGAAATGTGTTTTCTTCTATAACAAAATTCATCAGGAAGGGCTTCCCATATCTATAATGACATATGCATCACTATATGTAAATCCCTTGCATGTAAATTGTGTATATTGGATTCAAGATTGGATTTTGTGTTTGTGAATTCCTTCCACATTGATAATATGTGTTGATTAAACTTATTTTTATATTAAAAAAAAGTATTGTATTTGTTGGTATGGAAACAATTTTATCTTTTTTTCCAAAGGGAAACCACTTTATCTATTAATTACGTTAAGCTAATAGTATCATATGTTTTTTTTTGTAGATTTAAAAGCATTTGCATTTGATTTCTTTGAATAGATATGGCTAACTGGGTTTATGAAATGCATATTATCAACCCAATGGGTGGTCTCCCATTTAATCATCAGATAAATAAATATAGAGAAATATTTTGTTGAGCAATGGCTTGGATTTTGCAGATTCTCCTATCCTCAAGCTCTTAAAATTAAGGACATTCCGCATATTGTTAATAATTTTTATGTTGTCATAAATATTATTAGTGCAGCGCTCTACCATTCATAATTTGATATTTCGCCACTTATTAAGTTACAGTTACCATAGTTGAATGAAGTTTTATAAGCTAATTTTATTTATATATTTAATATTACATTTTTTTCCCTCCTTGTTACTATTAAGTAGTTGCTATATAAATAATTTAGATTTAAAATATTATTAGTCTTTGTTAATAAAGTGCATTGAATGGTATTTAATTTTTTTTATTTCAATATCTTATTGAGATTTAGGATATAATTTATTTTAATATTTATTAGTAATTTCTAAATAATAATTAATATTATTAATTCTTATATATTATTTTATTATTATTTAATATATACTAAATTCTCAATTAATAATAATAATGATAATTTTAATTAAATTAATATTCATGATATATATATATATATATATATATATATATAAACAATTCAATTTATAGTAAACATTCTTGTATTAAAAATTATTTGGAACTTGGCTGCATTCATGGAACCTTTGTTTGAAAATGAAAACATCTCTTTTTATATTAACTAAGTGTTTATTAGTCATTTTCATTATATTGAAGATGTTGAATTTTACAAATGCATTAATTTAGAAGACATTGAAATTGGGGTTAATCACCTGGCTAATGGGAAAGCTAAGGACATTAAAAGTTACCAGACCAAAATCTTAAAAATTGGAGGTCCTGTCCTCATCCCCACATCCACAAGCGTTTCAATCAATATTAAAATTTACACAACTTTATTTAACATCCAAAAAACTAGTAAAAATAATAATTAATTCAAGCAATTCCTAAGTCAATAATCTGAAATAACGTAATCATTAATGTGTGGTTTTTTTATTCTCACACTTAAATTGAATTTTAAAAATACAAATAAAATATTTATTTAAGTAATGCATGTTATATAAAAATAAATATACATATTTGATTTGTAGTTTATATTACAATTTATAAGGAAGAAAATGTATAATAAAATATTTAGATGTTTCTATTAAATAACATAATTTTATATTAATATAGAGCTAAAATTATTTAACATTTAAAAAAAAAATATTGTATTTCTTTAATTTTAAAAAGTCTAATATTTTTGTTGATTTTCTTGGGTTTCTTAACAAGACAAAGAGCGATGCAATGTGAGTAGTAGGGTTTTCAAGGATCGAGTCTGACAAACTTGCAAACCGAGTAGATAGTGAAGAGACTGCAGCATCACGACAAAGTTGTACCACTGACAACATCCATGAGTGGCATGACAGGGGGGAAGAGATCCCCTCCTACCAGAAAATTGTTGCAGGAGAATTGAGCCAGCACGGAGCAGCCGACAGCAACGGTATTAAACCGAGCATGGTGTCTAGCCTTAGGCTTAAATCTATGGGCCATATGGAAAGAGAGGAACCGTAGAGTCATTAAAAATAAAGCCTCATCTCAGGAACAAATATGGGAAGGAATAGTTCGAAACGTCATAGAAACAATCTTAGCATAACAGTGGCACAAAGAAGATTGGCAATTCCCCCCCCAAGAAGCTTGAATTTTACAAAAACTCGATCTATCATAAAAAATGATTGCCACCATTACCTGGAAAAAAATAGGCTAGGTTTGATATCCCCGGCTCACTTTACTATCCCAAGAGAAGGATTCATAAAACTCAATTTCGACTGGGCATCAAAAGGGAATCCAGGAGTCGCAGGCCTTGGTGGCCTCTTCCGAGCAACCAAGCCAACACTCAACTAATATATGCTAGCTTGTGTGGGATAGAAAATAACAACTAGGCGGAGTTTGTTGCAGCAAGACAAGGACTTCCAATAGTTGTTCGAATGGGATACCAAAACATAGTGGTGGAAGGAGACTCAAGTCTGGTCATAAACACTTTGGCAAAAATGAACAATGGCACCACATCGGATAAGCTCAGCCAAAGTTGGAGGATAGCTCGCCTCATACAAGAGATAGGATAATCAATTGAAAGGTTTGATTATATACTGGTCCGACATGTTAGATGAGAAGGGAATAAAGGGGCATATTTTCTTGTAAACTAGGGATGCAATCAGAAAAATGGCTCGATGGAAAAATTATGGCTAGTCCAACTCTCGGAGAAGAGATTCAAAACCGTGGTGGAAATATTGGACCAAGACCATAGGCAAAGCTAGGAAAACATCCTTCCAGAAAATCAAGATCCCGGTCGGGGTCCGCCGCAGTGGATGGAAATGCCTGCAGGAAATAATCAAGCATACAGTTGAATTACGTACCACCACCCCCCACACGTTCAAAGTGATGGGTGCGGTGGCCCTTTGTATGAGTACATGCAAGGGTGGTGGGAAAGGTGGAAGAGATGGCAATGGAGAAATATGTTGTATAGAAGCAAAGGCGAGATAGATGGGTAAGGATTGTGAGTTTTCTTGCGGAGTAAGGAGCTAGAAAAGAGGTAAGGGAGGGTGATGATACTAGTGGCATCAAAATAGGAGCGGCAAGGGGTATGTATCTTGGCTCTTTGCCTCCTTTGAAATGTTGACGTGGTTTGATTTTTGTTGGAGGGAGAGGGAGATAATTGGGAAGGGTAATTAGGGGAAATCTTGGGGGAAATGGAGGAGGCGTCAAGCTGCAATAGTTTTGCTATGCGTCTCTATATTGAGCTTGTCGGGTATTGACCTTGCCTCTGGCTGTGTGGACCTTGCATTGTTTGGCAATGGGAAAATGGGCATTGCACACTACGGGCTGAGTGGGGCTGGTCAATGGGTTTGGTAGGTAAAGTCTTGGCATCTGAGGCTAAGGGTAGAAAGGCTCAACTAATATGTTGGGTAGGAGTATGGCCCTATTGCCGAAACCACAACAAATTCTGGGGCACTGGGAGAAATTACTGCATTAAGAGAATAGCTACGATCCTTGTGGGTGGTGTCGAACATGATAATGACAAAAGTATTGTTCCAGTTTACTGGGTAGAGGGGAAAGGGACTACACTCCATGGAGGGAACCCTATCGGGTTGAGGCTAGGCTCACTTGCATGGCCTTGGCTTGGGATTGTCAATCATACGGTGTATGAGAAGCAAGGGGGGTGGAGGGGTGAGAAGTTAGAAGGGATATGGAGCTTGGCCCTATCTAAGGACTGATTCTCCACCCATCTCGCCCCTGGTACTAATAGCAAATGGAAAAAGGAAATGAACGGGGAGGATGACAGCAATGACAATTCAAGTTAGGACAATAACCAGTGCTATAATTTGCCAAAGTGATCTTGGTTAACAAATATTTCGTTTGAACAGAACAGTGTTGATATGGCTCGGTCAACGAGAGGTCATGGACGTGGAAGACAAGGTCGAGAGCCTAGAAAGGTTAAGGACTCGAGCACGTCGGAGCCTGGCAGAGGGAGGAAATCGTAGAGCATCTTATCAGTCGAGCCGGTGCGGCATACCATGAGGGTACGTATGAAGGCATCTAGAATTTGTTAGAGGAATGGGAAGAGGAAATTAAGCAGGGCAGTGAGACAGAGGAGAATATGGAGAATTGGAGGACACTCATCCCAGACCCTGGGAATATAGGAGGTAGGATAATGCAATTCAAGCAGAGATTGTACCTCAATTGGCCAATGAAAAGCATGTTGGGTAAAGTCATGGAACATATCTCGGTGGGTATGGCGGTTTCTCTTCAAGGGATGCCTAGTTACAAACAAGATCTGTAGAGAATTCAATTTCAACTCCATAAGACTGGACAAAATTGAAAGACACATTCCATGCATCCTCGAATTGTTTGAGATGCCTAGAGCAACTGTCAAGGATCTTGCACCTGTGGAATTGGCCTCGGAGGAGCAGAAGGGCTAGTCAGTTTACCATGTTTACTTTTGTTATATATGCAATTAGCATTTACTTTTCATCATGCAAGTATATGTATAGATAGATATATAGAGTCTGGTCATGAAACAGAGACATATATAGCTTGGCTAGAGAGGTTGAAACTCTATTGGTTTTTGATGGCTTACAATGAGGATAAGTGGCCAAGAGACTTGATTTCCCATTGAGCAAATTAAGGCCACCTAGCCAAACCATGTAATGTAAATTTCCCAATTATAAATATGAAATGAAAAATGATGCCAAGCTTAACAAAAAAATGTAATCTTTTTATTTTTAAAATATTTCATAATAAACTAAAAATATTTCAATACAAACTTTAAATATCCATAATATTCTTATTATAATGATATATAATATAAATCTGTCTTAATTTAAATATATCAAAATAGATATTATATTTAACCTATAACTAATATTATAAAATTCTTTTAAAAGCTCTAAAACCCCACACACAAAATTATATATATATATATATATACACATCTGCACGTCAGTAACACTCAATAATTAATACCATGTACATTAGCCTTTATACAGATAATCTGAAATCACTTTTAACAGTAGATATATCTAAAATGTGTAACATTAATATTTTAATTAGAACGTGTGTAACATTAATATATTAATTAGAATTGGACTTGATGTTATTTATAATCTTATAGTTAATATATTTAACATATATAATTTGACTCATATTGTTACTGTTACTAAGTCCAACTCTTGTTATAGAAGTCGGGTGAGCAAAGTAAGCGCAGACGTCGCTATCGACAGAAAAATTGGTAAAATAAAAGATGATGTCATGTAGCATGGATATGAAATTTTAAATTCAGCACACACGGAATCACACAGCATCCTCCAATATGGATCACAGAGCATCCTACAGTGTAGAATTATAACTGCTTGTACATTCATAGTTTTTTAAATAAAGAAATAAGAAGTAAAAGAGACGAACAGGAGTGTGCAACAAGTCGGGCAATCTGATGTCATCAGCGGCACTGGAGCCGTCCTTAATATAATTTGGGAGTGTTGGGAGAGTATAGTAATGGCCCATTTCAAAGCTGATACGGAGACCCATATACGGAAAGAAAAGGAAAAAAGGAAGTGGTAAATTGTTTTTTTCTTGAAAATATATTTTTGATAATTCAAAAGAAAACTTAAAAAATTGGGCTAAAAAAGGTCTCTTAAAGATTTAACATATTATGAAAGATAACTAAATCCTCTAATGTAGTACACGTTATTATCAGACAGTTTTGAGATAAAAACTAACTCAACATCTAGTAAGGCTTCTTTGAATGACAGATCAAGTATTGTTATCAAATTTGGTCAAATTCACTAAAAAAAATTCCGGAAATTAGGGTATCCGATTCAGTTCCGCGATTAATAAGCTAATTCGAAGTTTGGTATGGATATTTCACGGATTCGGTTCAGGCCTGGGCAAATTAAATTCAGAAAAATCAGTTCATTGTTTATTGGCATGTATGTGTTTGCTAAACACAATGCCCTAAGCACCTAATCGATGGCTGCAGAATCCTGTGTGGTAACTAATTATTAATGGGTAAATTTTTTATTTTAGGTATTTCCGTACAGGATTTAGAAGGCCGAAAAGCAAGCATTTTAGCTTGAACCATGAATTTCTGAAATATTTGAAATATTGGAGCCTAAACAATAAAGGTGAAATATTTGAAATATTGGAGCCTAAACAATAAAGGTCAGCAAGCTCTATAGACAACAGGTTCTATAGAAAATAATTTATTTTGATTTTTAAAATATATTTATAAAAAATCTAAATAAATAAGTTCAGAATATTTAATGTTTTAGTATGTATTTTTATTAAATAATTTTAAATAAAAATAAGAGAGATTTTAAAGAAAAAAAAGAATGCGGTTTTTCTTAGTAAATTATAGTTTTGAAATGGTTTATACTAATTAATAATTTCAAAATGAACACTAAAAAAAATACACAGAAAGCATGAAGAAAAGTGTATATATCTAAATGTTTAAGATGTGTATATTCAAATTTTTTCTTAATTGAAAATTTTCTATTCGAATTTTTATCATATCCAATTCGAACTTGGTAATTATGATATCAACCATAATTCACATAAGAAACAACATTTTTTTTTTTTAAGTTCTATAAAAGTAAGTTACATCGTGATCATTTCCAAGAATAACATTCAATGAGTGACTTACATCTAAGAGTACTTTAACAACACACCTAGTAACTTAACATAACATATAAGAGTACCTTAACAACACACTCACCATCTATTTAAAAATACATAAACAACAAATAACATCATCCAAATCATAATAAAAAATGAGTAATGTAATGAAAGGGAATTTCAAATGTAACTAACTAAATCTGAATGCATCACTAGATTGATAAAAGACAGCAGATACATGGAGTTTTATATTTAAAGTAGAGAATTAACATTGAATACATAAAAGAGTCAACAGAAAAGGCAAAGATCAAGTTTTTCAAAAGTTAGGATAGCAGGTTTGGTCTCACAAATTTTGTGGTCCAATCTCAATCAAAACTATATATATCTTAAAAGTTGATTAAGAAATGTTGTGTGGTCCAATCTCAATGAGGACTATATATACCTAAAAGCTGATTAAGACCTGATTTCTTCCTTTAAAAGTTGATTAAGAAATGTTGTGTGGTCCAATCTCAATGAGGACTATATATACCTAAAAGCTGATTAAGACCTGATTTCTTCCATTGAAACAGAAAAAAGGAAAATGATAAACACATAACATTGACACAGAGCAGTTTGCTAAACAAATAAATTTAAACCAAATTCTAAATCCAAGTTCACCTATCTGCATATTGCAGAGCATATGGAGAATGCGTTTAGAAACTCTCCACCACTGACACGGTGTAATATTTTCTGTTCTTCCTGGAACAGACATTCACTATAATTCTGGTAGTTGCTGCGTGCACTATACCCGTCACTCTTGCTTGCGCCGCCCGTGATTCCATCGGGCAATCTTATATTTTATCATGGCAAGAAGCGTGAGCATTAGAATTTGACCATAAATCTGCTAGTGCCCGCATTGCCTGAACCTGCATTTCAAGCGCCACGATGTAGTCCGCCGCTTCTTTTAGGAAAACAGGCGTGTCCAGTCGGCCGCTCCCCGGCACAAGCGCCCTCAGAGTCTCCATTCGAGAATCCACCGTGCCCGTAGCTTCTTCATTGCAATTATCACATGACCATATGCCTGTCGTCCCCATCAGCCCGTATTCCTCTCCGGGCAGTTGTTTGCGGGCATTATCGCAAGCGGCCGCCGTTTCGCAGGGTCTGCCCTTGCCAGACACAGATCTCCTTGTTCCCCTTGGATTTCGTCTGGATTTAACTCTTCGACGTTGGCAGCGCGATTTGTTAAACCTAAAATGGTATTTGCCGAGAATGGCCCGGCGCCACGCGGTTCGACTCCTCACCGTCATGGCCAGCGACAGATCTGCGGCCAATTTCACTGCTCGAATTCGAGCGGAGAGCCTGCTCGAGCGTTGATGGATTTTTCTACGGCGTAGCAGCGAGAGGAGCCGGCTCAAATATTTCTGTTGGAAATCGGCCCTCCATGGTGCCCATTTCCCACCTACAGAACGCCGCTCCATATGATAAGCAGCTCAGCAAATTTCCAAACTAAATTTCTGATGTTCCCTAAGAGAGGGAGACAGAGAGCTGCACAGACATGTGCTCAGCTTCCCCTGGGCTTTAAAGAGAAAAGACTATGCATATGCATCTGAATGTGGGGAGCGGGCGGGGCCCGCCCCGTCCAAATTATTTCTCTTAGCCGTACGCTGTTGCCGTCAGAATCACATGGGAAGTCGTCTCCGTCGTCGCTATGTCCTTGCATGAACTCTAAGCGTCATTCACCATAGGAACTCTTGAAAGGGGGTTGTACAGCTATTATAAATTTGGGAACTTTTGGTTGCAACTGGGGGAAATAATTTTAGGTTAGATTATGTTAAGTTGTAAATTTGTGTGGAAAATGATGGGAATTTTTTTTTTTTTTTTAATAGATTTTGTAAAATTTGATAATTTTTTGGAAATTTAGGTTATCACTATTAAGTTTTAAGATTGTAGGCTTAGAGGGTTTTAATAATGTTAAATCTATTTCTATTATAAAAAAAATTCAAACACTCTTACCATTATATTTATTTAAAATTTATTTTTAAATGTGAATTTATATATATATATATAAACATTTAAATCACGTAATTATGCAATAGTGTTTTTTTTTAATATTTTGATTTTAAAAATCATATATAAGCTAATATTCAATTAAAAATTGTAATTTATCATTGAAATACATAAATTTTGAATTTATATATATATATATAAACATTTAAATCACGTAATTATGCAATAGTGTTTTTTTTTAATATTTTGATTTTAAAAATCATATATAAGCTAATATTCAATTAAAAATTGTAATTTATCATTGAAATACATAAATTTTGAAAAAATATCATCAATTTAATTATAAGCACGTAAAAAATAGATGAATTTTTAATCCAATGGTGGAATATTTTTGTTTAGAAAAATATTAAAAAGAATAACAAATCGACAGAATTGGCCAGTTAAAAAATTCCACAAATCAGATTTATTTCAACGGTTTCCTATCGAATTTCAGAATTTTTTTATCCAAAAGTATAACCCTAAAACCTCCAAAACAGACAACACTTAGAATACACCCTGAAATTGACTCGTGCCTCGGCGCGAAGGTTCGGCCAGAGTTACGGCATTAATGACGCATATGGCTACCCCATTTTAAATTGAATCCTACTACGTAGGTTTGGCGTATGATTTGAGGGCTTTTGTATATCATTTGAGTAGGAGCTTTGTATGAAATAGAGGGATGCATGTTCTAACATATTATTTTCTGGCCGGGAACTTTCTCACGCAGTTTTTTAATGTAAAGTGTTCGCCTTTTATAAGTGAATCCTAGGTTGAGTAGATCATTTGAGTAGATGCTACGTATGAAATAGCGGGAGCCATGTTCTAAGATATTATATCGATATACTCATGGCGTATGATTAAATAATGGCAATGCGATGCGGATATGAGGGATATTTATTCAATTTCTTAGGGTACATAATAAGCTTTTGAAAGTCATGCATGTGTCTCTTGTCTGTTGATAATTAATTTAGTTATTTCGTAGTTGAAAAACATGACTTAATTCTCGATGCTTTGTGGGCCGAATAATTGTGATGAAGTTTGATTAAAAACATAAAATATATTGATGTTTTGTTGGCCAAAAATTAGTGATTAATTTATTTAAAAAACAAGTACTGTTCATTGTTCAACCTTTGATGTGTTTTTAAACCGAACCTTCATGTGTTTTTAAACTGAACGACGATGCTTATAAGAATAACTTAATCAATATTGTGATTACAAACAGAAAGTTGCATTCAGATATATGTTGTGAATACAAAGAGAAAGTTGCATTCAGATTTATGTTCTTATATGATTTAGACATACATCCAAATTGTAGAGTGCATATCCCTTCAGCAATCCATCGTCTTGACCACGCTATCCCCTTCCATTCGACCTGGATTTTCTTATTATCGAAATGAAATATTAGTGTGATCCTTTTTCCTTTATAAAAAGAGATGTAACAATGAGTGGAGGAGAAGATCTAACATTGAGCCATGCGTCCTTTCTAGAAATTAATGTGATACTCTTAACTAAGGCATCGATATTTGTTCAATTCTTCAATGTTCATCTAGAAATCCGGGACCAGCCGAGGTCATGTATGAGCTGTCGCATCATATATTAAATTAGAAAATATGTTTCTTTTTGCATTGTTGTATAAAATATAAAAGGGTGATTATTATTTATAGTGATGGAAGACGTTACTCTAAGCAAAAGATAACTTTCATGGTTGAGCTTCAAAAAATGTTTGTATAAATTTATAATCCGTAATAGTTGGTTGTATGGGAAAACAACACTCATATGTGTGTTTTTAAGTGGAACATAGAAAGTAAATATAAGAAAAAATAGACCCAAAGAATGAGGTCATGTTAGGTACTTAAGTATAAAATAGTCTTTCACAAGATGAGGAAAGAAGAAAATACTCTTTTAAAATAGACAAAGATACCAATGTTGAAAAGGGAATTGATGTTGAAATTGCATTTCTCACAATTAACCATTGAATGGAAAAAGAAACAAAATTGCAAAAGATGAATGTTCGAATTAGGAAGCATGTCTAAAATGTTTAAGAGGAGAGCTAGGTAACATTAAATTACTTTGTTGAGATTTGAAGTAGAATAGATTTCATTGAGAGGGATGAGAGGAAAATAGCGACAACTAGCACATAAATGCTTCAAAAAAATAGTTGCTGGAGATGATCCAAAATAAAGGCTTTGAAGATAAGTAACCACCCTTAACCAACAAATGGGCAATGAGGCTCGTAGACACTAACCCAACATTACAAACACCATCAAAAGATTGTGTCACTACTAAAAAGCCAGAAGATGCAATGATCACCCCAGAATATACGGATATAAAATTGATAAGTGGCTTTACATGGTGTTGGTTGCACGAAAGACTAAGGATGAAATGATGAATGGTCCCAAATCAGATGAAGTAATAATACAAGTCTTGAATGCACAATTTCATAGCCTTGAGATAGACACAAACCATGACCATCTTGCATGCTTATATATGACCCAAAGGCTTTGTAATCTCGTTTATCATGATTAGTATTTTTGTTATATGCATAATCTAATAATAGGCTCAAGAAAAATGAATGATCCTGCATATATAAAGCATTATATTAGAAGCTTTCTTGGGGCACTTCTAGATGCAATACAGAAAAATTTTAAAGACAGAGCCACTACCCTAGAAGGCATGTCCATAGCAATGGAAAATCGCCACATCAGAATAGTAATCCAAGAATGTTGTCTATCCAAAAGAGTAAAAGAAGATTTGAAAATATTTTCGCATCATCTATGTGAAAAAATGTAGGAAATATGCCAAAATGGGGATGTGCTCATAATCATGGCTACGAGACTATAAAAATATCTACCAATACAAGAAAAAGGATAAATACTATACTTTTACATCTAGATTTCTTTGGATAGATTTGGAAGTATAAGAAAAATAAAATGTTTCACAAAAGGATTCCATATTTCAAGAAAAGATGACCCCCCAAAAAGAATTATGTATGCTATAATTGTAAAAAGTAGGCCAGTGAGATCATCAATACCTATAGAAGAAATATAATCTAAAAATGGTAGCATTATTAAGCTTTATGTTGGTAAGGATGGCATGGCCAACTAGAATGGAGGAGACGATTGTTAGGTTTTCTTCATAGACAAGATAATTGTTATGAGTCCCTTTATCACTTTCTCCTACATAACTAGAAGGATTGTTTTTTATGTATATGAATGGACCATTTGATGTGTTGGGGGGCATAACTTTAGGATTGTTCGAGATTGATTTGGTTATTGCAAACAGGGGCATTGGTTTTCTTGACCTATGGATGTGGGTAAGCATTTGGGTTTTGTTTGAGTACTTCTCTTCCCAAGCAATTGTATAAGAGGAGAGCTAGGTAACATTAAATTACTTTGTTGAACTTTCAAGTAGAATAGATTTCATTGAGAGGGATGAGAGTAAAATAGCGACAACTAGCACATAAATGCTTCAAAAAAATAGTTGCTGGAGATGATCCAAAATAAAGGCTTTGAAGATAAGTAACCACCCTTAACCAACAAATGGGCAATGAGGCTCGTAGACACTAACCCAACATTACAAACACCATCAAAAGATTGTGTTACTACTAAAAATCCAGAAGATGCAATGATCACCCCAAAATATACGGATATAAAATTGGTAAGTGGTTTTACATGGTGTTGGTTGCACGAAAGACTAAGGATGAAATGATGAATGGTCTCAAATCAGATGAAGTAATAATACAAGTCTTGAATGCACAATTTCATAGCCTTGAGATAGACACAAACCATGACCATCTTGCATCCTTATATATGACCCAAAGGCTTTGTAATCTCGTTTATCATGATTAGTATTGTTGTTATATGCAGAATCTAATAATAGGCTCAAGAAAAATGAATGATCCTGCATATATAAAGCATTATATTAGAAGCTTTCTTGGGGCACTTCTAGATGCAATACAGAAAATTTTTGAAGACAAAGCCACTACCCTAGAAGGCATGTCCATAGCAATGGAAAATTGCCACATCAGAATAGTAATCCAAGAATGTTGTCTATCCAAAAGAGTAAAAGAAGATTGGAAAATATTTGAAAATATTTTCGCATCATCTATGTGAAAAAATGTAGGAAATATGCCAAAATGGGGATGTGCTCATAATCGTGGCTACGAGACTATAAAAATATCTACCAATATAAGAAAAAGGATAAATACTAGACTTTTAGATCTAGATTTCTTTGGACAGATTTGGAAGTATAAGAAAAATAAAATGTTTCATAAAAGGATTCCATATTTCAAGAAAAGACGACCCCCCAAAAAGAATTATGTATGCTATAATTGTAAAAAGTAGGCCACTGAGATCATCAATACCTATAGAAGAAATATAATCTAAAAATGGCATCATTATTAAGCTTTATGCTGGTAAGGATAGCATGGCCAACTAGAATGGAGGAGATGATTGTTAGGTTTTCTTCATAGACAAGATAATTGTTATGAGTCCCTTTATCACTTTCTCCTACATAACTAGAAGGATTGTTTTTTATGTATATGAATGGACCATTTGATGTGTTGGTGGGCATAACTATAGGATTGTTCGAGATTGATTTTTGGTTATTGCAAACAGGGGCATTGGTTTTCTCGACCTATGGATGTGGGTAAGCATTTGGGTTTTGTTTGAGTACTTCTCTTCCCAAGCAATTGTATATTGTTTAAAGTCTCTAACAAATGTATTAAATGTGAGATGAACTCCTCCCAAGTAGCACTGTAAACTAGTATATCATCTAGATAAATGATATCAAATGAATATAGATAAGGGCATGGTACATCATCCATTAATCTCATGGACATAATTGGTGGATAGGATAGACCAAATGACATGACTAACCATTGATAGAAACCTTGTTTGGGTTTGAAAGAACTCTTCCAATTTTCTAGTTCTTTTGCTTGAATCTAGTGATACCTTGATTTTCAATATATCTTAGTGAAGTATTTATATTGTTTCAATTATTCAATAAATCATCAATCCTAGGAAATAGGTACTCATTCTTGAGCATAATCCTTTCTTGTTCTTTTTAACTGATGAAAATTTGTGAAGTTTGATCCTTCTTTGGAATAATTATGATGGGTGACTAAGAAGGTGAGGTATTTTGTCAAATCACACAACCCATTATTATACAATGGAGAGTCTGGAAAAAAATGATTTTGTGCTCCAATTTCCTCTTGGGTTGCATTTGTTTAGGCTACTAGAACACTCATTTATATACATGTAGAAACCCTTATAGTGGTTTCCATTGTTCTTCAGTATACCCTCTTAGGCATTTGCTTTCCCTCATTAACTCCTCATTAGATTTATTTTCACTTAAAGATAGTAAGCTATATTTTTTTTAGAACTAACCAATTTCTTGGCTTAGTTGGCACTTAGTAACGAAATCTTAGACCTGACTATGTGTGCAGTAATCATTAATTATTTCTCATCCTTGATGAGGAAATATTGGTTGGCTCTCTACATCAAGATTATATTTCATATATAATTGTAGTTTCTCCCAAATTTATCTCCACATACATCTAGTGGAACAACATGAAATTCTACTTCATCTCTAAAACCAACACTAATAACAAATTTTTCCCAACACTATTTTTTTGCCTTAATTTCTACATCCTTATTTACCCATCCCAAAGGATATGGGCTATGATGATCTCAAACCCCCAATCCAAGTTTCTTGATTAGATTAACTACTTCCAGAGTATTTTTTAAACCTGAGTCAATTTTTTGGTGACACATTTCTTAATGAGGAAGAGCTTGGTTATCTCCTTCCCTTCTTGATAATAAAGGATACTCAGATTCATATCTTTCTACACTAACATATAGAAAATATTCTCGTATACATTGGAGTTATTTTCCACTTGATTCCTTAAATATATGGAGATAAAATTATTTTTCTTCATAGCCTTCTTCCCTTCATCTTTAGATATGTATGTGAATTTTATCACTTCTTCATTATGTGGTCATTAGAATTATAATGATTGCAATGATTGCTAGGATGCTTTCATTACTGTGCAATGGCTATTATTTTCTTGTCATTTCTTACTTTCTGCGTCTTCTTCCCTTCCTTGGAATCTTCCTAATGCTCCTTTTGTTTTGAGCCATGATGAGCACCAATATTGCAACAAGAATGCTGAAACTCCTCGGGCTACCAACTTTACTTTATCAACCTGGGGTTCGTACGAACTTGGAGGTGACAGTGTTGTATACACAAGTAGATGTGATGGGTCCACTCTTTTTCACTATTGAGTTGGCGATAGACCCCTATGGTTTCTCAAACCAACCTTCTATTGATTCAGAAGGAGTTTGGTTACTAATGAAGAAAAGGAAATTTTGCACTAATTGGGAGAATTGAAATATTGTCTACTGGAGTAAGGAAAGACTAAAATCAATGCTTTAAACACACCACTCATCTAACTAATTTCTAATAGATATTACCTCAGAAGAAGTCTAAGCTAACATTTGTGTAATCCTAACTGTCCTAGGCATGCAATTTGAAATAACCAAACATTATATTGTTGTGCACATGAATGAACACAATAACTCATTTTTTCTTTTTGACCTTTTTTGTGAAAATGGAATGCTAAGTCTTCTTGGTGATGTGGCAGGTGGGTTAGAGATGGTGATAGAAGGTCAGATGGATTGGTAAGCAAGTAAGGTTCTTCTCCTATCTTCTTGGATGCTTTTTCCACAAATCGGCCGCAAAACAGGCCACTATCGGTCATCCTACATGATGTCCTAATGCTCCTACAACATCCCGTGTATTCCTACAAGATCCAGCTGGGAGAAATAGGGGTGACTTGGAAGGTGGCATAGGGATTAGAGAAGGTTAATTATGGAAGAAACAAGGCTAGGGGGTGGCTAGGACTTCCTTAGAGCTCAAACCAATGTTTGTAAGATGGTTGGATTTTCTCAACAAACATGGAAAGTTGTTCTTATGGAATGATGAATTGGTTGAGGGACTTTGTGGCTTTTGGTAATCATGGATGGATGAAGTTAGGCTGGAGTTGTTGGCTTGAGATCTTCCTGCACTATTGAAACTCCTACAATACATACATTACTGGAATTTATCCATGAATCATATCAATCAAGCAAGATTTCTAATCAACTTAAGAAAACAAAATTTCATTATTTAGTCACCTAATTCATGCATGGAAATACTTGCAGAATATTCTGAAACACCATGAGATCTAATAAAAAGTTGAATATATAAAAAATGGAAAGTGAAACATATTTTGAAAACTGAAAAGATGCTAGCCTAAGTAGCAGAAAACCCTAAATTTCATAGGAAATTAGAATTTTGTCTTTTTGGGGCTAAATAGGAGTTTTGCCTCAAACCATGGCCCTAAAGGGAGGAGTCAGGCCAGATCCATATACTATCAACCTTTTTGGTATTCCTTTATCTCTCTAAAGCAACTGCTAAAGCAATGCACAACTGGAAGCAAACTAATCAAATTCACCACTACTTGCAATGAAACAATGCTAAAATCAATTCAATGCTTAATCTATGAAATAACCTAAACATAGAAGTACAAGAAGAGGAGCCTTTTATGCTAGGGTTGGGTCCTAACCCAAGAGCTTCAGCCCTCTGAGTCAACTCAGTGTTGGATTAAGGAAATGCTCATTCTCATTATCATATTAGAAAATTTACATAACAATGTTTTTCCACAAAACTTGAACTTGAAAATGCTTAGCGCTCTTACATAAAAAATCTAAATCCTAATGAGGGTCTAGGCCTCCTTATTTATACAATTGAAGTCTCCAACGACTTCCTTAAATCTAGGGAGGCTTGGCTCCCAAACTCAAGATGAACTGGCTCTTAACTGTCACTAGCTCGGCTATCCATGATCTCCATTACTTGGCTACTTGCAACTACAAGATAGTGTGATTTGATTGAGGAACATTCGAATGAGTGAGGATTAAATGAGGAGGATCTATCTCCTAGAATCTCTCCTCCTTGTCTCATTTGAGTTTCCAACCCTAATTAGCCAAAATTGCCATGATTTTCTCTCAAAAACCTGTAATCAATGCACATCAGACCACTAGACATAACATCTTAAATTTACTCATCTCATTAAGAAAAATATAATTAAAATATGTAAGGAATTATGAGAAGATTTGATTTTAATAAGATTGGAGGTGTATTAAGGTCCATATAGTTACCCAATGATGAGGATCATCATCACCCCCTACTGAAGATGTTCCTCATCCTCTGAGCAACTTAATATATACCCATATCCTTCATTACTTTGGTGGCCTCCCTAACATACCATGCTTTTGTTGTAGTTTCTTGTTCTTGTGAATAAAATTCTGCCTTCCTCTTTATTTCTTCCCATTGCTTTCTTTCTTCTTCTTCTTTCCTTCCTTCCAACATTACTAAGAGTAGTGGTGGACTGAGTCTCAAGCTAATCCAATTGACTTGGAGTCTTTGTAAAGATTTCTTGTACATGGGTGCTATGTTTAGTGTCTCTCTCATCCTCTGGGGAGAATGGTATTCTGTGATTTTCATGTTGTAAGGCAAGGTGTTCCATCTCCTTTCGAAAGCTTACATGCTATCATCTTCCAACAATCTTAACATGTCTGCAAAGTGTTTGATTGCTTGCTCTTGTGCAGGAAGGTACCTAGGTGCAAGATTAGGATCATTTGCAATCAGGTTACAGGTGCTAATGAAAGCCATTGGATTAGATTGCTCAACTCTTATCATGAGGGGTTCTGTCTCTTCTCTTTCCATTACCTTTTTCATTTCTGCAACTCTTGCCCCCTTATGATTCATCCATGATGCTAAAGCCATCAGTTGCAAGTTCCCTAGTTTTGAATTTGGGTCCCACACATTCAAATCTATTAAGGCCAAGTTGCGTAGGTAAAACTCAACCATTTTTTTCTCTATCTTCCATGGTGCTTTGATCATAGATATCAATGAATTATCTATAGTCTTGGAAGGGCATAGTGCATCTTTGTGTTAAAGCCTTAATTTGGAATTGTAGCCATTATTCCTTGAGATACAAGGCATAAGACTTTGCTGGCATTGTGCACTGGATTTCCTCTAAGGATAAACTAGCCATAGCTTCCAACTGGCTTTCCCTTTCTTGTAATTTTCCCCTTAGCCATACATTCTCTACGTCTAACTGAGCTTTCATCATTGCCTACTGCCACTTATGCTGCTCAGTTCTCTACCCATCTCCTTCAATTTTTCCTCCATGTGGCCTACATCCTCCATTCCTTTTGATTCGGCAATTGGCATCCACCTATGTGTCCTTCCACTTTATTTCTCAAGTTCAAAGAATAAGGGAATGACAAAGTTATCTGGGATAACCGTACCCCCTTCAATGAACTTGTAGTAAGAGTTGAGGTTGGGTTGTGGAATAGGCTCTCTAAGATCTGGGTCTTCCTTCTTCGTTTCTTGCTAAGTGATACCTTCCTGGTCCATTTTTTGAGTTTCCTGTAGGTTTAGCAGAGTTTCCTGTAGGATGGCCTATGCTTCCTGTAGGTCTTTTTGTGTCTCTTCTAGGAGACCTTTTCCCTTTGATGAGGAACACCTTGTGACAGGCCTCCTAACATATGTGATGGGAGATTTGGGAGAGGCTTGTCCTGATGATCCTTCTCCTTGATTTTTCTTAAGAGGAGCTATATTTTCTTGCTGCTTTGGTAAGTCTTCAATAACAATAGGAGTTTTGGTGGGTGTTTGAGGTCTTTCTTGCCTAATTCTTGTGCTCTTTCTTGTCCTAAAGTACAGTGGGGTTTGTCTTTGTATTTTTCCTTTTATCTTGATAGATGTACTTAGGGAAGTAAGAGAAGTTGTTGCCTCCTTCTCTCTGGGTTCTAGAGATACCCTTGGTGATACACTTGGTGATTCTTCCCCTTATTTGCTTAGAACTGTAGACCTCTGTTCTTCCTTTTGTTGTATCTCCTTCTTCTCATTCTCCTTCTCATCCTTGTCTCTCTCTTTCTCTTCTTCCTCTAGTTCCTCACTCTGCTCATCTGTCTCCTCTTTTGTTTCTTCTTTTATCTCTTCTTCATTTTCCTCTTCCTTTTCTTCATCTTTTTCCTCCTCTGTTTCCTCTTCATTTTCTCCCTCTGTTTCTTCATCCTTCTCACTAGCAGTGGGGATTTTGTCATATTCAAGAGCTTGAATTGCTCCCTCTGCTTGCATGTCTCTGAAAGTTGTCCATGTAATAGGGAGTCTTAGGTTTTGTAGAGCATCTTCTAGGATTAGTTTGATCAACCCATGATGGGCTAGTTGTTGATGTTTTCCCTCCTACACTTTGATGCTCATATCTATCAATGATTGAAGAAGAAATTAGGGTATACTTAACCTATTTTGAGGAGGTGTGTCTACTTCGAATCTCAGTTCTTGGAGGAGTCTAAATTGGTATCCATACACCACACTGTATCTCCCTTCACATGATATATATTTACTGAGGTGGTAACTAACTTCATTCCAAGGGTATGGAAGGCTTTCTCTTCCGATCCCATTTGTTTCCTCCATTGCCTCCTCCCATTTCAGAAGGAATTTCTTCTTTGCAAGGGTGTTTTTTCCCTTATCTTCCTTTCTCCAAGGTAACCCTAAAGGGAGTGTGGTGATTCTGCTTATAACTTCAGGGGTGATTTCTACTGATAGGCCTTTCATGAGAGGAGTGGCATGGGTCCTAGTGAGGGGTATGAGTGAGAGAGAGAAGTCTCTAGCCACCTCATCATCGTATACTTTCATTATTTCAAAGAAACCCGTCCAATTGTGCCTTGTGAAAATTGTTTAGTCAATTTAACGTCTTAAATTGCTCTACATAAATTATCAATCCGGGTATCGTAAACTGATGAAGTGTGGTGCACTATATGTGCTTAGTTAACCTTTCTCTTACTTCGTTGTTTTATAGTTTATGTTCAACTCTTCCTAAAACTCTGCTTCAAACACATGTGCTGTGTAAAGCACGATTAAGAAGTAGTCAGAAATAAGTCCAAAAAGTAGTCAAGCTCTAAGGTGACAAGTAAGAAAAACCACTTTAAAGACCAGTTATAATGTTCAACTCTTCCTAAAACTTTGCTTCAAACACATGTGCTGTGTAAAGCACGATTAGGAAGTAGTTAGAAATAAGTCTAGAAAGTAATCAAACTTTAAACTTGCAAAGAAAGAGCTTGAAAGAAATAACTTGAAATGAAACTGAAAGCAAAGAACTTGAAATGACTTGAAAGTAAATGACCACTTCCAATGGCACTAGACACCATTCATGCTACTGCAAATAAAAGAAAAGAAAGTCACTTTTAAAACCAAAGATAAAGATTATCTCTCTCTAACTCGCTGCTTCAAACACATGTACTGTGTAAAGCACGGAAAGAAAGTAGCTTAAGTTGAATTAGAAAAGTGATTAAAAATGAGAAAATCTACCTTAAAGACTAGTGATAACGTTTTGCTCTTTCTAACTCTCTACTTCAGCCATATGTACTATGCAAAGTATGATTAGAAAGTAGTGAAAGAATAGTCTAAAAAGCACTCAAAGCCAACTGCAAGTTAGTGGTATTCTGATCCTTAAAAGATAACAATTTATGATAAAAGATCATTCATGTGTTAGCAGAACTTTGAGAAATAAGACTAAAAATCAGCTATAAAAACAAAGGCAGCAGCTTGAACCTGTCAACTTCAAATACCATTAGTTTGTAAAGCAAATACATAAACATAAAAACAAATCCCGGGAGAAAATAAAATGCAATAATTCAAACTGTACAAGGCAGGGGCCCCCTTCTACCTATGAAATCAAAGCAAACTTAAAATTGCATGAATGAAAATCTAATCTACCTTACATTCTACAAAGCAATATTTACAAAATGAAATCTAATCTACTCACATCCTAATATGCTCCATGACATCTACTTCACATCTCCTTCCATGTTGAGAACATCAAAGCTTTATTCAATTTCTTCAAAAGTGCAAAGTACAAAAGCTTTCAAAAGCCATGAGACTAACAAGCTAAAAGGACTAAGAAAAGACTAAAGGAAAGACTAAAGAGAGACTAACTAATGAAGGAGAGAGATCTCCTATTTATACAAAAAGATGAGAGCCATCTCATTAATGATAATCCATGAATATCTCCCTCTACCTCTAGAGTCCTAATCAAAATAGGAACTGATAAGACACATGTCTTTTAGAGTTACAATACAATTAGGAGATGTGACACATATCCTCATGATCCCATGATTCTTTCCAACCAAATTCGAATTTGGCCTTAGAGTGCCACATAAGGGTCTTCTAGAAGCCTCCTTTCAACCTACACATGTCAACAAACTCAACCCATTTGTTAGGTATAAGCATATGCACATTATTTTCTAATGTTTAACCACAAATTCACTTAAAAGGCTTAGAAATAATAAATATTGGAAAAACATAAAGGTAGCCCAATGATAATGAAAGTGGGATGAATGTGGTGACATAGTAGTGAAATGGAGGTGAAATGGAGGTGATATAATGGACATAATAGCGAAAGTGTAATGCAAATGAATGACATTTTCAAGACTCAACATACCCCCCAACTGAAGCTATTGCATGTCCTCATGCAACATATATTACATTGACTCTTTTGATCCTTGAGCTTTGGCTTAACTTTGCATGATATCATTTGATAACTTCATATTTCTGCAAAGTGTTTTACTTGAATTGCAACATGGTTGGTTCTTGTGTTACAACCATTTTTTTTTTTTTTTTTTGATCTTTGAACTTTGCATAATGATATTTTGATTATTGTTGCAAAGTATATCTTTATTGGATTGCATGATGGTTGGTTCTTGTGTGACAACCATGATTTTGTTTGTATCCAATTTATCCTTTAAGCACTTTTTCAAAAGCCATTGTATGCTCATAATAGCAATGTAATAATTGATATATGTTGGAAGTATGTGAGCTCTTGAATATGTTATGGATATGGAAAGATATGAATATGAATGTATTCCCCCCCCCAACTGATAGTATTGGCTATTTTATGAAATGAGGAAGAGAAATGTTTTTCCAACAAGTATCATTCTAGCTTTTTATGGAATTCTATGGTTAAAAGTTAGAAAATGTCGTACCTTCACTTACCCTTTGGAATGGATGAGTTGTATGTGTGTGGTGGCTGAAAACTTCTGATCACATTCTTCTTCAAGTGGCTGAACAAGAGGAGTCATGGATAGAGAGATAAGATGGCTTTTTATTGCTTCTACTAAAACTTGTTGAATCTGCTCCAAAATGCTGAAAATAATAGTCTTCATGTCTTCAAAACTCATTGGCACAATTCCTACTATGTGAAAAGATGTTCTGATGTCGAACATAGTAGGAAATTGTTGGCTTAGTGGCCATTAATGGATGCCACTAGTCAACACGAGAACTCTCACCATTGATGACAATGAGAGTCAAGATGCCCAAACACATCTTGCTAGGTACGAATGAATTTGCTGATGTCGAGTCACCTAGAAGATCTAACGAACAAGGGACATTAATGTATTCCCATTGTTTGTCAGCATAAGGACTTGCCATTAAGGCATGCAAGTCTCAAGGTGTTTTTACAAAGAACTTAGACTCAAAGGACTATGGACTCAATAATTTGCATTGAAGCAGGGCTTATTTGCGGAATGAAAATGACAAGGAATGGAAAGTGAACATGGAAAATGGCAATGGAGAACAGAAATGACAATGGAAATAAGCATGTGAATGAGCCTTTTGCTTTTATTGGTGGGTTATGAATGGACAAAAAGAAATGGAAAGTGTATGTGAATGAAAATGGAAAATATGGAGTGGAATGAGGTGAATGGTTTATTATGAAGTATGGATGTGATGGATGGATGTGATGGAGACAATAGTATCTGAAAGTTTTTCAAGTGTTTGGATCTGATTTTGCATCAGCATATTTCCTCTTTGCTGCTTAATCATCCTCTTATGAAACAAATTGGTCTCTTAGAGAGACATCATTCCCTTGTAGTCATTTGTCCTTCCTCCTGGAACCTGCAAAAAAAAACTAATACTTCTTCTGCAATGGAATGTAAGATTATCAAAGGAGAGAGGTGGCCAATCTCTCTAGTTATGATATTTACACACAAAACTAGGAATTTGTATTAATAAAACAAGTTCTCAAAGGAAAAATCAAAAGAATTTATACCTGCTTTGGAATTAGTGCCTCAATTTGATGTTGCTTCTTTTCAGCAATTTATTTCATTATTTGCCATTTCAAACTCTAATGATATATTTCTCATTGTATAGATCTTGTTGAGATATTTCCAATGGTACTTAAATCATCAAAATCGGATTCTGTATGAGAAAGATAGGCTAATTTGAACAATGAGGTTTTTCTGGCTGCGGAATTGAGGAACAGCTCTGTAGCTAAAAACCTTGAATAAAAAGTTAGCCATTCAATTTCATTATCAGTCCAAAATTAATCAATACCTTCAGAAAAGTGAGAAAATAACTTGTTCATTTCATTGATTCAAAATTATTATTTTTTCTTGACATGCAGCGACTTAGTGTGGCGACTCAGTGTGGCGACTTTGTTATAACACCCAATTTGACTTCCCTTTGACCGGGGTCTTTTTCAGCAAATTTGACCGAATGAATAGGACACCATCCATGTACTGACATTTCTCTAGCTACCCATGTGACCTGCTTTGCCTGATGACACCTACAACCTAGAGTTTAACAAAACAACTGCGGGATCACTAAATGGCTGCGGGATCGCTAAATGGCTGTGGGATTGCAGAGTGTAGAAAATACTGTGAAATCGAGTGGCTGTGTGCGAACAAACTAAGCAATTTCTCCATACCAAACTTCGGCTGAAAAATGGAACTGTGGAGTTTGAAACAGAGCTACGGAGTTTAAAACATTATGGTCATCAAAGGGGAAGCAAGCAACTATCATATCCTTTGTCCTCGGATGCTTTTTTTTGTTGAAAAGAGAACTCCATTATGATCAGATACTGTAATAGATGGTCGAACCCAGTAAGGCATTTATGAAGACGGAATCCCCGAAGTATACATCTCCTACCAGGTTGAACTTCACTATTGGAATATGTGAGAACTCGTTCAAAATATTTTACATAGTGAATTTGGCTTGGAAGAACAAGACCCTTGCCATCTATACACCGTTTCTAGTTGTAATAAGCAATGGATTCTTCAGCAGTGGGGTAGAATTTGAGGTAAAGAAGACTCGATATCATGAGCCCTGTTCTATCCATGCCAGCTTTACAATGAACAACTACTACATTCTCTATATCTTCCTTCAGCCCTGAGTACGCACTTTGACTATGAGTTGAATTGGAGGGCAAGAGACGTGGTACAGGTGACGTGGTACAAGTGACGTGGTGGAGAACGGAAATGTGGTGAAGGTGAAAGAGTGAAAGAGTTTTGCGGAGATCTTGGTGAAGAAGAGCCGTAGTATGATAGGTTTCTTCTTAATGTACAGCCGTAGTATGATAGGTCTCTTCTTAATGTACAGCCGTATCCAACCAAATCAAACAGAGCCGTCTTTGATTCGGACTGTTCAACACATGTATTAATGATTTGCAAGGGCAGAAGACGTACTATTTCAAACAATCAAAGCACACCGTGTATGACTTGGCTGCCAAGAAAACCGGATCTGAGCAGATTTCTCAGGGAAAACGAAATGTAGTCACAATTGAAAAAAACACTGATTTTTTTACGCGCGGCAGCCAAAAAGGGACTCCAAAGAACCGAACATTTCTCCCAGACCACCACGAATTTTCCCAAACGGTTTCTGGGTTATCTAATTAACCCACCTGGCAACAAAACCCGTGTTTTATTTTTTTGAAATTCGCTACCATTTGGGCAAATCGAGCATGTAAAGTTTGACGTTTTTCTGTTGTTTGCGTTTTTTTCTGAGTTAACAATTTTTACTGCTCTGTCTTTCATGAATTTGCATTTGGCCTGTATGGAGTCACAGAAGGCTTCTCTGAATACCCACAGCTCAAAAAATAGGATTACGCTCAAGTATCACATCAACAGCTTCTCTTCTCATAGTTTCATCCATCACAGTATTTCCCAGATGCGAAGTATTCACAATACAATTTCAGGCAGCGGGAATTTTTGCAATTGCACTGTCTTTTTTTTTTTTTTTTTTTTTTTTTGGAGTTCCTTCCTTTGAATTAGTTAGTGGTCCTGAGAACGACCCTCTTGGAGATCCTTGCTTTATAGACTAAGGCTGTTGCGGTGTACGCAGGGCTGTGTCCGGACGGATTTCCTTGAAGGGAGGTATATCCTTTGGGCGTTTGTGCAGCAACATAGGTAGAAATTTCGATGTCCAAAAGGGAGATATTTTCACAGGGGAATCCACCTACAATTTTGTTCCAAAGAAGGGAAACAAATCTTATGCATTTGTGAATGGGATTGAGGTTGTATCTATTCCTGACCTGATCAACATGACGTAGCCAATGCTGTACCATACAATATTGACTCAAGCATCACATTGGAGACCATGGCAGAGACACTTAATACCCCTTTGAAGCATGACACTAGATTTTTCTAAAAAAGGTCCTTGCTTCAATCTAATTTTTTTTTTCAGGTCAAAGCTTGATCAGGGAGGCAGATTTTTTTTTTTTTTTTTTTTTATTGAAGCCACAATGAAAACTAGGATTGGAGACA
This sequence comes from Pinus tabuliformis, assembly GCA_031772625.1. NCBI lineage: Eukaryota > Viridiplantae > Streptophyta > Pinopsida > Pinales > Pinaceae > Pinus > Pinus tabuliformis. Next base: position 1,154,072,068 of record CM062804.1, on the reverse strand, counting down.
GTCATAGATTACTTTTCTCTTTTTTTTTTTCTCTGAAATTGTAAAATTTTATAAAAAGGATTAATGATTTTCAATTTCAGGCAGCCAAGACTTCAAGAAAAACATGCTAAAACCAAGACTTTGATTGAGGTCCTAGGCTGGTTTTTCATCGATCTGAGCTGGGTGACTAGGATAGGATCCATGTCAGGACAATTCTGGAGATGCCCATGTGGTCGGTTTTTTCATTAGATGCCTGTAACCTGTTAAACCTTGAAACAACTGCAGGATTGTCAGATAGCTGCGGGATTGTCAGATAGCTGCGGGATCAGGGCAATTTCTGCAACTAAGTTGCAAAACCTTATTTGAACAAGATACAGTGTTTTGAAGACCACTACAAAGCATAACCAAACAATTTTGGACAATTTGAACCTATTCAAAGCACTTGAGTTTTATTTTTTATTTTTTTTTTCATTTTTTTTTTTATTGAATCAATTGAAGTGATGAAGTTTATTTTGTCTCCTATTATTTTATTTTTTTAACAATTCTTTTTCTGATCCTCCAGATCACACAGAGTGCAGGAGGAGAGCATACTCAAGAATTATTATTTTGTCTTTTTTTACTTAACAATCCTTTTTCTGATCCTCCAGATCACACAAAGTGCAAGAGGAGAGCATACTCAAGGATTATTAATTTTTTTTTTCCAGATGTAAGAAATAAGGTCTCCTAATTACACTTCCCCGGCAACGGCGCCGAAATGTTTAGTCAATTTAACGTCTTAAATTGCTCTACATAAATTATCAATCCGGGTATCGTAAACTGATGAAGTGTGGTGCACTATATGTGCTTAGTTAACCTTTCTCTTACTTCGTTGTTTTATAGTTTATGTTCAACTCTTCCTAAAACTCTGCTTCAAACACATGTGCTGTGTAAAGCACGATTAAGAAGTAGTCAGAAATAAGTCCAAAAAGTAGTCAAGCTCTAAGGTGACAAGTAAGAAAAACCACTTTAAAGACCAGTTATAATGTTCAACTCTTCCTAAAACTCTGCTTCAAACACATGTGCTGTGTAAAGCACGATTAGGAAGTAGTTAGAAATAAGTCTAGAAAGTAATCAAACTTTAAACTTGCAAAGAAAGAGCTTGAAAGAAATAACTTGAAATGAAACTGAAAGCAAAGAACTTGAAATGACTTGAAAGTAAATGACCACTTCCAATGGCACTAGACACCATTCATGCTGCTGCAAATAAAAGAAAAGAAAGTCACTTTTAAAACCAAAGATAAAGATTATCTCTCTCTAACTCGCTGCTTCAAACACATGTACTGTGTAAAGCACGGAAAGAAAGTAGCTTAAGTTGAATTAGAAAAGTGATTAAAAATGAGAAAATCTACCTTAAAGACTAGTGATAACGTTTTGCTCTTTCTAACTCTCTACTTCAGCCATATGTACTATGCAAAGTATGATTAGAAAGTAGTGAAAGAATAGTCTAAAAAGCACTCAAAGCCAACTGCAAGTTAGTGGTATTCTGATCCTTAAAAGATAACAATTTATGATAAAAGATCATTCATGTGTTAGCAGAACTTTGAGAAATAAGACTAAAAATCAGCTATAAAAACAAAGGCAGCAGCTTGAACCTATCAACTTCAAATACCATTAGTTTGTAAAGCAAATACATAAACATAAAAACAAATCCCGGGAGAAAATAAAATGCAATAATTCAAACTGTACAAGGCAGGGGCCCCCTTCTACCTATGAAATCAAAGCAAACTTAAAATTGCATGAATGAAAATCTAATCTACCTTACATTCTACAAAGCAATATTTACAAAATGAAATCTAATCTACTTACATCCTAATATGCTCCATGACATCTACTTCACATCTCCTTCCATGTTGAGAACATCAAAGCTTTATTCAATTTCTTTAAAAGTGCAAAGTACAAAAGCTTTCAAAAGCCATGAGACTAACAAGCTAAAAGGACTAAGAAAAGACTAAAGGAAAGACTAAAGAGAGACTAACTAATGAAGGAGAGAGATCTCCTATTTATACAAAAAGATGAGAGCCATCTCATTAATGATAATCCATGAATATCTCCCCCTACCTCTAGAGTCCTAATCAAAATAGGAACTGATAAGACACATGTCTTTTAGAGTTACAATACAATTAGGAGATGTGACACATATCCTCATGATCCCATGATTCTTTCCAACCAAATTCGAATTTGGCCTTAGAGTGCCACATAAGGGTCTTCTAGAAGCCTCCTTTCAACCTACACATGTCAACAAACTCAACCCATTTGTTAGGTATAAGCATATGCACATTATTTTCTAATGTTTAACCACAAATTCACTTAAAAGGCTTAGAAATAATAAATATTGGAAAAACATAAAGGTAGCCCAATGATAATGAAAGTGGGATGAATGTGGTGACATAGTAGTGAAATGGAGGTGAAATGGAGGTGATATAATGGACATAATAGCGAAAGTGTAATGCAAATGAATGACATTTTCAAGACTCAACAAAAATTTCTATTATAGAAGGGTGTTGATGAATTCTTACTGTGTTTGTGGGTTTCCTCTTGTTAAAACCCCTTGTCATCTTTCCCTGGTAATTGTGGAGGCTTGTATGGTTATAATTCAATAATTCTAGTGGGTGAGAGATTTAAATGATAACTCTGCAATATAATTCTCTTAGAATGCAACTTCCTTAACTAAATGAAGGGTTTTTCTTCCTTTTTTTTAATTGGAAAATATGGGAAGGTACAACTTCTACCTCACTGGTTATTGTCTGATGAGGACAACCTTTGATCTCTTCTCCCTTAATTCCAATTGATAATCCTGTAGATGACTACTCTGTATCCTGCAGGTCTTCCTATAGGATCCTATAGGTTTTCATGTAGGATCCTATAGGTTCCTTTGTGCTACAAAATTATCACTGTCTCCTGTAGGTGTTGCTTCAAGAAGGCCAAGGAAATCCTTTCTTCGATGAATTCTCGAGATTTATAATGCTCTTTTAGTGTGGGAGTCAATGTTTAATTTCTGTATATGGATGATCGTGTGGGATGGTGTGCTAGCTGTCTAAGTATGAGAACCTCCTTTTGGACCGTTGGTTCCATTATCATTCCATGATTTCGCTCACCACATAATCATCTCCCACTTCATTCCTCCGTAACTTAACCATTTTTTTCATTGCCTCCTTTTTTCTTCTGATTTTACTGCTGCCACATGTGGAGTGTTCTAACAATTTTCTCCTTGTCGACTGGCCTAAGGTGGCCTAGTTGACTGGCCACCTTTGCTTATAAAACCAACTCTTACATAATCCTACATTTTTTGTCATATCGTGCTAACGAGATAGCATGAGAAAGATGACATACCTATGGGTAAGATGCCTTGATGATGATGATCATTGGAGAATGATGTCCCTGTGCTATGTATTTGTTGCATATTTTTTGTTGGCCTCTTTTGATGCTTGTTTCCTTGGATGTGCAGGTACTGGAGAGTGATGTTGATGATTTTTATGTTGTTGCTGAGCTCTAGAGGAACTTCCTTAACCTTGGAATCTTTATGTTGAAGATGTATGAAACCCTGTGAAATTCCCTTTGTGGGATAAGCTACTACAGGATTTCCTATAGGAAACCTATAGGATGTCCTGTAGCTGCCTCTCCCCTAAACTTTCATACTTTTTTTTTTTTTAGTTCTGGAGCATGAGGATTGTTGAAAAGAGTAGAGAAGGTCTTCTGTGAATGGTAGGTGAGAGTTATAGCCATGAGGTATTGTCCCTCTGTCTTCTATTCTCACCCACCTCTTTTTGTTTTTTACTTCTTTGAAAACTGTATATTTTTTTAATTGACTTATTTGATGGATGCCTGGGTAACAAGGTGATGAAAGGCATAATGATGAGGTGGTGGATTGATTATTTTATTTTTTTGGACACAAGCTAGTCAACTCCTTACTCTAGCATCAATTTACTTGGGATTCCAAAGCCACTGTAATTCCTACAGGAAACTCTTGTAGGTTTTTAGGGAATCATGTAGGATTATAGGCAATCTTGTAGAAAAGACAAAGCCTATGTAAACTAAGCTGGAAGAGTTCATAAATGGAAGGATTGATGGAATAACTAAGAATATGAGATGGAGGAATGAACATATGGATTGTGTAGGTCCTTATTTTCCTCTCAAGTTGCGTTGATCCTCCTCCTACTGACCTGGAAACAACATTTTCAAACTTTTTCTTCTCTCTCTTTTTTTATTTTTATCTTTTTTGAAAGCAACTAGTCTTCCTCAAAGGAGATTTTCATCCTAGCTGCTTGCCCTGGGTGCCTCAAAAGAGGATTTAACCCAAAGATATTTTCATTTTTTTTCTTTTCCTTTCAGCACCATTGGGCCACCTCAAGAGGTTTTCAACGTAGCAATGGGAGTGAGGTGCCTCATGGAGGTTTTCACCCGAGTCTCTTTATTTATTTATTTTTCTTTATTTTTCTCTTCTTTTCTTTTTTTCTTCAGGGACTTGATGGGGCAGAAGCTGAGACTTACTCCACCATCATCATTGTCTTGCTGATTCCATTGATGAATTCTTTCTTTGACAAGGGCTTCTTGTAGACCTTCAATCTGTACCCATTGACAAGTAAAGGGATAGCCTCTGCATCGATGGCTCTTATCTGTATTAAACCATTATCATGACATTTTTCTATAACATAAGGCCTTAACCATCTAGTATATAATTTTCCTTTAAAATCATTATATCTGGAATCATACAATAAAGCCCAATAACCTTCTTGAAACTGTTTGTGCTTTACATTATTGTCATGCCAAATCTTCCTTTGAAATGGAGTCACCTCTATGTGCAGGAGGGCCTACATCCTAAATTCATCTAACCCATTCAGCTGGAGCAATCTTTCTTGTTCTACCCTAGTGAGATCTAGATCCAGTTGTGTTGCCATTCTTAAGGTGTTGTATTAAGATTCAATTGACATCAAGGCATTCTTCCCATAGACCAGCTCATAAGGAGTGAATTGAGTGGTGGTCTCACAAGTGGTATTGTAGGCCCAAATGGCCTCAACTAATCTATCTGCCCAACCCTTTCTACTGCTGCTAATCACTTTGGCCATAATTCCTTCCAACGCTCTATTGGTTACCTCCACTTTCCCATTAGCTTGTGGGTGGTAAGGAGTGGTTGTTCTATGCTTGAACTTGTGCTCGCTCAACAAATTTTCAATCATTTGAGATGTAAATTGAATTCCTTGATCAATGACTAGTTCTCTAGGGTACCCAAACTTATAAAATACATTTTCCCTTAAGAACTCAACCACTTTCTCTTCTATTGCTGCTTTGATGGCCTTGGCTTGAGCCCACTTGGTTAAATATTCAGTGCACACAATGATGTACAATTTTTTCCTGGATGTAGGGTTAATGGGTCCAATGAAATCCATGCCCCACTTGTCAAATGGCTCGAAAGTCACTTAAGGTTGAAGAGGCATTTCATCCATTAGGATAGGTTTCCCCATCCTTTAGCACTGATCACACTGACTAGTCTACCTCCTCACATCCTAATGAAGAATGGGCCTATAATAACTAGCTTGTAGCACCTTGAATGTTGTTGCTTTGGCTACAAAGTGACCTCCACAAGGCCCATCATGACAGGTCAAAAGGATGTCAAAGACTTCCTTCTCCCTGAAACATTTTCTCAGAATTTGATCTGGGCCTAGCTTGAAAAGGTTGCCCCCAATCCAAGTGAATGGGGTGATCTTCCTCACAATCTTGCTCTTTTCCTTGGAGGACAAATTTTGTGGAAACTGTGTGGACACCAAGTAGTTTTCCATGTTGGAAAACCATGGAGGGAGAAATAAAATGGTGAATACATGTTCATCTAGTAGCTAATAATCAACCATTCCATCCTCCCATAGATAAAAAATCTACAACAACATTCTCCTTGCCAGGCTTATCGATAATAGTTAAATCAAATTGTTGTAATAAAAGTAACCATCTAATAATACAGGCATTTACATCAGGTTTATTCATCAAGTATTTAATTGCATCATGGTCAGTATGGACAAATTTTTGGAAACCTGAAATGTAATTCCTAAATTTGTTCAATGAATCCACAATAGCTAGGACCTCCTTTTCAGTCATTGCGTAGTTTAGTTCTACTTTTGAAAAATTCTTACTGATGAATTAAATGGCATAAGGTAGATTGTCATCTATCTGGCCTTGAGCTGCTCCTATGGCTTTGTGAGAGGCATCAGTATATATGTGGAAAGGAAGAGCCCAATTTGGGCCTCAGAGAATAGGTGCAGTAGTCAACTTGTCCTTTAGGATTTCCAAGGCCTCTTGACAGCTTTCTGACCATAAAAATTCAAAGACTTTGGCCAATAACCCAAATAAAGGAGAAGCTAACCTGCTAAAGTCTTTTATAAATCTCCTATAGTAGCCAGCTAAGCCTACACAACTTCTAACATCCCTCTATTTTTGTGGAGGTCAGACCCTTTGGATGATGGCTATCTTATTCAGGTCCACCTGAAGTCCTTTCTAGGATATTGAATGACGTAGAACAGTTCCTGCAATCATCAAGAACTCACATTTTTCGGGACTAAGGGACAAGTTCATTTCAATCCATTTGTTTAGCACCTTACCCAAGTTGAACAAAGCCTCTTGGAAATCACACCCATAGGGTGTAAAATCATCCATATAAATTTCTACTGCATCATGGACTAGCTCAAGAAAGATACTAAGGACTGCGCTCTAGAAAGTAGCTTGGGCATTGCTTAGGCCAAAAGGAAGGACCCTATAGGCGAAGGTACCCTAAGGATAGGTGAAGGTTGTTTTATCCTGGTCTCTGGGTTGATCTGGATTTGATTGTACCCGTTGAACCCATCTTGGAAAGAGAAAAACTTTTTCCCTACCAGGCCATCTAATGCCTGTTCAAAGAAAGGTAGAGGGAAATGGTCCTTCTTTGTTGCTTTGTTTAACTATCTGTAATCAATAGAAATCCTCCACTTACCACTTTTTTTGGAAGCAACACCAAAGGAGAAACCCACTGATCATCTGAGATAGGGTAAGTGAATCCTGCATCTAGCAGCTTTTGGAGTTCTTCTTTGACTATATCATTGAGAGGTTGATTCATTCTCCTTTGGGGTTGTCAGACGAGTTTGCAACCTTCTTTGATATAAATGTGGTGAGTAAGCCCCAAGGGGTGCACTCCCTTCATTTCTTTGTAACTCCAAATGAAGGCATCTAGATGTTCCCTTAGCATGTTGCACAACTCTTCTTCTTGGTGTACAAAAAGAGAGGGGTTGATTTTCAAAGTTCTTTCAGGATCAAATTCTATTTTCTTGACACGAGTAGGGTTTGAATCAGCTGAGAATAGATCAATATGATGGTTTCTAATGGTTTCCTTTACTACTTCCTCTAAGGAAGAGGTGTTGGGAGTTGGATTTTAGATTATGTGTTCAATCAAATCATCTTCATCTAGTTTTCCTCCTCCCATGGCAACTTCTAGGGTATAGATTTCGGCTGATTTGAATTTATATTCTTCCTCCTCTTCTAGCCATAAAGGTAAATCACGTTTTAAAGATGGCTGAGCAAGAGGGTACTAGAACAACTGCTTGGACAAATGCCCATTTTTTATAGTCATATTTCCATCCCTATAGTTGATGTAGGCATCAATAGTGGATAACCAGGGTCTCCCAAGTATGAGAGGATAACCACTAAGCTTGGCCTTAGGCTGGAGAACTAGGAAGTCTGCAGGGTACTCCTAGGAGTTAATGGAGACCATCACATCCTCAATAATCCCCTAAGGGGCTATTGTGGAATGGTCTGTAAGCTACAAGACTGTTGTGGTCTTCCTTAACGAACCCTGGAGATTGAGCTTGAGCATGGTGTCCTTAGTCATTACATTAATGGCAGTGCCAAGATCAATCAAGGTATGTGGGACAATGGTGCCATTGATGTGCACATATACTACAGGGCTTCCAGGGTCTAAATACTTTGGGAAAATTACCTTCCCTAGGATTAAGTCAGACAACTCTCTAATGACATTAATGGAAGGGGTGTCTCTTTTTCGCCTCCTTGGATGTTTGAAACACTTCTCTTTAATAAGTTTTTTATAAATAGGTACATCCTTAATGGCTTGGAGAAGTGCAATTTTGACACATATATTTTTCAATTCACCTAAAAGTTCATTATCTTCTAGGGTAGGCTAGACTAGATGAGTTAGTATTTCAGGAAAGGGTGGTGGATTCAATCTAGCAATACTTTCTTCTCTTTCCTCCTCACTCTCCCAAGGTGGAGATGGAGGTTGGTTGTCCGGAAGTACTCTGCCAGACCTTAGGTTGATTTGCTGAATCTCCATAGCATAAGTAGGGTAGGATGTCTCTCCGATGTATACTTGTTGTGCCTATCTATTGTTCAGGTTCAGATTTGGACGGGTAGGCATCTGAGGTTGTTTAGGTGGAGCAAGGTGTAAAAGTTGTGGTTGAGTAGGAGTTGAAGGAAATAAAGCTGGAGCTTTATTGTATGGGGGCCTCCACCCCTGGGGTGGTGCATTCCACTGAGGCTATGGTAGAGTATATGGTTGAAATAACTGGTTGGTTGATGGGAATAGTACTAAGGTGAAAAATACCAAGGAGAAGGTGTAGACCAAGAGGGATGAGTAGGGGGGACCCAAGAGGGACTGGACGTGTTCTGGATAGGGTTGTAATATGCATAGGATGACACTTGCATGCCCTGTTGGTATGGTCAAGGCCCATGAAATCTCCTTTGATTTATGTAGCAGATTTGTTCAGTCACCCCTTCAATTCCCTGTTACACAACTTTTAGTCCAGGAAGAGAAATTCACTTGTCTATGGAGTGGTTTTCTTCACAAACAGAGAATATTTCTATAAGGTTTAATGGGCATTAACTCCTAGGGTGCCTACTTGTTCATCTTTGACAGAAGATGGCTAATGCTCTCTCTGCTTCCTCCTGCTTTCTCTTGATGTGCATAGTGTCCATTTGTAGGGCAAGAGTTTGTAGCATTTTGCTCTTGAAATCTTCCAACATATTTCCAATTTCACCTTTTATGGATGCATTGGAAGAGGATGAGTTGGCCATTTGTTGACTACCCCTACCCTTTTTCCTAGCTGCCCTATAATGGTTCTTAAATATGGTCTTGATATCTTCATAGGGTAGTTGGTAGATGTCCCCTCTTGCTAGTAGGTTTAGAGTATCCAGAAGATCTTCCCTTAACCCCTACAGTAGGACTAGCTTCAGTGACTCAGTATCAAGTGTGCACCTGGCCCTTTTGTAGCTAAGATGGAATCTCTCTTCATAATCCTCTAAGGATTCATCATGCCCCAAGGTCATCCTAAAAATTTCCTCTTTAGTGTCTTTGTACATGGAGTAGTCCCGATACTTATTGTTGAAGGCTTGCTGCATCTGAGGCTAGGTGGTGATGCTATCCTCAGGTAAACCCATGAACCAACGCAAAGCTGCATCCTTGAGAGTGGATGGGAATACTTTCAACTTCTGATCATTAGTGGTGTAATCATAAGTTCTACATATGACAACAAACTCAAACAAGAAAGAATATGGATCTTCTGATGTCAGGCCATGGAAATGAGGAAGAGTAGAGGGACTTATGTTTTTCATCTTGGTATCCCCATTAGTTTCAATAATGGGAAAAGTACCCTGAATTTTTTCTCTATCTCCTCAGTCATTTGTATTTTCAGCCACTAGGTCAGTTGGAATGGGTTCTCCTTCTTCTTCTCCCCCTATAGGCTCTTCAAAAATCTCTGGTTGTTTGCCTAAGGGGTCCTCCAATCCATAGCCACTGAAGAAGAGGGAAGGTTGGATATTTGAAATGGTGGGGGTATTTGGTAGAAATTTTACTAAGTTATCCCTATTCCTACGAGGCATGAAAGAAGTGTTTTTGTTTTATTTTTTGTTTTTATAGGATTTGAGACTAATTGCAGAATTGAAATAACAAACTGAATGGAAACTAACTGCTGAAAGAAATCTCACTTTCAGAATGGAAAAGAAACAAAACCAATTTACAATTACTTTTCAAAAAATGAAGCTAATAGTAGAATGTCAGAGATAAGAAATGGAAGAAAGAAAGAAAAAATCAAATCTTACTCAGACACCTTCCTGGCAATGGTGCCAAAAAGTAATGAGCACCAGTATTGCAGCAAGAATGTTGAAACTACTCGGGCTACCAACTTTCCTTTATCAACCCGGGGTTTGAACAAACTTGGAGGTGACAGTGTTGTATACACAAGTAGATGTGATGGGTCCAATATTTTTCACTGTTGAGATAGTGATAGACCACTATGGTTTCTCAAACCAGCTTTCTATTGATTTAGAAGGAGTTTTATTACAAATGAAGAAAAGGGAATTTTTCACTAATTAGGAGAATTGAAATATTGTCTACTACAGTAAGGAAAGACTAAAATCAATGCTTTAATCACATCAATGATCTAAATAATTGCTGAGAGATCTTACTTCAGAAGAATTCTAAGCTAACATGTGTGTAATCATAACTATCCTAGGCATGCAATCTGAAATCACCAAACATTCTATTGTTGTGCATAAGAATGAACACAATAACTCTTTTTTCCTTTTTATCTTTTTTTGTGAAAATGTGAATGGTATATCTTCTTGGTGATGTGGAAGGTGGGCTAGATATGGTGATAGAAGGTCACATAGCTTGGGAGGCAAGTAGGTGTCTTCTCCTATCTTCCTGGATGATTTTTCCACAAGTCGGCCTCAAAACATGCCACTATAGGTCGTCGTACACGATGTTGTAATGCTTCCTACTTGATGTCCTAATGCTCCTAAAGGATCCCCTATATTCCTAGAGGATCCAACTGTGAGCAATAGGGTTGACTTGGAAGGCGATATAGGGCTTAGGGAAGGTGAATGACAAAAGAAACAAGGCAAGGGGGTGGCTATGACTTCCGCATAGCTCAAACCAAAGTTTGTAAGATGGCTGGATTTGCTCAACAAACCTTGAAAGTTGTTTTTATGGAATGATGAATTGGTTGAGGGACTTGGTGGATTTTGGTGATCATGGATGGATGAAGTTAGGTTGGGGTTGCTGGCACGAGATCTTACTGCACTATTGAAACTCCTGCAATACATACATTACTAGCATTTAACCATGAATCATATCAAGCAAGGAAGATTTCTAATCAACTTAAGAAAACAAAATTTCATTATTTAGTTGCCTAATTCATGCATGGAAACACTTGCAGAATATTTTGAAACACCATGAGATCTAATACAAAGCTGAAGATATCAGAAATGGAAATTGAAACCTATTCTTCAAAACTGAAAAGATGTTGGCCTAAGTAGCAGAAAACCCTAAATTCCATAACAAATCAAAATTTTGTCTTTTTGGGTTTGAATAGGAGTTTTTATGAAACCATGGTCCTTGAAGGGAGGAGTGAGGCCAAATCCACCTACTATCAACCTTTTTGGTATTCCTTTATCTCTCTAAATCTATTGCTAAGGAAATGCACAAATGGAAGAAAACTAATCAAATTCATGCCTACTTGCAATGAAACAATGCTAAAATCAATTCAACACTTAATCTATGAAATAACCTAATCATACAAGTACAAGAAGAGGAGCCTTTGATGTTAGGGTTGGGCACTAACCCAAGAGCTTCATCCCTCTGAGCCAAATTTGTGCTAGATCAGGGAAATGCTCATTCTCATTATCATATTGGAAAAATTACATAACAATGTTTTGCCACAAAACTTGAACTTGAAAATGGTTAGTGCTCTTACATAAAAAAATCCTAATCCTAATGAGGCTCTAGGCCTCCTTATTTATACAGCTAAAATCTTCAATGACTTCCTTAAATCTAGGGAGGCTTGGCTCCCAAACTAAAGATGAACTAGCCCTTAACTGTCACTAGCTTGGCTGCCCATGATCTACATGACTCGGTTGCTTGCAACTCTGTGCTAGTGTGATTTGATTGAGGAATATTCAAATGAGTAAGGATTAAATGACGAGGATCTATCTCCTATAATCTCTCCATTTGAGTTTCTGCCCTCAATTAGGCAAAATTGCCATGATTTTCTCTCAAGAACCTGTAATCAATGCACATTAGACTACTAGACATAACTTCTTACTTTTGTTCATCTCATTAAGAAAAATAAAATATGCAAGGAATTATGAGAAGAGCTGATTTTAATAAGCTCTGAGATGTATTAATGTCTATATAGCTACCCAATGATGAGGATCATCAAGCCACTTAACTGCCTTCTCTTTTGGACTATGTTTTCCAAGTCTCATATTGTACCTAAGCTTCATCCACTATTAATAGTCTAAACAATATTACATTGTTCTATAAATGGTTGTGTAGAACCCTAGATTCTTAAGAACCACATCTAGGCTCTTGGGAGAGATACACAACAGGATGGTCATTAGTGTGAATTTAGTGATGTACTTTATTAGACTCTATTTTATCCCTACCTCTACCTCAAGCAGTGCCATTGAATACATTTTCCCTCTACATACCCAATAGGGTAGAATTTGGAATTTATAACAGTTATAATGTCCTACCACTTAGTTATTTGGGGATCAATCTCCATCATAAGTTTACCTATATGTATTTTTCAATAGGTGAAGCCATGCCCCTCTAATTCAACATAGAAAATAAATATTTCATATTTCTCATCTATGTCATGAAAACCAACTATCATTCTAACTTTGAAAACTAGTGATTCAATATTAAAGCATCAGTATTACCTTGATATAGATTGATTCTAACCTTATTTTCAATATTTAACAAGGATTGTTAATAGGTAATGACAATCACACTCAACGAGTCTTTCATAGGTTCTTTCCTTGGGTCCTTTATAGGTGTTTTTGATCCCCTAACTTTCTTTTTTATCCAAATTTTGTATTGCAACTCTCTTCTTCTTAATTGGAAAACTTTTTTGCTAGATCCATCACAAGGAGGTTCATAATGTAGATGATATCTATGACACTCACTTCCATATTTGAAAATCACTCTATCAGATTAGGGTTATCATGAATATGATTTTTAGGCATGGTTAGGGTTTTCTAATTTTAAAAATATACCACTTTCTGTATCCCCTACATCTTCCAATGTGATTAACCAGATAAATTTTCTTTCAGACCAATATGATCCATAAAATTTTATGGATAATCCACTGGAAAATTCATCATAATATGTCTAGTAAAAAGAGACTAAAATCTACACTATCAGGTTCAATTTCCTTAGATTCTAGATTTATTATATAATGGTTTCTACTCATGAATGCAAGAGATAAAATTTCGAAGTTAGAGAAATAAAATGCATTCGCATACCAACCAAAATGCACATTATATATTCTTTAAGAAATCCTTATAAGATAAAAGATAACTAGAAGGTGAGGATACTGTACTATCTTTTCCTTGGAATGTAAATAATGCAATTAGGCACTCTTTATGTAGTTACCTAAGAGCTATAACCTGATAAGATACTACAAAAACTAAAACCCCTATCTATGATTTGTCACTCTTACTCCATGGCTCTCTGTTACTATGGAACAAGGTAAAATCTAAATGAATGGAACCACTTTTTCTCCTAGTGGCATAACTATCACATAGTCCAATAGCCAGTAAGGGGTCAAATTTGACTCTTCAACTCTCAACTATAGTTACAAATTCAACCCTTCCAAAATATTCTCCAAATTCCTCACATTTCTAGCCCCTTTTCATGAGTAGCGAGGGATGATGTGACATCCTCTCAACCCATGGTTTCCAAAATCAGTAGGTAAACATTTGAGAGGCACAAATTTTGCATAAAAATCCTTATTGATGTGATACTTGTACCATTTAAGAGGTCCCTTAGTGTATACAATCACAAGGTATTTCACTTAAGAAAGAGAGATTTACTCCAAAAAATTAAGCCTTGGTAATGGCTCCAGAATGTTTCATTCCCCAATTCTGTAAACTATGTCCCACGAATAAAAATTCTCTTATAACCTCATTAATCCAATTCCTTCGCTCTAAAATCATTGAGATGGAGGGAAACTAATATAGGGATATAATAAATATCATGGCAAAGAAAAAATGATCGTATATTTGTGTATACTTGACAAAAAACATCATCATGAATGTCCTTATGGATGTCAGTCCATTTCAGTAAAGTGCATGGGTCATTAGTTACTAGAATTAGAGACTCAAAATATTAAAGAATTTACGCTTGTTATGAGGGTGACTCTTAAAGGATAGTTTATATAAAAAATGTTGAAGTAGAATGAATTTCCTAAGGAATCATTGCACACCATCCCACTAGTCCAATGACTATGGATGATGGAAATGGATATCACAAATGAGAGAAAAATATGGAGGATCAATTTGAGCAATGATGATGATAATGTTAAAAGTTGTGTAGAAAACTCTCCAATGTGGCTAGATCCAAGTCTTGCAAGATAAGCTTGGTGATGGATAATATTTTCATAAGTGGCACAAAGTCCACTATTGAAGGTGTAAAAACAGAGGTAGATTAAAAAACGCCATTATGACAAATAATACTTGGTATAGGTATAAATGGAAATGATAGGTAACCATGTATAAGTGAGGAATTATGACTCGTAATTTATCCATCCCACATGTGTTGGGTATGTTACCTCCATTCATTGTATGTTCTGTTACCTGCAACAGGGGGTTCATAGTGGCGGTCACAATACTAGCAAATTGATCCTTCATGGGGGCTTCACAGGGTGGTGGAAGCCTTGTTGTGCTAGGTATTAGTGGTAGTTCCCTCGAAAAACATATTTTGTGTGGTATTTTAATTTTCTTTTTGGCAGTTTTTAACACACAATATTTTCTTTGAGTAGTTTTTTGGTTAATAGTGCTTCAATCCATGGTTTTGTAATTTTTAGTAGGAAACTCTTATTGTATATAATCCAACATAAATGGATTATAAATCCATGGATGTTGTGTAATATACATAAAATATTGTAATACTATAAATAGGAAATATACTCAAAAATATTTGTGGAATTCTTGTTTTGGATCCTTAGCTGAAATAAATATGTTAATTTGTGATCTATTTCATATTTTCTATTCTTATTATGAATATATTTGTAGCTATTAAATATGGAGGGTTAAAACCTAAAGTTGGTATCAGATCATATTTACCTTCAAGGGGAATCTTTTGTGGCTAAGAGGTTTGGCTTATGCCTATTATAGACACTTATATAGTGGTATATATATCAAATCAATTCTCGTGGTGAAATAAAATGTTAGAAAGTTCAAAAGTAGAGATTGATGAATTAAATTGTAAGAGTTTTTAACTATGGATGATCAAAATGTAAGACCTATCGTTGGAGAAATATTAGTGGATTGGTCTATAACTAGGCACTACATGGATGATGATGCCCAAATAAGACTAGACAAAGTTGTATTGAGGTGAAAATAGAATAATACAATTTTCTCTCTCATGCTCAATATCATTGGATGCAACAAAAATGAAACTATGGAACAAGTTATGGGATTTATATCAAGATAAGTCCTTGGTGAACAATTTGTTCATATAGAAAAAGCTATATAATGTAAGGGTGAAGTATGAAAACTGGGTAAAAAGGAATTTGAATGCCTTCAATACTATCTTAAGTTAGTGATTATCTATCAATATTATGATCTCAAATGAAGATAAATGTATCAATTTGTTTTTTAATTTACTAGACTCATGGGATAATCTGGTTGTTTCCATAGGTAGTAAAGAAATTACTTTAAGATTTTTTGAAATAGTCTCATCCTTATTAGAACAGGAGATGAGATGGAAAAACATGGATATTCAAAACACATATGCCGTTCCTATAATGGAATGCTACTAGAATAGGTATAAAAATATGTCCTTAGTTGGGAAACCTAAATCTAGAGGAAGATCTAAATCTCCAAGAAGATTTGTAAAGGTATGTTGTAGGTGTGGAAAAATAAAGGAATTTGAAGAAAGATTATATATAAAAAATTCTATGAAAGGGAAGGTATCTTATGATGCTCTCTTTACAGAAATAAAAAACTATTCAAATGGAGGGAATTTTTACTTGGATTCTTAAAGTAAAAATTTTGGATCAGGAGGCACGACTATTCAAACAAAGTGTTTCCTTTCATATGATTCTCCATGGGGAGTGTTTTTTCAAGTATGAAATATATGACATCATTTAGTTTTCTTTAGGATAATACTTGATATATAGAACCATAAGATGAGGAAAAGTGAATTTGAAGGTCATAGATGGAAGGATTAGAATATACCCTTATGTTCTACACATGCCAGTATTGGATATGAATTTGTTTTTTTATAAGCAAGATGAGTGGTTTAGGTGTAAAAAAATGTTTGAAAGTGATATTAGAAAGATGGTTAAATGAGAAACAACATTACTAAGGTGAGTTTGGAATGCAAGTATTTATACGTTGTTGGGAAGCACTAATAATAATGGCTGCAATAGTTTTATCATATTTTTCTTGAAAATTAAGCTGAGGGAGGAAGAACTCCTATAGTCTCTAGAGAAAAGACAATGTTGTTGCATCAAATAATGTGGCATATTCAGTATAAGTTCATTCAAGTAGTACATGGTAATGTTATGGTATAAGTTATTTCTAAATACTCTCTGAAAATTGATTTTTTCTAGCATTGCTTATATTAGAAGAAGAATTAGGTAATATTATCCTCTGGTGCTATGAGGGTAGAGGAAATATTATAGTTAGTTCATATTGATGTTATTGGATCTATTTAAATTCCATTGTTGGATAAATATGGGTATTACGCCTCATTTATAGATGACTTATCAAGGAATACATGGATTTATTTCCTCGGGAGGAAGAATGAAGTCATTGAAAAATTCAAATATTTTAAGTGATTTGTGGAAAATTAGATGAAAAAGATAATTAAGGTGTTGAGGAAAAATAATAAAAGATAATTCTATAGAAATGAATTCAATGATTTAGAAAGGATAAATTAGAAATTATTCGAGAAAAGAAGGAGCATCTTCATTATTGCCAAGATGGATTAGGAATTCTAGGTAGAGGTAGTGGACACTACATGTTGCCTGCTAAATAGATCACCCTTATCACTGTTGGGTGGCAAGATTCCACATGAGGTATGGACTAGTAACAATCCCTTTCTTAAGCATATTATTGTATTTAGCTATGATGCTTATGTACACAATCCAAATGAGAATAAGAGTAAGGTATATAAGAAAGTTAAAAAGTTTATCTTTGTTGGATATAAATATTATCTGAAAGGTTATACTATTTGTAATAAAGAAACCAAGAGGGTTGTATATAGTCAAGGTGTTGTATATACTTAGATTAAATGTGTTGTGAAGTAGGAATCCTATTGATGTGCCTCTTAATAACCTTCCTAAAATATTTATAAAAACAATCAAAAGAATATGAATTTAATTATCAACTCAGGGCTCATATGGAAATTCCAAATTATTGTGCATTGCATATGTAGGAAATAATCTTTACTTCCATTGGCTTTTTTATGGTTTGTAGTATAAATGATTACTTTTTCAAATAGAACATATGTAGTTCACAAGATTACAATGGTATTGCAAATGCAAAGATAAAGTGACTAAAGCTACTTGCAAAAGAGTAAATGCACTTAAAAGAATGTTTAAAAACTTCACGCTGAAAGGAAAGACACATTGCTGGAAAGGAAATATGCATGTTGGAAATAAATAAAAAAAGTTGCAAAAATGAATGGATGGCTTATTCCAAATCCTTCTATCATCCACCTACGTGTATCACTACCTAATCCTTTCCAATATGCTTACTATTTACACCCATACTAATTCAAAAAACGTAAAGGAATGCAAA
This sequence comes from Pinus tabuliformis, assembly GCA_031772625.1. Taxonomy (NCBI): domain Eukaryota; kingdom Viridiplantae; phylum Streptophyta; class Pinopsida; order Pinales; family Pinaceae; genus Pinus; species Pinus tabuliformis. The sequence goes on along the minus strand of CM062804.1, from coordinate 1,154,054,272 downwards.
CCTTATATAAATTGTAGGCGTTCCAAATTTAAAAAAAAACATGACTAATACATTTAATGAATAAATTTATAAATAAATAAATACAATCATGCATGAATAATTAGATTCCTAATTAATAAAATTACACAACTAGAAATTAATCGTAGAAATAAATAAAATAAAGTATACATGAACTAATAGCTAAAAAATTAAATTACAAAACCACAAATTAAAGAAATATATGTATATTAAACAACATTGTATTCTATTAAATTGATTAATCTAATTAGAAGAAATCAGTCTATTATAAATATGAAAATTAAATAAATTAAATCACACATTATGGAAATCATGAAATTCAATTAAAATAAAATTTTAATAATTATAAATTATTTTTCATCACATGGACTTATACCCTGATAGACCTCCTAATTCAATGATGTTGGCATTATGATACAGGTATGATATACGTGTTGTGCTTGATGGAAACTCACTCAGAGGTATGATAAAGGTGTTGTCCCTAATGGCAACTCACTCAGATGACAGATCATAGTGCAACAAGTCAAGAGCAAAGAATTAATGATCAGAGAGAGGTGTATGTAGGTTAACCTTGATGAAAGTGCATATACACGCGGGTTAGCAAAAAAAAAAGTGCATCTACATACACACGCAGTTTCATAGGAGGAAACACGTGTACATGTTGGAAAACTAAGCTTTGGTCTGTGGTATTTGGTCCATGGTATTTTGGTATTGGTCCATGGTATTTGGTCTGAAGTGTTGACCCCAAGTATTGGGTGCAAGGTATTGGTTCTACGTGGTTTTGGAGCATGGTATTGAGAGAGGCCTAAACCTATATAAGGAGAATAGCATTAGGCCAAGAACGGCAAGCGTGCAAGTATTGAATAACTGATGAAATGTGAGATCAAGTATGCTAGTAATAAGTTTGTGATGCTTTGCTTGACCTAAACCAAGGATGCACCCGTGTGGATGATGATGAACGATGAATTGGGATCTTAAGGCTTAGAATTTTTTATCATTCTGTGGTTGATCATGGATAGAGTAGATCTAAGTTATTGAGGCATGTTTATTCTGTAAATGTTATGATCAGGGTATGATTGATGTCTAGAATAGTTGCAAAGTTATAAGTTAGAATTTGTAGATCTGTACGCGGGTTCGCTTTGGTAAAAGCGCGTATACACACAAGTTGAGATCATCAGAGTAGCATGTACATAGTGAAATATGGTATCTGAATTTGCAGATGGTCCTGATGGTTGTTGCAGGGTTCTGGGTTTTGTTCTATGTTTTGGTGACTGTGTCTGATAATAGGGTTTCAGTGATTCAATGTTGGGTGATTAAAAGATCGATGATGTGGATGTGCTTGATGGATGTATTGCAGTGATGATTGATTTTGTGCTTTGATGTTATTTATGGATCCAGTCTGAAAATTAATGAAATGTGGTCCTTGGAAGAAAAGACAAGATTGTAGCCTTCTGTAGGCTAGCGCCTATGTACTAGTAAATATATCGGCTAGTACAAGATCCACGGGGTTGGATCTGCCTTCCAGTAGAAGCTGGAGAATGACTGAAGGTAGTAGCCTTCTGCAGGTGGGTGCCTGCGTGCTCGTATGAGACTGCACCAGTACAAGATTGTAAACAGGTTTTTCTTATATTAAAGAAAACAACAGCAGGTGGTTTTTGTCCTGCATTGGGTTTCCACCTTAGATCATGATGTTTCTTATGTGTGATTATCTATTATGTTTTACTGCACTTGTTTACTGGCTATATGGTTAATGAACTTATGATCCACTAATTAAAGATCAACATATAATGGATTAACTGAATCATAAGTTTACTAGATATATGCTAGTTTCATTAAATAGAATTGCATGTACACGTGGGTTCCCTTAACTGGAGTAGCATATATGAATTTGAGTATGGAAATGAAAACGTTTTACTGACTTGCTAATACTGATTCAGCCCCCCCTTTCGGTATTATTTCTAGCAATTGGTATCAAAGTAGGTCCTTTGGTAGAAGCTTGATCACTTGAAGGAAATCCATAGAACAATGGGAAAGAAAGCGCGTCAGAAGAAGAAGACAGCTCAAAGAAATAGGGACATCTTGCCATTAGGTGGAAGCAAGCATTCATATTTTGAATCACCTCAGATTGAAGATGAACAAGCAAATGAAGCATTAGATAAAATCATACATCAACAAGATCTATTTAGCAAAAGGGAGAGTGCCCTCAAAGAAGAAGTTATTAGCTTAAAAGCTCAGCTAGAATGTGCCTTCAAAGTATGTCAAATGTTGTAGGAGCATAATGAAGAATGAGAAAATGAGATTCTCAAACTAAGGAAACAAGTGGAAATGGAAGAAATTCTGAATAAATTTTGAAGAAGCAATGTTTGGAAAAGGAAGAACAACATTAGGTTGAGGTAAATATATTGAAAGGTAAATTAGAAGAAAAGGATAAACTATTACGATTTGAAGACAATACTAATATTTTGGATGATATTCTTAGTATTGAAAGGTCTCCTGCTATCAAAATTGGTATTGGTTTTTATGAATCTTTTGAAGGTGAATCTAGCTCACAAGGTGAGGCAAGGAACTCTAATGAGAAATCTGAAATGCTCAACAAGGAGATGAGACAACAAACCCACCAATAGCCAAGGAAAGAAATTCCTCAAAGAAAATATTTTGCTCCTAATTGTGGAAGTGATAGAAGATTATTTCGTCTGATGAATAATGTTGAATGTTATGTATGTCATAATCTTGCACATGTTAAAGTGAGATGCAGAAGTAGAACGGTTCAAGACCGTCACACAGAAAGATCATCACGTTCTAGGTACTTCAAGGGATATTGTTTTGTTTGCAATATGTTTGGTCACAAAGCCATTGACTGCTATAGGAGGAATATGAAACATGTAATATGTTATGCATGTAACAACCTTGGACATATAGCAAAGGAATGAAGGATAATATTTTGGGCACCATACCAAAAGGAGAAAACATCATCACAGTTGAAGATATGGAAGAAAAGGGAAGTACATCTAGAAATATGTGGCATAGTAGAGTACACAGACATGACAGACTCAAAGGAAGCTGAAAGTGTGGAACATCAGTGTTCTGAATCTCATATGTAGGCTTCATGAAGACAAGTCTCGTATATATGTGAGTTAGACACTACACAGTCGCGTATATGATGTTTTGAAGAAAAGCAACAGTACAGAAGTCTGATATGGTTCAGTCAGTGTTTGATGATGGCATGACACAGGTTCAGGGGCATCATATACTTCAAATAATGCATTGTTGGCATTATGGTTAGAAGTCTTTGGTGATGATTCTTATGTGGCTAAATGATACATCTTGCCAGTTGGTCAAAAGAATGGTATTGCAGGTTACAGGGCTGGATACTGATGCTTATGGTGCAGATCATATATAGTGTATGATAGTTGCTGATGACTATCTTGGTCTTGATTAGATTGCTGGTCTTTGTTTTGTAACCCCACTATGCATGGGATGGATGATGTAATGTTTCTTATTTTTGAGTCATGTAAAAACTTTTGCTATATCCCCACTCAGTTGGGACATTGATGTATGTATGAGTCTTTAGGAAAGTCATTGGCAATGTATGTATAGAGTCATGTTATGCTTTGGCAGACCTTGAATGTGCTTAGGGGGAGCATGGACAAATTGGTACATCTTGGCATGTACACAGGGGGAGCCCTGTCAAAGATTTCAGCAGGTACTCAGGGGGTGTATGGATAGCCGAATGTATATCAAGGAATAGAATATCTTGGTCTGCCCTTTGCCATTGATGTCAAAGGGGGAAAGTGACTTAGTGTGGTTGTTGCCATCAAATCCAAAGGGGGAGATTATTGGAACTATTATACAGGTGTTGTCCTTGATGGCAACTCACTCAGATGATAGATCATAGTGCAGTAGGTCAAGAACAAAGAACTAATGATCAGAGAGAGGTATACACAGGTTAACCTTGATGAAAGTTAGTATACACATAGGTTAGCAAGACAAAAGGCGCGTATATGTACACACACAGTTTCACAGAAGGAAAGGCGCATACATGTTGGAAAACTAAGTTTTTGGTCCAAAGTGTTGACCCCAAGTATTGGGTCCAAGGTATTGGTTCTACGTGGTTTTGGACCATGGTATTGAGAGATGCCTAAACCTATATAAGGAGAAGATCATTAGGCCAAGAGCAACAAGCGTGCAAGTATTGAATAACTGATGAAGTCTGAGATCTAGTATGTAGGTAATAAGTTTGTGATGCTTTGCTTGATCTAAACCAAGGATGCACCCATGTGGATGATGATGAACAATGGATCGGGATCTTAAGGCTTAGAATGTTTTATCATTCTATGGTTGATCATTGATAGACTAGATGTGAGTTATTGAGGCATGTTTATTCTGTAAATGTTATGATCAGGGTATGATTGATGTCTAGAATAGCTGCAAACTTATAAGTTAGAATTTGTAGATCTGTACGCAGGTTAGCTTTGGTAAAAGCGCGTATACACACAAGTTGAGTTCATCAGAGTAGCGTATACATAGTGAAATATGATATCTGAATTTGCATATGGTCCTGATCGTTGTTGCAGGGTTCTGGGTTTTGTGCTATGTTCTAGTGACTGTGATTGATGACAAGGTTTCAGTGATTCAATGTTGGGTGATTCATAGATTGATGATGTAGATGTGGTTGATGGATGTATTGCAATGATGATTGATTTTGTGCCTTGATGTTATTTATGGATCAAGTCTGAAAATTAATGAAACGTGCTCCCTGGAAGAAAAGACAGGGTTGTAGCCTTCTGTAGGCTGGTGCCTATATACTAGTAAATATATTGTCTAGTACAAGAGCCAGGGTGTTGGAGCTCCCTTCCAGTAGAAGTTGGACAAAAAGTGAAGGTAGTAGCCTTCTACAAGTGGGTGCCTATGTGCTGGTATGAGTATACACCATTACAAGATTGTAAACAGGTTTTTCTTATATTAAAGAAAACAACAGCAGGTGCTTTTTGTCTCGCATTCGGTTTCCACCTTACATCATGATGTTTCTTATGTGTGATGATCTGTTCTGTTTTACTGCACCTATTTACTGGTTATATGGTTAATGAAGTTCTAATGCACTAAATAAATATCATAAGTTTACTGGATATATGCTAGTTTCAAATAGAATTGCGTGTACACGGGGGTTCCCTTAAATGAAGTAGCGTATATGAATCTGAGTACGGAAATGAAATTTTTTTACTAACTTGCTAATACTGATTCACCCCCCCCCCCTCTTAGTATTATTTCAAGCAATTGGTATCAGAGCAAGTCCTTTGGTAGAAGCTTGATTTCTTGAAGGAGATCCATAGAACAATGGGAAAGAAAGCACATCAGAGGAAGAAGATAGCTCAAAGGAACAGGGATAACTTGCCATTAGGTGGAAGAAAGCCTTTAGATTTTGAATCACCTCAGACTGAAGCTGAACAAGCAAATGAAGAATTAGATAAAATCATAGATCAAGAAGATCTATATAGCAAAAGGGAGAGTGCCCTCAAAGAAGAAGTTATCAGCTTAAAAGCTTAGCTGGAATGTGCCTTCAGGGTATGTCAAATGCTGCAGGAGTGGAATGAAGAACGAGAAAATCAGATTCTCAAACTAAGGCAACAAGTGGAAGAAGGAAGAAATTCTGAAGAAATTTTGAAGAAGCAATGTCTGAAAAAGGAAGAACAACATCAGGTTGAGGTAAATATCTTGAAAGGTAAATTAGAAGAAAAGGATAAACTATTACAATTTCAAGACAATACTAAGATTTTGGATGATATTCTTAGTAGTCAAAGGTCTCCTGCTATTAAAATTGTTCTTGGTTTTTATGAATCTTTTAAACGTGAATCTTGCTCACAAGGTGAGGCAAAGAACTCTAATGAGAAATCTGAAATGCTCAACAAGGAGATGAGAGGACAACCCCATCAACATCCAAGGAAAAACATTCCTCAAAGAAAATATTTTTCTCCTAACTATGGAAGTGATAGAAGATTATTTACTCCGATGAATAATGTTGAATGTTATGTATGTCATAATCTTGGACATGTTGCAGCTAGATGCAGAAGTAGAATGGTTCAGGACCATCACACAGAAAGATCATCACGTTCCAGGTACATCAAAGGATATTTTTTTTCTTGCAATATGTTTGGTCACAAACCCATTGACTGCTATAGGAGGAATATGAAACATGTAAGATGTTATGCATGTAACAAGCTTGGAGATATAGCAAAGGAATGCAGGAGAATATTTTGGGTGCCATACCAAAAGGAGAAAACATCATCACAGTTCAGGATATGGAAGAAAAAGGAAGTACATCCAGAAAGATGTGGCATAGGAGAATACACAGACATGACAGACTTAGAGGAAGCTGAAAGTGTGGAACATCAGTGTTCTAAATCTCATACCTATGTTTCATGAAGACAGGTCACATATATAGGCGAGATAGACGCTACATAGTCATATATATGATGTTCTGAAGAAAAGAAGTAGTACAAAAGTCTGATATGGTTCAGTCACTGTTTGATGATGGCATGACACAGGTTCAGGGGGAGCATATACTTCAAATAATGCATTGTTGGCATTATGGTTAGAAGTCTTTGGTGAATATTCTTATGTGGCTAAATGATACATCTTGCTGGTTAGTCAAAAGAATGGTATTGCAGGTTACAGGGCTGGATGTTGATGCTTATGGTGCAGATCATATATGGTGTATGATAGTTGTTGATGACTATCATGGTCTTGATTAGATTGTTGGTCTTTGATTTGTAACCCCACTATGCATCGGATGTATGATGTGATGTTTCTTATTTTTGAGTGATGTATAAACTTTTGGTATATCCCCACTTGGTTGGGAGATTGATGTATGTATGAGTCTTTAGGAAGGTCATTGGCAATGTATGTATAGAGTCATGTTATGCTTTTGCAGACCTTGCATGTGCTCAGGGAAAGCATGGACGGATTGGTACATATTGGCATGTACAAAGGGGGAGCCTAATCAGAGATTTCAGTAGGTACTCAAGGGGAGTATGTACAACAGAATGTATATCAAGGAAGAGAATATCTTGGTCCACACTTTGCCCTTGATGTCAAAGGGGGAGAGTGACTTGTTGTGTTTGTTTCCATCAAGTCCAAAGGGTGAGATTGTTGGAATTATGATACAGGTGTTGTCCTTGATGTCAACTCACTCAGAGGTATGATACAGCTGATGTCCTTGATTGCAACTCACTCAGATGACAGATCATAGTGTAGTAGGTCAAGAGTAAGAAATTAATGAGAAGAGAGAGGTATACGTAGGTTAACCTTGATGAGAGTGTGTATACACGTGGGTTAGCAGGACAAAAGGCATGTATATGTACACACGAAGTTTCTTAGAAGGAAAGGAGTGTACATGTTGGAAAACTAATTTTGGGTCTCTGGTATTTGGTCAATGGTATTTTGTTATTGGTCCATGGTATTTGGTATGAAGTGTTGACCCCAGGTATTGGGTCCAAGGTATTGGTTCTATGTTGTTTTGGACCATGGTATTGAGAGAGGCCTAAACCTATATAAGGAGAGGATCATTAGGCCAAGAGGGGTAAGCATGCAAGTATTGAATATATGATGAAGTGTGAGATCTAGTATGCAGGTAATAGGTTCGTGATGCTTTGCTTGATCTGAACCGAGGATGCACCCGTGTGGATGATGATGTACGATGGATCGAGATCTTAAGGCTTAGAATGTTTTATCATTCTGTGGTTGATCATGGATAGACTACATCTGAGTTATTGATGCATGTTTATTTTGCAAATGTTATGATCTGGGTATGATGTCTAGAATAGCTGCGAAGTTATAAGTTAGAATTTACAGATCTGTACGCGCGTTTGCTTTGGTAAAAGCACGTATACACATAGGTCAAGTTCATCAGAGTAGCATACACTTAATGAAATATGATATCTGAATTTGCAGATGGTCTTGATGGTTGTCGCAGAGTTCTGGGTTTTGTTTTATGTTCTAGTGGCTGTGTTTGATGATAGGGTTTCAGTGATTCAGCATTGGGTGATTCAGAGATTGATGATGTAGATGTGGTTGATGGATGTATTGCAGTGATGATTTATTTTTTCTTTGATGTTATTTATGGATCCAGTCTGAAAATTAATGAACGTGGTCCCTGGAAGAAAAGAGAGTGTTGTAGCCTTCTGTAGGCCAGCACCTATGTACTACTAAATATATTGGCTAGTACAAGAGCTAGGGGGTTGGAACTCCCTTCCAGTAGAAGTTGGAGAACAAGTGAAGGTAGTATCCTTCTGCAGGTGGGTGCCTGCGTGCTGGTATGAGTCTGCGCCATTACAAAATTGTAAACAGGTTTTTCTTATATTAAAGAAAACAACAACAGGTGGCTTTTGTCCCACATTGGGTTTCCACCTTACATCATGATGTTTCTTATGTGTGATGATCTGTTCTATTTTACTGCACCTGTTTACTGGTTATATGGTTAATGAAGTTCTGATGTACTAATTAAAGATCAACATATAATGAATTAACTGAATCATAAGTTTACTGGATATACGTTAGTTTCATTAAATAGAATTGCATGTACATGCGGGTTCCCTTAACTGAAGTAGTGTATATGAATCTGAGTGTGTAAATGAAAAAGTTTTACTGACTTTCTAATACTGATTCACCCCCCCCCCCCCCCGTCTCAGTATTATTTCCAACAAATGATGGCAGTGTTCTCTTTTATACATAAATTCAATGGAAAATATGGATACAAAATATCTAAACATACCCACTTATGTAGCATTAAATATATCCATAGTTGTTACAATAATTTCCTAAATAACTAATGGTTCCCTGACCCTTACTAACCATTAGCAATGAATAAGTAATTAGCAAGATATTTTGCACAAGAATTGCAAGATTCTTGGTTAACCACTGAAACTAATTTTTGTCTTGGAATTGAAAAATTATATCCATATATTTGATTTACATGGATTAAGCTTATTATTGCATGGAATTTTCATGTAGAATAGTGAAAAATATATAATAACATGGGCCATAGTTTGTCTCCTTATTCTAAGGTTGCCTTATTGTTTCAATAGTTTAAGGTCTTAATGGTTTCGCAGTCTAATGTTGGTTCATAGTTTCTATGTTGCCACTTCTATGATGAAATGACTACTTCTCAATAATTATGTAATAGTGATTATGTTGAAAAAATAATGTCACAACAACTAAAATGAGTGTAGCAACAACTAGAACGAAAACATCCCCTATGGAAACATCACAACTTGCATAAAAACTTGTTTGGAACATCATCTTTGTAAATTAAATCGAATATAAATTCATTTATGATAACTTCTGATGTTGATTATAATTTCAAGTAAAATACTAAAGAAATGTAATCAAAACACAACAATTTTAAATATTACATAATAATGAATTGATACAATGTCTAGGTGGTTGAAAATTGTAACTAGGTTTGGTCTTCATAATATTTTAAGTACCCTTGATTTATATATTTGATGTAAAAAGAAAAAAGAAATCATTATCACTCTTTGTATAGCATGTGTTCCATGCTCAAGTTTCATTTGTTCTAGGTCAAAGTACCCATTGTGGGCTTCTAGTTTTTGTCAGAATCAAGAAGTCAAAAGAGTCCTTATCACATATATTAGACCCTATTGGGAATTTTGTAAAAATTCAAAAGAATTTATTTTGAGTCAAAAGTTTCAAAATACTGTTCAATACCAAGTTGGCCTAGCAGTGAAAAAGTCAACTTAATTAGGGTTATTCATCCTCCTTGGAAGCCTATATACAAGAGACAATTTGACCTCATTTAGATATTCACGCACTCATTCGATCAACGAAGCAAGAAAAAGAAGTAAGAACACAAGTGAAGGTTGAAAGAAGAAGGAAGACATTAATTTTAATTTTTCTCTATTTATCTCTCACACATGCAAAAGAGGCTAGGTTTTCTGTAGGTACAAGGTCAAAATTTCTCAAGAAGAAAAGAAGTGATGAAATCCAAAGGAAGAAGGTCAATATTCACCTACAAGAATTTGAAGAATAAATTGCCTAAGAAAGGAGGGAGGAAGCCTAAAATTCCCTAATTCATCCACACATGCAAAGTTACATCTTCTTGTAGGGCGTTGAAGATTTCAGATATGCAGTGAGGACTCATGTTTGTAGCTAGGATTCAAAGTTGCTCAATTGGAAGAGATTTGACAAGAAGATAAAGGAGATATAATTTCTTTTGTTGATGGAAAATTTATGGCATGGGGTAAGGTCTCCAGCATTAATAATTCAAAAATCATTCGAATTCATTAGGGTAGACTCTACAGATTACTTAATCCTCTCTCTAAATCCTTGGTTTGCCTTGAAATCAATCCATGTGAAATTTGGAATATAATTTTTAGGCACATCCATTACAAAATATTACCATCTTTAAACTCAATGGTGAACGGAATTCTTGAGCTAAAGGAAGAGCATGAAGGAATTTGTAAGGGATGCACATTAGGAAAAAATGTAAAGAGACCATTTGGAAGTAATGCTTCAAGATATAAGGAACTTTTGGATCTCATTTACTCCAATGTTTTTGGTTCTATGGCTAAAAAGTCTCTTGGAGGTCATCTATAATATGTAAGTTTCATCGATTAACAATCAAGAAATACTCGGATTTATCTTCTTAAGTCCAAGGATGAAGTAATTCATAAATTTAAAGAGTTCAAGGAAGAACTAGAGGATATTGCACAAAGGAAGGTAAAAGTGATAAGATATGACAATGGATGGGAGTACCCGTCAAAAGAACTCATTGATTTCTATAAGGAAGTTGGAATTAAGAGGGAGTTGATAGTTCCCTACAACCCTGAAAAAAATGTAGTAACAGAAAGAAAGAATCATACAATTAAAGAATGTATTAGCGCTATTTGACATGATCAAGACTTACCTCAATTTATGTGGGGTGAATCATCGAAAACAATAGTATATATTCAAAATTGAAGTATTCATAAGATACTTGAAAACATGACTCTTGAAGAAGAATTTACAAGAAGAAACCATTTTTGTAGATCATCTCTGAATATTTGGCTACCCTATCTACATTCACATTCCAACAGATAGCGGACGAAATTGGATCCTACAAGCTTGTAGGGCATATTTGTTGGTTATAGTTCCTCATCAAAGGCATATATAATTTACATTAAGGAAGGTCATCGAATTGAAGTAAGTAAAGATGTGATTTTTTATGAGAAAATTCCCTACAAAAAGTCTAAATATCTCCCTATTGATTTATATTGTGATGATCTACCAATTTTTAAGAATGTCGAAAGGAAGAAGAGGATACTCTACATAATTATTAAGAATAAGGTCATAGTGAACTTATGCAACAAGTAATAATCCCTAAATCTCATAAGAGACATGTTTGGTTAACATCTACTCTTCAAGAAGTAGGACATGTTGCAACTAAAGGAACATTCAGGGAAAGTAAAAATTCAAAAATATAATCAAGGTATGTGCCCTATATGAAAAAAATGATTGAAGCATAACCATCCTCTTATGAAGAAGTTGTCAAACATCAAGAATGGAAAGATGTTATGAAATAATAATATCAATCTATAATGAAAACTGGAGTTTGGGAAATCATTTCTAGACCAAGTGACAAATGTATTGTAACTTCTAAATAACTCTACAAAATAAAACATGTGGGAGATAGATGTATTGACAAGTACAAACCAAGGTTTGTTCTTAGTGGTTTTTTATCAACAATAAGGCCTCATCTATGAAGAACTTTTTCTCCCATAGCAAGATACACAAAAATAAGATCATTAATCGGTTCGGCAGCAACTATGGGATGGAACATCTATCAAATGGATGCTACGACATCTTTCCTAAATGGCACTATTGATGAGCAAGTATTTATTGAAAAACCCATGGGATACGAGGTACATAGTAAAGAAACTGATGTTTATAGGTTGAAGAAGGCATTTTATGGCCATAAAAAATCCCCAAGGGCTTAGTATGCTAGGATGGATACATATCTAGAAAGGATACATCTTTTAAGGAGTTCTGGATATCCAAATTTTTCTGTCAAAGTAGTGAAGAATGAACCAATGAAAATTCTTCTATATGTGGATGAATTACTCATAATAAGTGGGGAAAGTAGTATTCAAGAATGTAAGAAACAATTGGCAACAATATTCGATATGAATTATATAAGGCTTATGCATTATTACTTGGATTTGGAAGTTTGGTAGAAATGTGGAAACATATATCTAGGTAAAGGGAAGTACATAATTAAAATTCTACAAAAGTTTCCATGATGGTAGAAAACCAATGACAACTTCCATGATCACAAATCTAAAGAGACTTAAAAGTCTAGAATCAAGCCTCGTAGATCCCACATGTTATAGAAAATTGGTTGGATCTGTGATGTATCTTGTAAACACACGTCCAAATATTTATTTTACATTGAATATTCAAATGGAGCCTAGACATTACCACTGGGTAGAAGCCAAACATCTATTGAGATATCTGTGAGGGACAATACATTACTACCTGAAGTATGATGGAAATAACAATATCCATCTAATGGTATATACCAATTCAGATTGGGGAGGCAGTGAGACTGATGGAAGAAGCCTAACTGGAGGTTGTTTTAGCTTGGGATCCTCTATAATATCATGGATGTGTATAAGGTAAGAATCAGTTTCTTTAAGTAGTGTTGAAGCTGAATATATTACAACATGTGAAGTTAGTAGAGAATTTGCTTGCTTATGGAAGTTGCTATATGATTTGTTCAAAGGACAGATGGACCCTACAATTATCCATTGTGACAACACATGTGACATAAGGTTGTCTAAATAACCCATATTGCATGCAAGATCAAGCCATATAAACAACGAGTATCATTACATATGAAAATTGGTGCAAGATGGGACATGTTTGGTTAACATCTACTCTTCAAGAAGTAGGACATGTTGCAACTAAAGGAACATTCAGGGAAAGTAAAAATTCAAAAATATAATCAAGGTATGTACCCTATATGAAAAAATTGATTGAAGCATAACCATCCTCTTATGAAGAAGTTGTCAAACATCAAGAATGGAAAGATGTTATGAAATAATAATATCAATCTATAATGAAAACTGGAGTTTGGGAAATCATTTCTAGACCGAGTGACAAATGTATTGTAACTTCTAAATAACTCTACAAAATAAAACATGTGGGAGATAGATGTATTGACAAGTACAAACCAAGGTTTGTTCTTAGGGCTTTTTTATCAACAATAAGGCCTCATCTATGAAGAATTTTTTCTCCCATAGCAAGATACACAACAATAAGATCATTAATCGGTTTGGCAGCAACTATGGGATGGAACATCCATCAAATGGATGCCAAGACATCTTTCCTAAATGGCACTATTGATGAGCAAGTATTTATTGAAAAACCCATGGGATATGAAGTACATAGTAAAGAAACTTATGTTTATAGGTTGAAGAAGGCATTTTATGGCCATAAAAAATCCCCAAGGGCTTAGTATGCTAGGATGGATACATATCTAGAAAGGATAGGTCTTTTAAGGAGTTTTAGATATCCAAATTTTTCTGTCAAAGTAGTGAAGAATGAACCAATGATAATTATTCTATATGTGGATGAATTACTCATAATAAGTGGGGAAAGTAGTATTCAAGAATGTAAGAAACAATTGGCAACAATATTCGATATGAATTATATAAGGCTAATGCATTATTACTTGGATTTGGAAGTTTGGTAGAAATGTGGAAACATATATCTAGGTAAAGGGAAGTACATAATTAAAATTCTACAAAAGTTTCCATGATGGTAGAAAACCAATGACAACTCCCATGATCACAAATCTCAAGAGACTTAAAAGTCTAGAATCAAGCCTCGTAGATCCCACATGTTATAGAAAATTGGTTGGATTTGTGATGTATCTTGTAAACACACATCCAAATATTTATTTTACATTGAATATTCAAATGGAGCCTAGACATTACCACTGGGTAGAAGCCAAACATCTATTGAGATATCTGTGAGGGACAATACATTACTGCCTGAAGTATGATGGAAATAACAATATCCATCTAATGGTATATACCAATTCAGATTGGGGAGGCAGTGAGACTGATGGAAGAAGCCTAACTAGAGGTTGTTTTAGCTTGGGATCCTCTATAATATCATGCATGTGTATAAGGTAAGAATCAGTTGCTTTAAGTAGTGTTGAAGTTGAATATATTACAACATGTGAAGTTAGTAGAGAATTTGCTTGCTTAAGGAAGTTGCTATATGATTTGTTCAAAGGACAGATGGACCCTACAATTATCCATTGTGACAACACATGTGACATAAGGTTGTCTAAATAACCCATATTGCATGAAAGATCAAGCCACATAAACAACGAGTATCATTACATATGAAAATTGGTGCAAGATGGGGTGGTACAACTACAGTATATCTCCACCATTGAGTAGGTAGTTGATATGTTGAAAAAATATCTTCCTAATAAGAAGCTTGTGTGTTTAAGAAGCATTCTTGCACTCATTGATATTTCCTCCCTAGTGGGGAAGGAGAGATATAGATTTCATTCTTGTCTTCACATTATGAATGCAAGATTGGGTAAGCATCTGAATACTAATGCTATTTGAGGATGAGGTAGGGCATTCAATAGGTAAGAGTAGTCAAAGAGGATATTCCTTTAGGATGTGTAAATCTAAGATAGGAATGGTCATAAAATAACATACCTTGATGACATTCTGATGGGGTATGTGCCTTAAGATACAATGATGAAGGTGTTTTTAAGTCATTCCCCCCCCAACATTGTGCTATAATTTAGCGGAAAGATAGATTTGTTAGTCAATTCCTTTCTATATGAGAATGTTGGTTGATATGATGAGATGCATTGATATAAGCTGAAAAGATAGCTTATGAGATGGCTTAGCAATCTGAATCTTCTTATGAGATCTCTTCAGTATGAGAATGTCCTTGTACCATTATGAATACCTCCCTAGTTAAGAGGGAGTGTTGAAAATTGTAACAAGGTTAAGTCTTCATAATATTTTATGTACTCTTAATTTATATTTTTGATGTAAAAAGAAAGAGGAAATTATTATTATTATTTTTATAGCATGGGTTTCATGATCAAGTTTAACTTGTTCTAGGTCAAAGCACCCATTATGTGCTTCTAGTTTTTGTCATAGAGTCAAGAAGTCAAAATGGTCATTGTCACATGTATTAGACACTATTTTACATTTGGTAACAAGTCAAGATGAATTATTTTCAGTCAAAAGTGTCAAAATACCACTCTAAGACCAAGTTGGCCTAGAAGTTAAAAAGTTAGCCTACTTAGGGCTATTTTTCCTCATTGGAAGCCTATATATAAGAGACCATTCGACCTCATTTGAATATTCGCTCACTCATTTAATCAAGGAATAAATAACAAGAAGAAATAATACAAATGAAGGTGTATAAGGAAGAAGGAAGACAAGAATTTTGATATTTCTCTCTATCTCTCACATGTGTGAAGAGGCTAGGGTTTTTGTAGCAACAAGGATGAATTTTCTCAAGAAGCAAATAAGGGACAAAATCCAAAGGAATAAGTTCAAATTGATCACCTGCAAGCCTTTGAAGAATAAGCAACCCAAATTAAGGAAAGAGGAATCCTAGAAAACTATAATTCATCCACACATGTTAAGTTGTAGCTTGTTGCGGGGGGTGAAGATTTCAGATCTTTAGTGAGGGCCAAAGTTTGTAGTTGGGAATAAAAGTTGTGCATTTGGAAGATATTTGACTTGGTAAGAAGAATCAAATTCTTGAGAAGGTTTTACTTGGTATTGGTCTAAAGGTCTTGTATTTCATCAATTGAATAATCTATAAGAAGAGAGGAGACATTTTGGGTTTTCCTCTGTAGGAGAGGTTTTGGCCCTTGCTAGTAGCCTACATCTTGTGTTCTTGTGTAATATTGATCTTCATGTTTTTGTAGTTGTTTGATGATAATAAAAAGATAATAATTAGAGAAGATTAAGCTAATATTAAGGAAAAGTAAAATAATATCACAAGAATTTATCAAGTCAAATAAAAATCACTTCAATTGTAGCTCTATTTATTTCTTAGCAGAGGTAAGTGGAAATGGGCTATAATGTAACACCCTCCTCCCACATCTACCCAAATAATTGGCCAGCCAGGGTAAACATGTGATGAGAGGCTACTATGATATGATTCAACCTCCTAGGTGACATAGAGGAATTGGATTTGACAAAAAGATATCAAAAATACCTTCCACGTCAACAACAACACTCCCAGGAGCCATCCCAACCACACAGGTATCATGTCCCTGGGTCCCACTATGTTTTTAAGCTATTAAACCTCTTGACACTCCCATTTATTGGGCATGCCAACATCTAGAGAGCTCATGATGCTCCCACAATCCTATATGGCTATGTGCAGGGACTATTTCTAGCAAACCTATGCCAGAGTCTGTAGTATTTAAGGCACTTTTCAGGCCCAAAATTTTAGCCACTTCCCAGAATTCCAGCCAATGCCCAAAACTTGCTATAGCTTCCAAAATCCATTAAACACATGATGACAAGACTAATAAACCAAAAACTAACTGTAGGACTATGCCTGACCATCTTCAACAGGGACTGGCATTTTGTCAAACATTTGGTAGCAATGCAACCTATAAGTGTTAACAACAGATTTAACCATAGGGGTCTCATACTTATTTTAGAATCACTAAGAAGCATTTTTCCCTTATATCATTAGTTTCAAAATCATCTATTAGGTCAGAGATACATTGTTCATTCATTTACAAATCAAAACATTATCAAAACCATACATAACCACTATCATAAAACTCATATATTACTAGCATAATAGCAACAAAAATACCAATGAAATAACAACCATATGATCCACATATAAAACACTATCATTCTCATAGAAATACAAAGAGAAAAAACCTCATGTTGATGATGAAAAATCCAAACCCAGGATGGGACTACTATGTTCCACCCGACCATAGAATGGCTGAGCCGAATATCTCTTTATCCATTCACCCCCATGCCATATTCGGACCATGAATGCGGGACTAAAACAAAAATAATAGCTAGGGAATCTCTGGGCTAAACCACCTCATCCTCATCAATAGAAACTAGGCTTTATTGTAATGCATCTTAGATCACTACGGCAGTACAATGAACAAGTAATAATAGCCTTTACCATTATCTCTACCTAATCACTAGGCCAAACATGCATGGATGCCACCATATTTCTCCACCTACATTATGAGGAATTTCCCTATCTCCTCATCTCTCAAGCTTTACCACAATCCACACTAGATCAGTAGGCCCTAAACTAAGACACCTGTCTCTTAGGCTCTACAGCAATCCACATCATATCAATAGGCCCTAAATAGAAACCCACTCTCCAAGATTTACCACATATCCCAACCCAAGATTACTAGGCCCAACGAAGAGCAGTCTACCTCTTGGCTTTACTACATATTCTGTAATTCACCGTCAAGGATTGTTAGGCCCACCAAGGCACACAATCCTGCCTTTATTGCAACCCACAGTCTAGCTCAGGGGTTACTAGGCCAGTGGCTTTATAGTGATCCATATTTTGGTTCAAGGACCACTATACCATCTGTTTTATCATTCATAAATCCACCACACTTAGCTTTGAATCCATCTAGCAATCCAGCTCAACCAAAACATGAGAACCCCATCACACCATGGCTATCCGGAAATGGCAAGGTGAGGCTAAAAACATTGTCACACCTGGAAAAAACCATGCCATAACAGTAAAATAACCATGTGCAATATCATGCATGCCAAATCTAGCAAGGAAAACACAGATGAAAATCGATACCTGCAACACATCCTATTATAGTTGTTTGATCCTGCTCTTCCTTGATTGCTCCTTCCTTCCTCTTTCCTTCTTTACCTTTCTTGATCCAATTAAAAACTTGAGAAAAAGTTTTCCAACTGATCATCATAAGCATTTTTATCAATGAGGCCTATGTTTGTTCATTTTCAATTATTTTCCTTGAATTTCCTCCTCACATGCAACGTGTGAACTTTCACCTTCCTTTTCTCTTAATTTACTTTATTTTCATAAATAAATGTGCCGAAAAATCTATTTTTCCTTTACAAATTCTCTTCCATTGCCTTTTCCAATTTCCTTAGCCATAATAAACTATTGGACACCCACACTAGGATGTCTTACCCAACATTCAGCTTGGAATAAGTGTCCCATCAACCATGATTATTATTTTGCCTTTATTAAGTTTTATTTCATGGAATTTTCCACAGGGTTATTATAGAACCCTCCCCCTTCGGGGACACTATCGTTGGTGTTCCACCACACCTATACCTCAGAAAAACCACTAAAAAGCAAACATAATTCCCATGGATCTTTATGACATAGCTCGATGCAGTATTTACAATGATCGCCCTACTGAGAAGCAAACCAACATGACAACATAACAAATATAACATCATAATGACATGACACCCATACCTCTTATTGAAGATTTAACATAGCTCATGGAAGTATTTACATCCATATACATATGTACATATACCAAAACATATACAAAATACATATACCAGAACACCATACCAAAAATGATTTGCCTCAATCGTGAAACAATGAAGGATACATGGCCGACATTTGATCTACAATCTCCCATCTAGCTTCATCGGACCCAAAGTGCTTCTATTAGATTTAAAATGAATTGAAATAAATTCATATCATACCTCATTGGTAGCTCATCAATAATGTACAATTGCAATCTTGTTCACTTCCTCTCACAACAAGTCAAACTAGCATATTTGACCAAATAATCATGTATAAACATATTGCATCAGATTAGCTCAAAACACAACCATCATAGATCAAAATCATAAATCGCATGTAACCATTGTAAACTATAATCATAGATCACATGTCATAATAAAACTGATATAAAATATCGATACTTATCCTTCATCGATCCTTACTTCTGCCTTTGTTCATTTTGTACGCACACCAAATCGGTTTCCACACCCGACAACACCCAGTGACTTCTCATCAACCATGTGCACATACACAGAGTGTGAATCAAACACGTACAACCACACACGACATACAATGTCATGTAATACATGCACCTACACCTGGCATACAACACATACATGCCACCACACAATACATATGCCTACACCCGATGTACAACACAATACATATTTGTACACAGAGTACAACACAAAGAGCACACATGGTGTGATACCATAACTACACAATGCACATACATAGTACCACATGCTCGCAACACAACATGTATGACATGTGAAGAATACCACAGTACACGAGTACCATATCTACAACATGTACATAGTACCACTTGTACACAAGGCCACCTGCACAACATGTGCACAACATCACATGTACACGAAACCACCTACACAATGTGTACACAACACCACATGTACACCGCACCACCTGTACAACGTGTACATAATACCACATGTACACAGTACCACATACATGGCATGTACATCACACCACATGTACACAACATCACATGCATGACATGTACACATCACCACATGCACACAACACCACCTATACAACAAGTTCACAACAACACATGCACACAACACCAAACGTATAGTCATGCATGCAACACCATATGTACATAGTACCACTTGTACAACATGCACACAACACGATATGTACATAGCACTGCATATACAACATCTACATAGCATCATATGTCCAGAACACTGCATATCCAGCATGCACACAACACTGATGCACACAATGCCACATATCCATCATGCACAGAGTACAGTATGTGTTGGGTTGTGTTATATCATTTCCACGACTAGCCCATGTAGTTAACCAAGGGGTTAGAGGGGGGGAAGAGCACCCCCTTCGTTCCAGCGATTATGTAGCCGGGGGGGGTCATAGGGGGTTTGAGGTGTATTATAACCCCACTTTATGTGGTCTGGAGTAGCGCCTCTGAAAATTTTGGTTTTGGACCCTATGTTATGTTAGGCGGACCCACCTATGGTTTTGTGCATGATTTTCGCACATGTTTTTTGGACACGATGGCTTTCGGTCCATGGTATTGGACGTGATGGTTTTCAGTCCATGGTATTGGATGCTTTGGCATGTATAAATATCTATTAAAACATTGAAAGGAAAATAATGAAAAATCAAGCTAGAAGTCTCGGTTTTAGGATCCAGGGAAAAATCTCTATATAGATTTATTTTATGTGTTATGCTCTCGCATTGTTTATTTTCTATGTTTTAGAATTCGTTTGCAGGTAATTTATGTACAAGGTTAAAGCCTACATTTGGTATCAAAGCAAATTTGGCTTCAAGGGGAAGCCTTTGTTGTTGAGGGGTTTCGCTCAGGCCTGTGGTAGACCCTGTTTAGTGGAGTATCTACAAGATCGATTCTGGTGGTGAAAGAAGACGGTGAGTAGTGGAAAGATAGAGATCGAGAAATTTAATGGTCAGAGTTTTGAGTTGTGGAAACTCAAGATGGAGGATCTGTTGGTGGATAAAGATCAGTGGATCACGGTAGATTCAGGTACTAAACCAACGGGAGTGTCTAATGAAGAATGGAAGAAGTTGGATCGGAAGGCAAAGAGCATAATACGATTGTGTGGTCTTTGATTCAATATTGTTGAATGTATCAGTGGAAGCTACAGCAAAGGATTTGTGGGACAAGTTATGGACTTTGTACCAATCTAAGTCTCTAGTGAATAAATTGTTCCTGTGGAAAAAGCTGTATAACCTGAGGATAAAAGATGGAGACTCGATGACAGAGCATCTGAACGCATTTAATACTATGGTAAGTCAGTTAGCATCTATTGATATTAAAATTTCAGATGAAGATAAGTGCATCAGTTTGTTGTGTTCGCTACCAGATTCATGGGATAGTTTGGTTATTGCAATAGGTAGCAATGCAACTGCCTTGCAATTTGATGAAATAGTCCCTTCCTTGCTGATGGAGGAGATGAGATGAAAAAATATGGAGAGCGAGAATGGTGATGCCTTGTCTGTACAAGGATGGTCCCAGAACAGAGACAAAAATAAGTCATCGAGTGTGAGATCTAAATCTAGAGGGAGATCTAAATCTCCAGGAAAACCTATAAAGGTGGTGTGCTGGAAATGTGGGAAGGAAGGGCACTACAAAAGGGACTCTAAATCTAAAGCTCCTGATAAAGGAAATGGATCTGATGACGCTCCTTCTGCAGAGGTGAAAACCACCTCATATGAAGGTGGGGATGTTTACTTGGCTTCTCAAGTACACATGTAGATCATGAGGCATGGTTAATTGACTCAGGTGCATCCTTTCACTTCACTCCCCATAGAGAGTGGTTTTGTGAGTATGATAAATATGATGATGGTGATGTCTTCTTTGGGGATGCCAGGAAGGCTAGAATCATTGATCGTGGAAAAGTAAAGTTGAAGATGCAAGGTGGAAGGGTTAGAACAATTCCAGGTGTTCTACATATTCCTGCATTGGCCAAAAATGTAATTTTTGTAAGCAAGTTGGATGATGGAGGTGTAAAAACAGTGGTTGAGAAGGATACCTGCAAGATGGTTCGGGGAGCACTGGTATTGATGCGAGGAGTTAGGATTTGAACTCTATACAAGCTGTAAGGTAGCACTGTTGTTAATGGGCGCAACAGTTCTGTGGTTCCTGAAATTGGAGCAGAAAATCTAGTGGTCTCTAGAGAAAATACCATGTTGTGGCATCAAAGGCTTGGACATATTGGAGAGAAGGGTCTTCAATATTTCATGGTAAAGGTATGGTAGAAGGTATGAGTAATAGCTCTCTAGATTTTCATTTTTGTGAAAATTTCATATACGGGAATCAAAGTCGGGTGAGATTACCCTCTGGTGGTAAGAGGGCGAAACATATATTATAACTTGTGCACAGTGATGTGTTTGGACCTGTGAAGGTTCCATCACTAGGTAAGTCTGTGTACTATGTATCATTTATAGATGACTTCTCAAGGAATACATGGATATATTTCCTTAAGAAGAAATCTAAAGCCTTTGACAGGTTTAAAGAATTTAAGGCTCTTGTGGAAAACCAGACAGAGAAGAAGATAAAGGTGCTGAGGATAGATAATGGTGGAAAGTTTTACAATAAGGAATTTAAAGAACTCTATAAGAAGTGTGGTATAGCACGACAGAAGACTACTCCATATACACCTTAGCAAAATGGAGTTGCAGAAAGAATGAACAAGACGTTGATGGAAAGGGCAAGAAGCATGCTCAGTGGTGCCAGGTTAGGACAGGAATTTTGGATAGAGGTGGTGGATATTGCATGTTACCTGGTCAACAGGTCACCTTCATCAGTGTTGGAGGATAAGACTACACAAGAGGTATGGACTGGTAAGAAACCCTCTCTTTCACATCTGAGGATATTTGGATTTGATGCATATGTACATGTTCCAAAGGAGAAATGAACCAAGTTGGATAGTAAATATGAAAAGTGCATATTTATTGGGTATAAGGATGGTTTAAAGGGTTATAAGCTTTGGAACCTAGTCACACGTAAGGTTGTGTACAACTGAGATGTGGTGTTCAGAGAGGTAAAATATGTTATTAAACATGAAGTCTAACCAAAGGAACCTAAGAAGATAGAGTTTGAGCTTAAGGAGGAAGAATCAAACTCTACAGCAAAGGAGGAATTAGAAGATGAAGAGCCACAAACTTCGGGTGTGAGAAGATCAGTTCGAGAAAGAGGGCAGCCAGAAAGGTATAGTCCATCTGCTTTCTGTTCAAATTTTGCTTTATCTATTACTGACAATGATCCCAGAACTATTAAGGAAGTAGTAGATTTAGAGAATGGAAAACTCTGGAAAGAGCCCATGGTTGATGAAATGGCATCGTTACACAAAAATGAGGCTTGGGATCTGGTGGAGTTTCCAGTTGGAAGGAAACCCATTAGCAGGAAATAGGTGTTCAAAAAGAAGACAAATGTAGAAGGAAAAGTGGAGAAATATAAAGCTCAGTTGGTAGAAAAAGGTTATTCCCAGGTGCTGGGAATTGATTTTGGTGATATTTTTTCTCCTGTTGCCAAAGTAACTTCTATTAGATTACTTTTATCTGTTGCTGCTACTTTTGATTTTGAGGTAGAACAGATGGATGTGAAGACAACATTTCTTCACGGGGATCTGGAAGAGGAGATCTACATGAAGCAACCTGAAGGCTTTGCGGTGAAGGGTAAGAAAGAACTGGTATGTAAGTTAAAGAAGTCTCTGTATGGGTTAAAACAGTCACCAAGGATAGGGTATCAGAAATTTGATACATTGATAAGAGGACTTGGCTTCACTAGAAGCAAAGCAAATCACTGTGTTTATTTTAAATTAATTGGTGACCGTGTTATTTATTTGGTCTTGTATGTGGATGATATGTTGCTAGCTGGAAATGACAAAGAAATTATCTAGGATTTGAAGACCCAATTGTCCTCCAAATCCGACATGAAATATCTTGGTGCTGCAAACTATATTTTGGGCATGGAAATTAAAAGAGATCGTACAAAGAGGAAGCTCTGGTTAAACCAGAGGAGGTATGTCGAGACAATGTTGCAAAGGTTTAATATGCAGGATAGTAAATTGGTGATGGTTCCTATTCCTGTAGATGTGAGATTATCTGCTGAATAATGTCCCAAGACACAAGAAGAGGAAGAGGACATGTCTCGTGTTCCATATGTAAGTGCAATTGGTAGCCTGATGTATGCAATGGTCTGTACTAGACCAGACATTGCACATGTAGTGGGAGTATTGAGCAGGTTTATGTCAAAACCGGGGAAAGAGCACTGGACAGTAGTGAAGCAGGTTTCCAGGTATTTGCGTGGCACTAGTGATTATGGTTTGTGCTACCAAGGAAGACCAGGATTGCATATAGTATTGGATATTCATGGCTTTGTTGATGCAGACTGGCTGGAGAATTGGATCAAAGAAGATCTACAAGTGGGTATGTGTTTAACTTATTCGGAGGTGCAGTCAGTTGGATGAGTAAGAAACAATCTGTAGTGGCACTATCAACTATAGAGGCACATGGTAGCCACTCATGCAAGCGAGGAAGAAGTTTTGGTTGTAGAGATTGTGTTCAAGTATGGGGTTAGTATAGGAAGCTATAAGGATAGACTGTGACAGCCAAAGTACAGTTTTCATGGCAAGGAACCCTGCATATCATTCAAAGACAAAGCACATTGATGTTCAGTATCACTTTGTGAGGGATATGATGGAAGACACTTTGAAGAATACTGTAGATGCATTGAAAAAATCTGTGAGCGCTGAGAAGTTATCTTGGTGTAGAGAAACAATGGGCATTCCAGGGCTGGAAAAATGACTAAGCTCTCTTGTGGCCCCCTATGGAAAGAAAACAACAAGTGGGAGAATGTTAGGTTGTGTTATATTCTTTCCACAACTAGCCCACGTAGTTAACCGAGGGATTAGAGTGGGGCGGAGCACCCCCTTTGTTGTGCCAATTGTTTAGTTGGGGGGAGGGGCGGAGGTCATAGGGGGTTTGAGGTGTACCCATAACCCCAGTTTATGGGGTCCGGGGCAATGCCATAGAAAATTTTGGTTTTGACCCCTATGTTAGGTTGGGTGGACCCACCTATGGTTTTGTGCATGATTTTCACACATTTTTTTTGGACGCGATTGTTTTCGGTCCATGGTATAAGACGTGATGCTTTTTGGTCCATGGTATTGGATGCTTCAACATGTATAAATATGTATTATAACATTGAAAGGAAAATAATGAAAAATCAAGCTGGTAGTCCCAGTTTTGGGATCTAGGGGAAATCTCTATGTATACATGTTTTATGTGTTACACTCTCGCATTTTTTATTTTCTATGTTTTAGAATTCGTATGCAGGTAATTTATGTATGGGGTTAAAGCCTACAGTATGTACACAATACTACATATAGAACATGTACATAGCACCATCTATACCCAACACTGCATATGAAATATTCACACAACCCTATATATGCCACCTTATACATAACATTGCATAAACAACATGTACACACACTATATATGCACAGCACCACATGCGCACAAAATCACATATGTAACATGTACAACATATACAACATATGCACAATAGTGGTACCACACATCCAAAACTACACTATCTCTACCAAGCAACCTTGCTTCCAATGTTTTAGCCATGATTTCATTTTGCTGATGTATCCCTCGGACTTATCTATCGTAACATAGATGTACGCATAGTACAAGCACATAATATCAGATCATATCCACATGATACTGACCTCATAGATCCATCACAACTACTCTTCCCACTTTATTCCTCATGAACTAGGAACCTCTTCGTGTCATTCACTTGCATAATGATCCCCGATGACCTTATCAGATAGTGACATAGATACATGGATACATACATACATACATATACATAAACATTAGGATAAACAATCATGATATTCTCACACAATGAAAAACATACACACATATATACATATAAACATTTGCATTAAACAACCATGATTCATGATGAACTTGACAGACATGAAATACATATATACAGACATGTATACATATATAGACATCAGCATAATCATGATCATAACATAATTACCAGATAGAATAAGGTCAAGGTTAAGGGAACTCCCTTTATCTGTGCACACCATTCACAACATTGAGAACAATCGTCCCCAACATAGATACAACATCTGATGCCTCAAATCCATTCACCTTACCTTTCTTAATTACCTTTCCCATGGCTATCCTTCCATCATCCATTTACACCAATGGACCAACCAATCTAATTGGCTGTCATAGTCTTGCCTTCAACTACCCTCATACATGCACCAAGCTTCATCTAGGTCTTATCTTACCTATTGGGTACCACAAAAATCTCCTTGAGCTCCATTAACATTCCTCTTTCCCAACCCATTCCTAGGACTCTCAAAACATAAAAGGAAATATCAACAAAGAAGCAAGATAAAACCATGAAAACCAATAATGATACGACGCCACAACAAAGTGGTATGGCCATACACCAGACATAAACAAAACCACAATTAGGCACAAAAAATAAAAAAATACCAAAATCACAAGACTAGAAATAGACACCATGACTCAATCCCCATGGTTCCAACTACCTCCAAGTGAAAGCTCAACTTGAGCCTGCTTTAAGATTTCATGGAAATATCTTTTTCCATGCAATCCCATGCACCATACTACCATAAGCACATAACTTTTAGTGCTTAAATAAACATAACAATACATTGGTTACCTTACCTTGTTGTGCCAAGCATGTTTCTTGCAACTGAACACATCCACAATATCTCTCAATGGACTCCAATTCACTTGACAGATTCACCTGTAACTAGAGACTAGCTAATATACCTATTAAATAAAAGTTTGTTAATATAGCACATATCCACATAATTTCAGACAAATTAGGGTTAAGAAGACTTCTTGTATGCAAGGAACTCATTCGTTTGGAATTAGGGTTTCCAAACATAGCCAAAATAATTCTTTCCCAATTCCTTTCTTTTACCTTTTTTAACTTGTTGCAATTGAGGCTTACTATGTACTATCACATAACCAAACATTATCTATGTAAACATAACAATTGTTACCTTGTCAAGCTAATACAAAGCAAGTGACACCCTGCAACTGCTCACACATGTTAGACTTACGTTCCAAAGATCAAGACATCATGTATATTAATTTGAAATCAACCTTTATGAAAACTAACAATCATTTTATAACCAACTAATAGTCATAATACATAATGCCACAACTATCACCTACTTACACTCAAGTACATATTAGTTATCTCAACACATATGTGTTAGTACGACCATCTTAAAAAGATACCATTTCTTCATGCAATCTTATAGACACATACTCATATAATGAAATTAATCAAACATTCAAAAAACTATAAATGTATGATGTAATATGTTGGCTTAGTGGGGCTAGCCCAAGTTCAGAGATGATTTAGCAAAGAAAATCCCGATACTATTGGCCCTTTTGGCAATAGTACGCAGAGCACAGACTGACGTCTTACCCGATGTAGTATGGGACGGTGATAGAACAAGGTTTCCGCACCCTAGGGATGTCTAATGGGCTTCTGGAGGTCTGCGGTTTGACCTGTTGCTGCAGGCACTTGTGATCCCTTCGCAACCTATGGTGCGGCTTCCACGCAGCCCTACTTGTGGCGTGACCTGTATACTACCCATGATCCTTGCTAATTAACCGATTACTTAACTTGTGTGTGTAAGATTTATGGTGATTACAACATATACATCAATTATATCAGTGCGTGCAATACATAACCGAGTATAAACATAAAGAAGATAATGCACAACAAAGACACAGGAATAGAAATCAACTTCTCTTTTATTAATATTCAATCTTGCTTACAATCTTGACACCGCCCTGCGCACTCAGCTGCGGACTCTGATAGGCCTTTGTGCACTCAGCTACAGAGCCTCTTCCTAGTACTACAACCCAAGACACATAGAACTCTATTCTAAGCTAGAACCATTCTTTTTCTCTTCTCCCATCCTCACTATCTTTACAACTTAGAGCCTCGCTCTATTTATACAATCTCATGGTCCGCGGACCATGGGTAGGCTAACTTTACACTAATTTACAATACAATGTTTAAGGTGGAAAACCTATGACTGAATTGTACACTTCACACTCCGTGCCTATAACTCACGGAGTTTTACAACATCTTTGACCAAAACTTGGGCTTTGAGCCCCAAAACCTACTTTGGGGGGATTCCATGCCCAATAGGCCCCCAACATAATAATTGTGACTCGTCCCGAGTCACAATGCTAGTGTGACGATCTTGGCGCGGAGCCCCTCCAACCATTCCTGTGCTTCCCAGATGTCCGCGATGCACTGATTTGTAGTCTAATGTATCCGCTACATTCCTTCTTCTGAATCATCTGCATCTGACTCATGTCTCTTCTTTGTTACTGGCTTCTGGTGCTTGTGTTTATAGTCTTGTGCCCTTCTCTAGATCCTCGGGCCTTGAAGACTGTGCCTTGGCTGGTTATTCAGAGAGTTAGCCCACACGTGTAGGGTGTCAAGCAGCTAGCATTGACTTTGCCTAGGAAGGGTTCTCCATTGAGTTTGACTAGCTGGACCACGCCTCCGTCGGTGACCTCTTTTACCACATATGGCCCCAGCCAATGCATTCTAAATATTCCTGTATATTTTTCAAACTTTCTATCATACATTAGCACTAAGTCGTTTACTTTGGAGGTGCGCAACTTGATATGGTGATCGTGCCGGCCTTTTTCATGCTACTTTTGTACTTGTCGATGAAATCCAGCCAAAAATTGTTCTTCCTTGAGTTCTTCTAGTTGCACGAGCCTTTCTTCCAGAGCTTTGCGGTCTGTCATGCCTATGAGCGCTGCTATTTGTAGACAAGGTACGATGTATTCCTTCGGCATGGCAACTTACATACCATAGACAAATCAGAAGGGTGTTTGTCTCATCAATTTCTTGCACGTTGTCCTATATGCCCATAACACTACAGGTACACGGAGGTCCTAGTCATTTCGTTGTGCATTACATACTTTGGTCAGCGTAGTCTCCAATATTTTGTTAAATACCTCTACTATCCCATTAGCTTGTGGGTGGTATGGTGTACTTTGCTAATGATAGACCTAGAACTCCTCTGTGAGCACGTTGATGGTTTCATTCAAGAAATGCATTCCGTGGTCACTCATTAAGATTTTCGGACAACCAAATCATGTCAACACATTTTCAAACAAAAACTTCACAGCTGTAGCAGCCATGCAGTCCTTGACCAGTTGCGCTTCTGCCCATCTTGTCAGGTACTCTATCGCAGTGATGTGTAGCGCACACCCATCTTTCCCTGAGGTTTGATCGGTCCCAGAAATTCGATTGCCCATTTTTTGAATGACTGTAGTCTCATTTGTGGACTTAATGGTATCTCGTCCCTTTGTGATGGTTTCCCCATCCTTTGACATATATCACAGTACTTACAGTGTGCTTTCGAATCCTTGTGCAGTGTTGACCACCATAACCCTGCACGAAGAATCTTCTATGTAGTTGTGCATCCTACATAGTGTCCTCGTGTAGTGCCCCCATGTGCTTCCACGAGGATATGGCCTCATTCAAATTCAAGTACGTATCTTCGTAATATCTCATCATTTCCCATCTTGTAGAGGTGCCCCGCGATGATAGGACAACATGCCGCGTGCACCACCAATTCCTTCTTCTGCTTGATTGACTACTCCTTCAGCGTAGTCCCTATGGTTAGAAAATGGATTATATCTTTGAAGTTGTCATCTGCGACACTTATTATGAAGAGTTGTGCATCAGGTAGTCCCTCCTCCAAATTTGTTGGTTCCTCGCCCGTCTCAATTCGTGACAAGTGATCTCGTCCTGCATTTAAGCGTCCTGACTTAACTATGACCTCAAAATCATACTCTTGAAAGAGTAAAAGCCATCTGCATATGAAGCTGCGCAACATAGGCTTGTTCATCAGGTATTTTAACATTGAATGATTAGTATATATCTTTAAGTGTCCACCAAGTAAATAGTGTCAGTATTTTTGGAGCACGTACACCATTGCCAGCCCTTCGTGCTCAATAGTAGAGTATTTCTTTTCATCTTTGGAGAGTCTCTGACTTGCAAATGCGATTAGGTGATCCACGCCCTCCATGCCTTCCTGCATGAGTACAGCTCCCAGCGCAATACACGATGCATCAACATGTACATGAAATTCCACATCCCATTTTGTGAAGACCAGGATGGGAGCGAATGCCAGTTTCTCGTTGAGGACATCCAAACTTTTCATACAATCATCATTCCAACAATATCTAGCATCCTTCTTCAACAGCTGTTCTATCAGTGCTATTTTTTGGTCATAACTTTTGATGAACTTCCTATAGTATCCAGTGTGTCACAGAGTAGCGCATAGTTTTTTAACACTTCACGGTGCTTCCAAATTTAGAATAACAGCAATCCTCATAGGGTCCACCATCAGACCTTGTTTGTAGACCACATGTCACAGTAGGTTCCCAAGGGGAACGACGAAGGTGCACTTCTTAAGGTTCAACATGATTTGCTGTCAATGGCAAGTATCCAGCATCAAATGCAAGCTCGCTACATGGTGTTTAACTAATCCAAAGACAATCCAATCATCCAAATAGACCTCCAAGAACTTGTGGATGTATTCCTTGAACACAGCCACCACAATGCGTGAAATATAACTGACGTGTTCTTCAGCCCAAAGGGCATAATGGTGCGCTGAAAGAAGCCCCATTCTATTGCAAAGGTCATTTTTCTCCTATCTTCTAGCGTGATCTTGATCTGATGATATGCTGAGAAGCCATCCGTGAATGAGTAAGCTTCCTGACCGTCGACATTCTCCAATACTTCATCTGTGAAGGGTGTCAACAATGGATTGTGTACACAGGTGTCGTTAAGCTTCCTAAGGTTCACACATATTCTTATTTCACCTTCTATTTTTTCTCTTTTACTACCATAGTACTCACCTAGTCAGATTCTTCCACTATTTCAATAATTCTCGCTATGAGAAATTTGTCTAATTTTTCAAGGGCCTTTTCTTTGTACTTTGGGTTCAAGTAGTATGGCCGCTGCTTAACTAGCTTTGCATCAAGTTTCAGGGAGATCTTCATCATCCCTAAATCACGCATGATCCCTTTTAAGTCCGTAATTTTTGTTGGGAACAAGTCTTGGTATTTGCGGAGTAACTTAGTGACTTTATCGACCATGGCATCATCCTAATAGTCGCCAACCATTGCTTACTTCTACTTTACCTCCATTCCAATGTTGACCTGTTTTGTCTTTAGTAGTGTTATGATGTCGGGGTCTTCAAGTCATGGTCCACAAACGTCGCGAGATCCTTCCATTTCTGAAATGTTAATGTTTCGTGGGTCCTCATCATTCTCTTCAACATTTATGTTATAACACTCCAGTGCACTGCTTAAACATGTCACCCAATCTGGATAAAGTACTCCCATTGGCTCCTGTGGTAGTTTGAAGATAGAAGCTTTTATTGCTTATAGTGCATCATCAACAATATTTGACCACTGATCTTCAAATGTGAATGTTAGCAAAAATCCCTTATGCAAGACATCCCATTCGCCCATACCATGGCGTAGTTCCCTCTCACTGTACCAATTCATGGGTATGACGTCTAGGGTATGGTCGAATAAATGCACCCATTCAGGCTGTGGCTCTTCCTCGTAGGCCTTGGTCCATTTCGCGAGGTGCATGCATGGATCATCTCATCCATCATATTTTTCTACTAGAAGTAATTGTGGTTTTCTGAAACCGAGTCACATCATCCTTCTGCATCCGTGTTAGTCTTCAATAGTTCCTTAATGCATACCCCACGATCGTGCTAGCATCACATGCAGTGCCCCACTTTAACACATCGAACCACTATTGTTCCGATACTGCACTTTCAAATTTGCTCAGAAACTCATCCACCGCTGACAATCCACCTTATGTCGGTAGCTCCGTTGCCTCTATTTTTACGCAACACAATGACCTGATCATCGTGTTGCAGTTCAACATTGTTACTTCATGCATCTGATTCTGCTATCGCTCTATTTCTTCATCTGAATCTGAAGTGTAGGAGCTTTCACGCTCCCACGAAATCCTTCCATCTGCAGTCGGATTCACCCAATATTCTCCTTGTGCAGTTATCTTATAGATACAGTCAAGATCGTCATCACTATCGTCATCATGCACTAGTTTAGTGTATCACGTTCCCTCGGCTGGGTCTAGTGGTACTACTATGCGTAGTGACTTTTTCTCAAAGGTCATTTTGTGCTTCTTCAGATTTATGACTCCTTTCATATCGGTAGCCCAGTCTATTTCGAGGAGTGTGGGATAGGGATTGTTGTCATCGACAATCTCTATCACTTCAAATCTGCCTGCGCACTCGCGCCTCCAATATAAATTGTCACCCATTGCAATCTTCCCATGGGCAAAATATTTTGTTGGTTTTCCATTCGTAACTGAATAGGGAACCATTGTAATGCAGGTCTGCCCATGAGTTCTGATGGTTTCTTTGGTAGTACATTCGTGTCCAAACCCAGATCCAAGATTACTTGATCCATTTTTTTCTCACATGTTTGTGCAGTCAACCTCATCTCCCTTCCTGTGTGTAATGCATTCTTTCCTAGTTTTTGGACCATGGGCAGTTCTCCTGACCCCGCTCACCTGTTCTTATAGCCATTTGACTACCTTGTTGTCACGCAGTAGTTTAATGCATTTCTCTAGAAAGGTAGTGACCATGGAAGGATCCATCCCTAGTTCTATTTGATCCTTAGTACCTGAAGTGGAGGCCTTCATGAAACTCTTCTTAGCTTCCATGAATGTCTCCTTCGCACATTCTAAATCTAACTCAGGTTCCTTTGTAGGACCTTTGCGAACCCACACACTTTCTTTTGGCTGCTTCCCTTTACCATCTTCCGTCGTCATATTGCTCCTGAGTGTCATGTTTACATTTGGGTCTTCTTCGCATGGTTCAAACCTCATCATTTGTAAATTCTGGGTCGGTGGGGGCTGGAGTACCCCTTTTTCATGCATTTTCGCTATCAATGAAAGGAAGTCTTCTTCCTCATGATCAAATTGAGTATAGTACCAACATGATATCCTAGTCGGGTTCGTACAGCTGTGGGCATAATGCCCTGGCCCTCCACAATTATAACAGATTATCTATTCGTGACCCCTTTTTGGTCCCATTCCACCTTGACCCTGACCATGCCCCTGAAACCTAATGCATGCCATACCTGAATTTGGGTCGAGGGCTCACGATTTGGCCTGCACCCTATCCATAGGAGTCCAATCCATTGTCAGTTCATAGCTTCAGTAGGTGCATTCGTTATGGCCTACTGACCTGCAGAAATTACAAAACAATTGTTGGGATGTCTCTGTATACTTCTGCAACATATGACAATTATCCATGGTATGTTTTCCTAATATCTGGTAGATCGCACACCATAACGTAGATGCCCACTCAACCCCACCTGTGCCTCTGGTCTTAATGGCATTGGCCCTCATCCTACCAAGTAGTTCACAAACACTAGGCAATGATCTTTGTCATGGCCCTGGCCTTTGCATTTTATATACCATACTTCTCCGCGCGCCTTTGGTCGAGGTGCCCTATCCTATTTCAAACTCTGCATTTCCAGACGTATATTCTCTAGTTATGCATGGATCTGTTGGACTCCCAATCCAGGGTCTTGTATGGGGGTTTCATGCAATCTCATTGACATCTCCAATCCTTCACCCTGGGTGGAAAGTTTTTGTTGTCAAAACGCCATCCTTAAGTGTGGCGTAAGTGAGGCCACAAACCATGCACGATGTTGTGCATCCGTTAACGTCATATTGGCTTCACGGATCATACTCTTTAGCCTTTAGTCTAGATCCCAGGGGATCTCGCCCAAAAGCATCATGATCTCTTTAAACCTGATGATTGACTGCGTCTCTAATTTTGGCCTACTAAATTCTCGGTTCAACGCATTTTGGATCTCTGCAATTCCTTCATTCTGTGGTCATTAGAATGCTTGATATACCACGCTAATGCGCGATCCCGCAACATGCTCACCATTGTAGCCTTTTTTATATTATCATCCATGATACCCTGTGCTTCCCATACTACTCTTACTACAAACTAGAATTGGTCCGGATCTTCATTCCCTACTCCTCTGAATACTAGTAGCTTGATCACACTCACCATACTGAATTGTGGAGGTAGCAGAGGTGGAGTCGGTGGAGATGGAGGTGAGGTGGTTGAAGTGGGTGGAGGTGGTAAACATGGAATTTTCTGCCTTATCAAACTGATTGCGCTTCTCGGAGAAACCTTCGCGAGCTCATCCTCTCTCTCCTGCAAGAGTAAAATTAAGGGACTGTTTTCTAATTCTTCACTACTTCCACTTCTATAGATATTTCCACTCCACATAGTCCTAAAAATTAATCTATTTGCATAACCCACTTCTCACACAGCAACATCTTAATCCATGTGTTCAAAGATTTAATATACTTACCTTGTGGTCCCTTGAGAAAACATCGCTCTGCCTTGCTATAGCTGACGGTCGTGTCTGCCATGAACTCATGATAAATACTCCTATTATTTAGTCAAGCCAGTGGTCCACAACTCACGCTATCTTATCTTTTGAGGCTTCTAGTCTACGCACTAGTTTCGAAGTCCACACTATTAGTTTGTTGAGCCTAGACCTTCCTTGGTTGTCTGCTAACTTCACAATCCAATCATACATGTACGATGGAAAATATGCAAATAAAATCTCATGGATTTTAATTTACAAGTAGCAATCCAAGCACTATTCCTTAGATACTCATGGATTTCTATTTTCCTGCACTACAAACTCGTGAATCTTCTTGTCCGACCACTCTTGAATTCCTTATTTGTAGGTTTCCAGTGGCACGACATCAGGAATCCTTTATGCAGATCACGGTCTCGACGACAGAACCATTTGTTGGCCTACTGGGGCCTGACCCAGGTTGAAGGGGTATTTAACCAAGAAAATCCCGGTACTACTATCCCTTTCAGTAGCAATCCACAGAGCATGGACTAAGGTCTCAACCGAGGTAGTATGAGAGGGTACTAGAACTAGGTTTCTGCACCCTAGGGATGTCTGATGGGTTTCTGGAGGTCCACAGTCTGACCTGTCACTGCACGCACTTGTCATCCCTTTGCAACCTGCAGTGTGGCTTTCGTCTAGCCCTACTTCGGGCACGACCCGTATACTACCTACGATCCTTACTAGTTAACCAATTACTTAACTTGTGTGCGTAAGATTTATGGTGACTACAGCATATACATCAATTATATCAGTGCGCACAATACATAACCGAGTATAAACATAAATAAGATAATGCACAACAAATACACATCAATGGAAATCAACTTCTCTTTTATTAATCTTCAATCATTCTTACAAACCTGACACCACCCTGCACACTCAGCTACAGGGGTTTGCACACTTAGCTGCAGTCTCTACTAGGCCTTTGCACACTTAGCTATAGAACCTCTTCCTACTACTACAACCAAAGACACTTAGAACTCTATTCTAAGCTCAAACCATTCCTTTTCTCTTCTCTCTTCCCCACTATATTTACAACTTAGAGCCTCGCTCTATTTATACAATCCCATGGTCCGCGGACCATGGATAAGTCGACTTTACAGTAATTTACAATACAATGTTTAGGGCAGACAACCTTATGACTCAATTGTACACTTCGCGCTCCGCGCCTGAAATTTGCGAGGTTTTACAACATCTTTGACCAAAACTTGGGCTTTGACCCCCAAAACCTTCTGTGGGGGGGATTCCATGCCCAAATTAATATAAATCAACTAGATGACATAATAGACACGAAACACTCAAACACCAAATAGACGACATAATCAAACAACCAAGCACCAAATATACAACATAAGAAAACTCATACCTTAATGTATCTCAAGGGATGCAATCTTATCTGCACAATCAATCGAGACTAGCAAGATATAACTTCACAACATATCATCTCCAACATAAATAAGGTCATGATATCCATAATAGTCACTAGCTAACATGTTCACATCTTAAACTCATAAACAATTATTATTCACACATAATAATCACATATGAACGGTCAGTCTAGATTAGTATGACATAATATCACATCACATTAACTCATATACCTGAATGTCATAACTCTAACCATTTTCATAGACCAATCCCACATAGTATGATACATATAACATCAAGATCTTAATGTAATAACCTTAATCATCAAGTTACTATCATATAACAACAACAAGTGATATATCATGCTCATCAATAACATATAACCTAATCATCGAGGTAACTATCATATAACAACAACAAGTTAACCTTTAACATACAAATCAACAACATGTAAGATAATCAACAAGTTATCTATGATAAAAAACAATAGCAATGCAGTCAACCACATGTTACTATCATTCACGATGATTCGACACATGTGCATATGACTACACTAATTCACTAGCATATATCATGTACATAACCATAACATCAATAGAATGCAAGGCATACACGTAGCCATAATTCATATAACGATCCTTAACCTACATACCTCCATACCCAACATACAACCTATAGGATGACAAGCTCTTTCCTTGAGGTACAATGGTACAACTTCACTTTGATGATCTACATCTCCTGCTCTATCTCAGCCAACACATTAGGATCATAACATACCAATATCACCATGATGACCCAATTGCATACAATAACCTGAAAATACATGTTTGACCTACTATACATGCATTACCATAAGCATGAAAATGCATGCATATAGACACTAACATGCATAATAAATGCATATACAACCATACACTCATGATGAAACATTCAACAACAACACCATCAACCTTCACATGGCAAAATCACTAAAACCATGATAAACTCCATGAAAATGAAACAAGCACATGGACTACAATGATAAGGAACACATATGCAACTGATATGAATGCATGAGCAACACATTGCCCATCCAGTCCAAGGGGTGAACCATGCTTTGATACCACTCTGTAACACCCTCCTCGCACATCTACCCAAGTGATCGGGAAACCAGGGTATACATGTGATGAGAGGCAACTATGATATGATTTAACTTCCTAGGTGAACTTAAGGAAGCAGAATCGATGGAAACACATCAAAAATACCTTCCACATCAACAAAAACACTCCTAGGAGCCATCCCATCCTCATAGGTATCATGCCTCTGGTTCCCATTGTGTTTTTAAGCTACTAAACCTCTGGATGCTCCCATGTTATGGGAATTCCAACGTCAAGAGATCTCTTGACACTCTCACAAGCCTGCACGATTGCATCCAGGGACTATTTCCAGCAGACCTGTGCCAGAGTCCGTGGGATTTAAGGCACTTTTCAAGCCCAGAATTTTGGGCACTACCTAGAACTTGCTATAACTTATGTAATCCATTAAACACATGATGAAAAGATTAATAAACCAAAAACTAACTCCAAGACTAGGCCTGACCATCCCCAAATGGGACAGACATTCTGTCAAACACTTGGCATCAATGCAATCTATAGGTGTAAACAACATATTTAAGCATAGGGGTCTCATAGTTATCTGAGAATTCCTAAGAAGCATTGTTCCATTATATCATTAGTTGCATTATCATCTATTAGGTCACAGATACATTGTTCATTCATTTACAAATCAAAACATGATGAGAGACATACATAGCCACTATCATAAAACTCATACATGACTAGCATAATAGCAATAAAAATACCAATGAAATCATAGCCATATGATCCACATATAAACCAATATCATTCTCTTAGAAATACAAAGAGGAGTTACCTCATGTTGGTGATGTAAAATCTAAAACCGAGATGGGACTACCAAGATTCCAACCGAGCATAGAATGGCTGAGTTGAATCTCTTTTCAGCCATTCACCCCTGTGCCATATTCCAAGCATGAATGTGGGACTCAAACCCAAAGTACTAACCCGGGCATGTCGAGGCTAAACCACCACACCCTCATCAATAGAAACCAGGCTTTACTATAATCCATCTCAGATCACTAGGCCAACACAATGAACATGTAATAACATTCTTTACCATAATATCCACCTAATCTCTAGGCCAAACTAGCATGGATGCAACCAGATTTCTCCACCTAGACCATGAGAAATTTCCATATCTCTTAGTCTCTGAGGCTTTAATACAATCCACACTGAATCACTAGGCCCTGAACCAAGACACCAGTCTCTCAAGCTTTACAACAATCTACACCAGACCATTGGACCCTAAAATGAGACCCAATATCTAGGCCTTATCGCATATCCCAACCTGGTATTGTTAGGGACAAGAGAGAGAAATCCACCTCTTGGCTTTACCGTATATCCCGCTATTCACCGGTAAGGATTCCTAGGCCCATCGAGGCACATAATATTGGATTTTCCACAACCCATAGTTTCGCTTAGGGGTTACTAGGTGAGTGGCTTTATAGTGATCCACAGTCTGGTTCATGGACCATTAGGCCATGTGCTCTATCATTCAGAGATCCACCTCACTCAACTTCGAATCCATCTGGAAATCTAGCTCAACCAAAACATGAGAACCCCATGACACCATGGTTATCTAAAAATGGCAAGGCTAGGCTGAAAATGATGTCACACCTAGAAAAACCCATGCTATTATAGTAAAAGAAACACATGCAAATCGATACCTGCAAAGCATCCTGATGTAGCTCCTTGATCCTACTTTTCCTTGCTTGCTCCTTCCTTCCTCTTGCCTTCTTTGTCTTTCTTGATCCAATGTAAAACCTAAGAAAAATCTTGCCATCTAATTTTTAGAAGCCTTTTTATCAATGAGGCCTCTATTTTCTTCATTTTCCATTATTTTCCTTCAATTTTCTCCTCATATGCAACTTGTGACCTTTCACCTTCCTTTTCTCCTAATTTCATTTATTTTCATAAATAAATATGCCAAAAATGCCATTCTGCATTTCCAAAGCCTTTTCCATTTCCTTTGTCAATTTCCTTAGCCATGATAAACTAATGAGCACCCACACTAGGATGTCTTGCCCAACATTCAGCTTGGAATAAGTGTACCAACAACCATGGTTATTATTTTTCCTCTATTAACTTTCATTACATGGAATTTTCACCAGGACTATTATATATAATTAGGGAAAAGATGGTATGAAAATATTTTATATTTGGATCCCATCAATTTCCCCTAGCCAAAAATGTTGAATGCCCTCATGCAACCTAAGACCTCTATATCAGCCACTGTAGGGACACATCTCAATTTTCCACTGCACATCATTCTCTCTTGTTAATATGTTTCATTTACCTCAAATGATTCATATGAATTGTTATAAAATA
Source organism: Pinus tabuliformis (assembly GCA_031772625.1). NCBI lineage: Eukaryota > Viridiplantae > Streptophyta > Pinopsida > Pinales > Pinaceae > Pinus > Pinus tabuliformis. The sequence continues at coordinate 1,154,015,321 of CM062804.1, read as the reverse complement.
ATCCTTCAAACTTGAATATTATCATCCTAAAACAATTTTAGTGACCCTTGCAACAAATATATTGGAATTACACAAACTTGTACAAGGAATTATAATAAGAATGTTGTAGAAATAGTGTAACAACCTCAGTGAAAATTTCATGTAATAAAAGATAATGAATGAAAAATAATAACCACGGTTGATGGGACACTTATTCCAAGCTGAATGTTGGAGCAAAAGCATAGTGATGGGATCATTGGTGATTGATTAATGTCTAAGGAAATTGGCAAAGGAAATGGCTAAGGCTTTGGAAAGGAAAAATGGCATTTTGGCACATTTATTTATGAAAATAATCGAAATTAGGAGAAAAGGAATGTGAAAGGTCATAGGTTTCATGTGAGGAGGAAATTGAAGGAAAATAATGGAAAATGAAGAAAATAGAGGCCTCATTAATGAGAAGGCTTCTAAGGATCAGTACATAGACTTTTTTCAATTGAGTTTTGGACCTCTCTCTATTCTATCTCTCTCATACCCTTGGACACAAATTTTTCTTGGAGAACTCTTGGAGAGTGTGGCATACTTGGAGTTTTGGAGCAAGAAGAAAAAGGAAGAGAAGGAAAGTGCAAGAGGACATCGAGATCAGCAAATACAACAAGTTTTTCTTGCAGATACTCAGTTGCATGTATGTTTCCCTCACTAGTTTTGGCATGCATGGCATATGCATGTGGTTTATTGGTCATGATCTATCACTAGGATGGAGGATCTCTTAGATTGATAGTGGATTTTCCTAGCCTTTTCATTTCCTCGATAGTCATGGTGTTGTGCGCTTATTTCTTTGTTTTTTTTGGTTGGATCTGATGTTTCTTTTAACTTGGGTTGAGGTATTGGTTCCCAGAGCCTTGGTTGGACAAACGCTATGGAGCCCTGTAACATATTGGGTTGAGTTACTAGTCCTGGTGCGTTGGTTGGAAAAACATTGTAGAGCCTAGTGGCAGCTATGGGTTGAGTTACTAGTCATGGAGATTAGGTTGGAAAAAACGCTCTAGAGCCCTGGAAGGCTTGGGTAGAGACCAATTTGGTGATGGTTTTTTGATGTACGATCATGAGATGGAATCACTATTTGATGGGTTGATGTGGCTTGGCCTCTGGAAGCCCTAGATGGCTTTGATTGATGTGTTTTATAAGATCCCATATTCATGCTTGGAATATGGTACGAGGGTGACTGGTTGAACAGAGGTTGGGCTCATCAATGTCTACGATTGGGTGGTTAATGGAAGTCCCACAACTAGTTAACCTTTTCATCATTAATATGAGGTTATTTCTCCTTTTTATTTCATGGGTATTGTATTGGTTTATATGTCGATGATATGGCTGTGATTTCCTTGGTATTTTTGTTGTTACTATGTTGGTTATGAACATGTATTATGACAATGGTTATGTATGTCTCTTATCATGTTTTTACTTGTTAATGAATGAACACTCTGTCTATGGCCTAATGGATGAAATTGTAATTGATGTGTTTATGCATCAATGCTTATTAGGAATTATCAAATGACTACGCAACCCTTATGCTCATATATGTTGTGTAAACCTGTATATTAGATATTTGTGGCATGTTTGATGAAATGCATGTCATGGCTAGTAGTTGTCCAGTCAAGACCTTGTTCAAGTGATTGCATTTGTATCATTATCTCGTTGTTATCTTTCTATTGTAAAGGTATCATTTAGTTTTGGGTAGTAACCTGGGCCCTAGGCCTAAAACAAATGGCTCAAATCTTAGGGACATAGGCATAGCACTAGAAAGAAAAGTTCCTAGACGTTGGCATACCCATGTTTTGGGAGTGTCTAGAGCCTCCTGGATGCATGCATGTCCATATGAAGGAAGGGTGTTGGGGCTAAAGGTCTAAAATCGCAGTGGGACCCAGGGGTTTCTTACCTGAGAGGTTGGGATGGTTTCTAAGAGTCCTGTGGCTAATGTGAAAGGTTGGTATGGTGTGTTTCCACCTATTCCACTTCCTTAAGGTGACTTAGGAGGTTGAAACATATCATAGTAACTTCTTGTCATATGTTTACCGTGGTTGGTCAGTTACTTGGGTAGATGTGGGAGGAGGGATTTACAAATAACATCAAGGTTCTTTTAGCAATTTTTTACAAAATGATTTTTATGAGGTTATACAAGCATACTTGTCTTATTTCATTTATTTTCCTCAAGAAATTCATCATAATATATAGATATATTTTAGGATATAAATGAATCATTTTATCCATATAATATGAAAATAAAAGTAGCGACAAGAATGTTATAATTGGTGTAGAAATAATAAATGATGACTCATGATATGGTGATTTTTTTATTGTTAGTTCATATGTAGTAGAAATGCAATTTCCTATTACTATTTATTTTTTTAATAGTAAAAATTTGTCCTTATGTTAGGACTATAGAAAATTTATCAATGTTATTTACATACTTAAAAAGTGATAACCATTATTGTTCATAAAGAAATGTAAGGATCAAAGCATATATTTCTATAGGAATGGCTTATGTGGTGGGTTCTTTTGATATAAATTTTTATGGGGCATCCTATTCATCTCTATATGATAGTGTCCCCTTCTCTTGCAAAATCAAAGTTTTGTGTCAAATGGAGAAGACAAGGAAAAATTATTTTCTTAATCTCCAAGATGGACTATGATCTACCAGAAAATATGCTACTCAAAAATGTTGACCCGAAAATGCTCATGGATTAGGAAATAGAGATATAAAATTTTCAAATATTGGATTCTCCTTTCAATGTCTTATTTTTTTATTGGTTATTCTTGTGGAGCAACAACAATACCTTTATTACTCTTAATGTTTCTTCTTGTGTCGAAACAACAAGGCCTTGTATTTTTGGTAGCTTTGAGTCCTTGTCCTACATAGATATTAGTGTGGAGATGGATAAGGATGATGAGGTAATGTTATGAAATATAAAGGTGATTATATCCCCCCCCCCAGCTAACACACCCAAAATGGAAAATATTTCCCACACCTCGGAAATGGAAAAAGATGAGCAAGGATGATATAGGCATAGCTAGAATTCAACATACAAATCTGTATCATCTAATGAAGATAGAATAAATTAAAGAAAAATAAGCATAGATGAAAATTTCTAAGATGTGTTATGGTAATTGACTAATAGGTGGTTTACTAGTTAACTAGTAGGTGTTGCAATAGTTGATTCATATGTGTTGTCATAGTTCCCTAGTAATTGTCGCAACAACTAGTTATTAGGTGTTAGAGAAAACTAATAGGTGTTGGAGAAACTAACTGATAGGTGTTGCAAGAACTAACTAGTAGGTGTTATAGAAGCTGATTGGTAGGTGTTGCAACAACTGATAGATAGTTATTGCAACAATTGTAGCAGTGACTCTAATGGAACCTATAGCAACACATGTGGCAACATTACATTTTGTAATAGCATGTCTAGAACAATGTCTCATGACCTTTGCAACATGTGTATGATAGCTTGAGATTTCCCATAATGATGAAAAATTCTACATAAGAGAAAAATGTGGAGCTTGATATGTTGGATCACCATGTCCGTTGTAGACTAATATATGTAACAAGCATTTGATGGAGCATCGAAACTTGGAAATGCTATTCAAAGAGAAAATCAGAAATGTACTTTTATTTTTATATGCATATCTTACCTGATGACAAAGATTTTTTTTTTTTTAAATGCACCTAGAGGGGTCTTATATTAAGAATTATTATTAAATCGTTTTGTTTCGATTTTTATTTTTTCTAGGAATGCTTGCTAGCAAGTTTCTTTTCAAGCTTTCACATGTCAGATGGTTCTTAAGAAAAATTTTCACCATAAATTTCATCATGGAAGAGAATAGCATAGCAAGGTGACTCATCATTGTTAGTGATGGGCCTTTCAATTATTTCTTATTATTTTAATTATCAATTGATCAATTATGCATTTAAATTGTCAATCTGAGGTTTGTTTGGAACTTGCAAGCTATCATGCACAATCTATGCTAGTCCAATCTATTATGTGTCATGAACTTTTAGTAATATAATAGTTGTCATAATTCAAGAAATAAATTCTTCACAAGTAACTAATCTAAAAAATGACACCACAGTTGCAGGAAATAGAGCACACTTAATGAAAAAGTAAATTATAGAAGAAGTAAATTGCAGGAAAAGTAAATCACACTTATAGAAAAGGAAACACAATATTTACTAAGAGTAGCATGTTTTAGTATACTTATGGTCTTGGTTGGATGTAGAACAGATGTAGTGGCATGTGCCTATGATTTAATGTATGATGAGAAAATAACCTAGAAACAATCCTCAATCATAAGTTATCACTAAAAATAGAGTAAGAATAATCTACATGTGAGTTGTGGCAATAAGAGTTGCATCAAAATCCAAAGTGATAAAAAAACAAGAAAATCCATTAGGCAATCATTTATTCCATGATTATTTCATAGAATAACATAACCTAGAGTTACAACAACAAGTAATATAATTACAACAATGGAGAATATTAGAATTGCAATAAAAGGAAATTAATTATGTTGCAACAAATGAAAATACAAGTTGCAAAAAACAAAATTAATAAAATTACACTTGAAATGTAAATTAAATAGAAGAAATATAAACTAGTTGTTAATTAACTAGAATGGTAAAGCCTATGCTACCTACCAACACTACCTAACAGTACCAGGCTCGATGGACCCTACCTCATTAGGCAAGGTACTGTAAAACCTTTAATCACATGATGACAATACATGCCTGAATGAATTGAACAAAAGAGAATTTAAATTATAGTGGTAGTAAATTGTACAATAGTCAATGATAATTCATCTCTTTCAACTCCTACCAATGATTCAAATGAAGTTTAGTATTTATGCAAAAACACTAATGTAAAAACTGGGTGATAGCTTGGATGGACATCTTGAGAAAATTAGGAAGCACATCTTGTTACAATAATGCATCCATAGCTTGGTATGATTTGGGAAAAATTTAAGTCAGATCAATTAGGTGTCACTGACAGTTGAGTTATCCTCCCTGATGGATCACGCACTTGCCTCGACCACCTTACTTTGGGAGAAACACATGTTCATTGTATAACTATGGCATTGAAAAAATAGTTGTCAAAATGTGCCCAAATTGTACCAACAGAAGTTGCAACAACATGAGTTGCAACAATGCAAAGTGAAAGTACTCATGAATTGCAGCAACATGATTGGTCCTACGTGAGTTGCAACATCCATTTCAGTGATTAATTCAGATTTGCATCACTATAGAAAAGTTGCAATGACAAAATGGAAGAGAGTTGGAGCACTCTGGAACTGTAGCCCGTGGAGTTGCAGTTCCTTTTGTTGAGTTATGGCTAGAGCTGTAGAAATATAAAAGAGTTGTTTCCATATGGAGTTACAACAACATGGAGGAGTTGTAACCATGTGGATGTGTTGCAGAAACATGGTTAAGTTACATCCCCGTATTTTTTCTCCTATCAGAAAATATTAGTATGAAATATATTTTTTCTGCAACATAATGCATAAGAACAAGCATAAAAGTGCCAAAAAAATAGATTAGTCATACCTACACCAAGAATATATGATAGAAGATAAAATGTATATAAATGAGTGATGGAAAGTGGAAGAATTATATAAAAAAGGTTATAGACGGGTGCTAAAAATATGTCAATTTGGAAACCTATCATCTCTCCCCACCCAAAATTGTTGCATGTCTCTTATAAAACCAATGATCAGTTGGATTTAGAGAGAATAGGGTTCTCATGGAGATTATTCAGGCTAAATTATGATTTCTCTACCTTGTCTAGAAGTAGGTGTCCTCCTTTTCCCCATATGGTCTTCTAATAGGAAACATTTTTCTTCTTGGCCAATTTAAATACCCTCTTATACGACCTCTCTGGAAACCATACCATATGATAATGAAAACTTGACCCAATCTAATTATCTTTTCACTCTCCAATGCACCTAACATGGCTCTTTAATCTCTCCATGGAAATTTGTAGGTTGCTAGGATTGAATGGGTTTTTCTACCAAATGTCTCCCCTTATGATATCCCTTGTGCTTTTCCTTTTAAGGGAATGAAAATTTTAGGTTATTATGATTATGATTTGAACTTAGTGGTTGTGGAGACTAGGATTGGAATCCATTGATTCTGTAAATAGATTTTACAAGCTAAATACATGTTTTACCTTGGGAAAACTTAGGGAAAGAGAACATGAGTAAATAGAGACTTCTTGATTTTCTAGAAAGTTGTTAAATGGTCATGTCCACATGATGGACCTTCCCAAACCTTCTCCTAAAAATCCCAAGAGAAATTAATTTTTAAAAATGGCATAAATGGGAAGAAATATTATGCTAAATTAATATTTAGAAAATATCATTACATGACAGAAATATTATGTTAAAAACTTAGCTACAGAGAAATGCTAAGTTGGGTGAAAAGAAAAAGAAAGAACAATGGAGAGACAAATACATGTTTTAAAGGAAATAGGGAATATTTTTTCTGAATTAAAAATAAAAAGGCTAGGTATTAAAGGGGTGTAGATCCTAAAACTAAGATGTTGCTAAGGAAAAATTTTCTCAGAAGAATTATTAAAATACAATTAAGGAATACAAAAGAATGATTATTCCAGGAGGAAAGAACTCTAAGCTCAAGGATGGTTGTAGTTCATTGGTCGGGAGGAACGTGCTTTGTCCCATAGGTTTCCGAACAAAAAATTGTCAGAAAATATTAGCATTGTGTTAATAAATATTTTTGAAGGTTATGTGATATTTTCAACACTATATGCGCATGTATCTTCATATATAAATGTGTGTTCAACTCAAATAAGAAGAGAGATATGTGTGTCCTTATATTTGATATTGAGTTGAAATTATGTGATGTGTTTGCATAATAGGAAGTTTTATGGATTTTTATATATAAACTAATTATAAATATTAGAGAAAGCACCCCGATTATTGGATTTGCATTATAGTCATAAGAAATATATCACATTAGAATAAAAATGATTTAGAAAATGTATATGTATAGATACATAGTAGATATGAAATAGATGCATTAATCTTATATAACTTATTTGCATTGATCTACATTTTGCGAATTTCGGTGAGAACATATGAGGGTATGTTACAAAGATATGATAAGAGTTGGGGATAGAATGAAATGAATAGAATGGACAAATATTAACTAAAATAATTGATTACTAGAATAACATCTCAATACAAGACCTATGGCTATATATAAGTAAATTACTCAAAAGTCCCAGTTCATTTAACCCTAATTAAGTGTAGATGGACTAAACATTCATTCAATGATCATAAAAAAGGCATGGGCTAGAAAGGATATATATATATATATATATATATATATATATATATATATATATATATATATAGTAATTACATATTGAAAATTTGAGGAGCCATTTCCCTATACCATTAAATTGGTCGAGAGACGCAGAGTATCATTGAATTTAATTGAGGATGGATATGAGGGAACACATTGTAATATTATGAGTTATTCATAATAAATACATATGCATCATGTAACACATAAGAATAAGTTGTTTAGTAAAGCTTTCTTAGTGATGATAAATATATTTGACAAATTTTTTGAGTGAGTACATAATCCAAAGAATAACAAGTGTATTATGAACCATGTTCTATAAGGTTGTCAGGGTAACCCCCTAACCTGTATTAATACATACAATTATATAAAGAATGGTTAAGATCCTCGACTAGTTGCAGCTAGCCAAGGCGAGTAGAAAATAAAAAATAATATGTTATAAATCATGATTTTACTCTCATGCCTTAAATATGGTGAATGAAGGAAACATCAGAAAATGATATAATAGTGCATTCACACTTCATAAATAAAATATATTTGAATTAAGTTTAATATACAAACAATGCGAAGATGGTGTTTAAATAAGCAACCAAAGGTGAAATACATATGTTACCAAGATATTTATACATTGAAATTCATCTAGCAGGTGCTTAAATAATACCATAAATATTAATTTTATGTATAAGGAAATCGGTTGCAATGGAATTTGTACATGAAAAATAATTTTTATTACAAAAAATATAGAGTATTCTAAGAAGTTTAAATACAAGGTCGAGCAGCCATTGTCCACTTCATAGGAATAAAAGGAAGTTAGAGGATCAAACCTCCTTAACTCATCTTAAGATTCATACAAATATTTTTTATGCCATGGTTGGAAACTTCGGTCAAGAGCCACAAAGCACCAATATTTTAAATGGAGACAGAATCAACACTAAATAAGGACTTAGAAAATGTGCAAGTTCCAACCTATGTAAAAGAGTGTGAGAGGTAAGTCTTGCGCCATTCTTGGAATGAAACCACACAAAAGAATAGGAACCACCAATTTGAATTAGAATTTACCTACAAGATACATAGGAGAAATCATTATAGATGTTAAGACTAACTAAATCAACCACAATGATAACATTTCTAGGTACATATAACTTTTAACAAAGTATACTCGGTGGAGTGGGGATTCCAGGAAATGTCCATGGCTAGCCTCTGCAATAGAAAACATTTCCAAAGGCATTAAAACCCTTATTAGACTGACAATATAAAGAATAAAATAAAAGAGTATGTTGAAATCCATATGATAAACACCATTAGAAAATTACATATCTATGAGGGTTAAATAGAAAAGAAAACCTGAAGAAAAAATATTAGGGACAATGGTTGAATGCTAGAAAGAGGAGTAAAAACCCCATTCTGAAAATTAAGAATTACTTTGTCCATCCCCCATTCTGAAAATGAAGAATTACCTTGTCCATCCCAAGTTATGTGCCAATCCCTGGATCTCAAGCATAATGATTTTTTTAAGGAAAACAGAGAAGGATTTGAACTTGAATTCCTTGAGTTATGAAGGAAAAAGTGATTCCATGGAATGTAGTGTAAAAGTTAATAAATGTTTTTAGAGAATAATGATAGAGAGTTTCCTCTGAAATTATGTCAATTCATTGGAGGATCTTTCTCTCTTTTCTTCCTAGAAATTTGAATGAAAACTACAATGAGGAGAATATGTAACTACAAACATATAAAAATAAAAGAAGGAAGTATATCAAGCTCAAGTTTCCAGGGTTAAATGAAAATAAAAAGGGGTAGATGGAATTTGCCTTGGAGTTAATGGTAAATAAAACACCTCTAAAACCCTTGAGAAATTTAATAGTCACCTTGGTAAAATCGAATAGAGCCTCATAATATTTCTACACTAGGTATGTAAGTCAAAATGATGCCCTTCTCTACAAAAAGAAACACTATGATAGTTAGAAAAATTAATTGCAGAATAAAAGAACAACAAAATAAACGTTATTGAGATACAAATGAGATAGCTAAGGGTTATCTTTGTTTCCTATGCATATGGACTACATGTAGGAAATAAATATGGCCAGATAGAAGTAGGAACACACACATACAAATGATTAGTGGTGAATATAACACCTTCCAAGGAAAAAGGCTAGGGTTTGAAACCTCTTTCTACCCTCCATAAATGAAAGAACTAGGTCGGTGGTAGAGAAATGAGAAAAGAAAATGAACCAAGATAACTTTACTTAGTTGTATAATCATTCTTTTACCCTTAGCCGTAGGATCTCATCATTGAATCTTAGTCATGGAACATGTGATCGTTGAATCAAAATGTGATTGCAATGCGTTTGTTGTAGTAGAAACTTCCAAGTGGTATTAATCTTCAAGTTCTAGTGGGCATTAATAAGGTTAATAAATATTGAAATAAGATATCATGTGAAACCGTAGTTAGAAGGACATAAAGAAGCACATAAATATATATAAACATAACCCTTGAATATACCATAAAGGGGTAATGAATTATGTTGTAATATATGTGGAGTATAAGTAGAACATAAAACATGTGCCTAGGTGATGTTGGCAAGCATTGTGAGTGGAAAATGTTTTGTTGAGATAGAAATGGTAAAAAGAAAGAAACTTTTAGTAGTCATAGGTAATTTATTTATGAATTAGATTTTATCGACCATGTTGATATCTAAGTGCAATGGAAAATTAAATTGATAAGGCTACAGTTCCTGAATAGAAAAAAATTGATAAGGGGGATTAAGTAAGACTAGGAGCAGGAGCGAACAACAAGGGTTGTAGCTAGTTGCAGGCAGTGATACTTATGGAGGGACGTTGAGGAGGGAGCTCCACTCCCTCCTAAAAGGAGGCCGTAGCCAGTAGAGGTAAGAAACCTCTAGAAAAAGCAAGAGGTACTGGGGAGGAAGGGGGAAGAAACTTGGAAGAGGAGACAGGAGAGGCCATAAACAAGGAAAATAATGGCACAAAAGACAAGGAGGTAGAAGACAAAAATCTAGAAACTAAGGACAAAAAACAAAAAGGACCCTAAAAACCCAAAGCAAAAATCACACCCAGAGTTATTGTAAATGATCCGGCTTTGCAGGCACACAGGGATCACATGCGAATGTATGCAATCATCTGTAAATTCATGGGCTTATGGCCTACTGAAAAAGCTTTACAGTCATGGATAAAATACCACTGGAAACCTAAAGGTAGCATTGACGTACATTTTGGGTCAAAGGGTTTCTTTACTATGGTGTTCACTAATATTGAATACAAGGATAGAGTCTTTGAAGGAGGGCCTTACTTCTATGTAGCAGCTGGACTCTATATGCAGCCATGGATGATGAATTTTGTTCTAGAGTGTGAAACATTTACTTCAGTACCGGTCTGGGTAAGGCTCCATTCTCTACCTCTTGATTATTGGCAATATCAATCATTGGCTACCATAGGCAACAAACTAGGTCGTTTTGTTAAAGCTTCTGAAGCCACAAGAAGGGGAAAATATACCTCCTTTGCTAGAATATGTGTGGAAATGGATCTATCAGGAGCTCTACCGGATGAGGTGATCTTGGAAGTATTTGATGAAGAATGAGTGCAAACAGTATACTATGAGCACATTCCATTCAGATGTCGCAAATGTCATGAACATGGACACCTTTTCAGAGATTGTCTTCTAAGTAAAGTAGTAAAAAAGAGAAAAGCTAACACAATGAACGAACCAAATAGCTTTTAGAAAGTGGTGAATTGAGGAAAAGCTGGCAAAAAAGGAAAAAAACAACATCAAGATTAAGGACAAAAGACCAGTCAAAACAAATTCCAAGTACTTGAGGAGGGTGAGGAGATCTCCAAAGAAGAACAAGCAAGGGAAGGAAGTCTAGTGAATAATGAGAAAGAGGACCATCAGGAACAAACACAGGATATTGATTACTAGAAAGAAGCTATAATGAGTGATGCGGAAATGGAGATGGATCAGGAAATGACCCAGAATGAGATGGACCTGGAGGACCATGAACTACAGGAAATTCTTGAGAAAGAAAATATAGATCTGGAAGGGTTCTTGATTCAGGGAACCATGGTAGGAGTAGATTCATTACCTCAAGAAGAGCTCAATAGAATACAACAGTTGTTTTTATGGAAAACGTAGGCTAATGCATTGGAAAAATAAAAATTCATAAACAGGCAGGACAATAGAGAAGTGAAAACAATAAAAACAACTCCTAGATTAGCTAACAGAAACCCAGGCAAGAAAAGAGGCTGGAAAAAGCAGAATGAACTCTTGATGGAGTGTGGAAAACTAATGATAAATTTAGTTAAGATGAAGGACCTAGCCAACTATTCCTTCACAAACCTTTAATTATGAAATTTACATCATGGAATATTAGAGGTATAGGGAGTAAGAGAAAGCAGAGAATGCTCAGTAATAGAATGAAACAAGATATGTCGGATATTATCTTCATCTAAGAAACCAAATGTTCCATTCAAAAAGTAAGACAAATTCATAGCAAGTGGCTCAGTAGATTAAAGTTTCTAGAGGTCAAAGCAGAGAACACAACTGGGGGCATACTCACTCTTTGGAATCCCCAAAAAATTGACATTTTAGATGCTAAGGCCTCCAGGAATTATTTATCAGTAGTGATCTAACCAATAGGAGACAAGGATACCTTTCTGGTCACAAATGTTTGTGGACCTCAGTGAACATATGACAAACTCATGTTTTTAGACTCTCTTATGGATCTCAGGGATAGACATTTAGAGATACCCTGGATCATGGGAGGAGATTTCAACATGATCAAATCTCTTTCAGAGAAAAAAAAGGGGAGCCAAAGCCCTAAGTAATGACTCTTTAGCATTCCAAACATTTTCAAACGATATGAATCTAGTTGACACAAACAGGAACACTAGCCTCTACACCTAGAACAATAAAAGACGTGGAGAGTCCCATGTGACCTCAAAGTTAGATTTCTAATCTCAGAAGATCTTACGATAGCAGATAAGGAAGTAACAGTGAGAGTTCTCCCCTTTGGAGGTTCAGATCAATGACCGGTTCAATTGGATATTAAGGGCATTGGAACTCCTAGAAACAAACCTTTCAGATTTGAGAATATCTGGTTGTCCCACCTAGATTTCTTCAGCAACATTGAGAAATAGTGGTCAGAAGATTTGTAGATACAGGGGACAAGGATGTTCCTACTTCACAAAATATTGTAGCACATTAAACTTTGACTTAAAGATTGGAACAAGAAGGATTTTGTCAATATTTTTGTGGAAAAAAAATTGTAGAGAACAAAATGCAGGTGCTCAACCAAACTCTGATCACGAAAGGGTTTGATAAAGACATAAAAGATCAAGTGGATAAATATCAGCAAGAGTGGGAGAATCTATGTAAACAAGAGGAAATATGTTGGAGATAAAAGTCCAGAATTCAGTGGCTCAAAGAGGGAGAGCGTAATACCAAATTTTTTCACAGATCTACCATTGCCAATAGCGCTCACAACATAATATCTTTGATAAAGAATGAGGAGGGGGAGATTCATATTTCCCATGAAGCGATAGAAGCTGTACTAGTCCAGCACTTCCAAGGTATAACTTAGGAGAACAATTCAGATAGAGAGCACTTCATCAAGGAGGTAACTAGCAACATACCAAAACTGGTATCCAGAGAGGACAATTTCTACCTTAACAGGCAAGTAATGGAAGACAAGGTTAGTGAAGTCCTCAAAGACATTCAAAATGGCAAAGCACCAGACCTAGATGGTTTCAATGTAGATTTTTTCAAATCTTGTTGGAATATTGTTAAACAAGACATTTTGCAAGTAGTGGAGGACTCCAGGTTGAACAGAAGTATTCTGAAAGTGCTTAATACCTCCTTCATCTCCTTAATCCCCAAACAGGATATTGCATAAACACTGGATAAATAAAGACCCATAGCCCTATGTAATGTGGTCTGCAAGATAATATCCAAGGTAGTGGCTAACAGAATTAAACCTTTACTTCCTGTTCTGGTTTTAGGGGAACAATCAGGATATGTGGAAGGCAGACAAACTCTAGACAACATTATTAAAGCTCAACATGTGGTACACTCATTAACTAGCAAGAGGTAGGTAGGCATGATCATGCAATTGGATATTGCCAAAGCTTACGACAAGGTGAACTGGTCCTATATCAAAAAAGTTATTATAGCTTTTGGATTTGATCACAACTGGTCAGATGGGTCATGGCACTAGTGACTTCATCTAGTTTTTTGATTTTGGTTAATGGCTCTCCCTCGAAGATTTTCAGTCCTTGAAGAGGCCTAAGACAAGGAGATCTGCTCTCCCCCTATCTTTTCATCCTTGTGATGGAAGGAATAGGTCGGGAAATAAAGCATGCTAAAGTAACATGAAAGATTAAGGGCCTCTTACTTACTGAGAATGGACAAGCACTGACTCACCAACAATTTGTAGATGATACCATGCTGCAGGGAGTCCCCACAGTCAAAGAAGCTTCAACCTACAAAAGAATTCTTAATCTCTTTGCCTTAGCTTCAGATATGGAAGTTGATCTCTCCAAATCAAAAAATCTTTTTCTTTAATACTAACATTGCTATTCAGAAAAATATCTCCAGAATTATTGGCTTTCAAAGGGATGCCCTTCCCTCCAAATATTTGGGAGTTCCTCTAATTGCTAAACCATTGCTCAAAAGTATTTGGGAACCCTTGATCAATAAGTTGCAGGATAAAGTCAGTAAATGGACCATCAGACCTTTAAATCTTTCTGGTAGGTTAGTTCTTATAAAAGTTGTTCTTCAAGCTATCCCTATTTTCATGTTATCTACCCTCCCAGCTCCAAAACGAATCCTTCAGCAATTCAGAAATATCCAAAGAAACTTCCTTTGGGGTAAGGAGGAAATAAGGAGAAAATGGGCCTTAGTATCTTGGGAAAAAATTTGTAAACCCAAAAACCATTGAGGTCTAGGATTGGATGATCAGGAAATTCTCAGCAAAGTTTTAGGAGCCAAAATATGGTGACGTTGGGTTCAGAATCCTGAGACCCAATGGGAAAATATCTGGAAAGAAAAAAATGAAAGCTCCTGGCAAACCAGGTATCTCATAAGAATGTCAAGAAATATAAAGGGCTCACACATCTGGAACAAAGCGTGGGAGAATAGAAGCCTAGTGCAAGAGACTAGTTTCTGGGAAATTAGAGAAGAAGATCTAGCTCTTTTTTTGGAAGATAGGTGGCAACAAGAGCCAATTCTGTTTAAAGATGACTTCTTCGACCTTAAACAGGAAACATATTTCAAAGGATTAATTAAGGTAAAAGACTTCTGGGACCAAACTCAGCACATGGATAAGTGGAGAATCTAGAGAAATCTTGATTGCAGGAATAACAATCCATTGAAAAAAAAAACTGAGATGCTCAGGAAAATGGTGGAACAGAGGAAGATCTTAGTTTCTGAGGGGCAAGGAAAACTAATATGGGGTAATAACAAAGAGGGTACCTTTAATCTTAAGGAGGTAAAAAGCATTCTCCTTGAGGTAGATTCCCACATTCCTGAAAAAATCTGGCAGAACCTTTGGAGGCACCAAGGGTGGATGAAAATCAAACTCTTTATGTGGTTAGTATACCACAAGAAAATCTTGACTTGGGACAAAATTAGGAAAAGGGTGTTCTGGGGCCTTCAAGATGCCAACTCTGTGAGGCTCAAGAGGAAACAATGGAGCATTTACTCAACAGCTGCATTTTCACCTCTTGGTTATGGGACACTTTTGCCACCATCTTTCAACAATCTGACAAGGAAAGAGGTAGCATCATTAATACCCTCTATAATTGGAGAAGAAATTTTTCAGATTATGAATTACTGAGCTCAACTTGGGCCCTTGCTCCAGGTTTCATTATCTGGAACATTTGGAAGGAAATGAATAAAAGAATATTTAAGGATGAAAAGAATCCCCCACGTTGCCTGATTGAGTTAATCTTGAAACAACTTAAGCAGTCTATAAAATTCATTGTTTGCTACTACCCTAAAAGCCCTCCCTTAGATAGTGATTCCAATATTCTCGGGCAGCTGGGGATGCAGCGGCTCACTCCTCAAGGCCTAGATAGGAAAGTTATTTCAATAGACATGGAGAAGGATTTTTGGCACCCTCCCCCAGAAGGATTTTTGAAATACAACATTGATGGGGGTTCAAAAGGAAACCCGAGAACTGCTGGGTATGGAGGAGTCCTTAAGGATGCTGAGGGAAATATTATCTTCATATTCCATTGTCACCTAGGGAAAGCCACCAACAACATGGCAGAACTAATGGCCATGGAGCAATGTCTAGAGCTTCTGAGTCAAAATAACTATAGCAATTGATAATAGAAGCAAACTCTGAGTTAATCATTAACTCGGGTAAAAGAATGAATAATGGAACAGTGCCGGAAAAAGTCTCCAATCACTAGAAATTAATAAGGGTTTTCCAAAGAATTCAGGGTTATCTACAAAACCTCCATACTATCAGTTTCCATCATGTTCACAGAAAGGCCAATAAGCTAGCAGATCTTCTTACAAACCAGGGGGTCAGCTGGTCAGGAGTTGAGCCAAAGCAGACCGAGCACTCTTTGCCTTGAACAGGTGGAAGAGGATAGGAGAGCTTTTAGACACAAAGATAATGAGGTAAGCTCTTAAGTTTTATCCTCGGTTTGCATTATCAGTTTCGGCCAATCAGGTTTTTGGTGAGGGGTAGATTTCGTATTGCCACTAAAATTCTTGGATTCAGTGAGACGGATATCACTGTTCACAGTCATCATAGTTCCCTCGGTAATGGAGCATATCTCTTCCTTTTTGGGTTCCAGGTTCAGGCATGAAGGAAAAGTAGGCACAGGAGGAATCCTGGTTCGTTCGACTGTCGGATTAATTTGATTTTGGGATTCAGAGAGAAAAACTGCTTCCGAAATGGTTATCGAATGATCACACCGCTCTGAGTCGGGAATCGGTATTTGTGATTTCGTAGCAATCAAAATCAGCATTTGCCGCATGGCAGGGAGATGGTTTGGGAAACTGCCATTCATCACACACTACCGTGGGGTCAACTTGTTCGGTGCGAAATAATTCTCCACCATTGGATCTAGCAGAATAGATCAATGGTCAAGTTTTTTCATGCAACTTGAAGGTTTGGTTCATTATAGTTTGGTCGTCCTGTCGGTGTGACATCATCCTCGGCTATTGGTTTGAATGCGGAATTGAACGGCCTAGATCTTTGGCGGACTTCTGAGGGTTGGGCGGGAGTCTTGTGGGAGTTCTAATGACCAATAGGCATTTGCGGTATATTTTTCTTGGGTTAATGTTTTTATTGTGTAAAGCTAAGAAGTTTTTCCCTAGGGGCTTTTTCACTAATTTTTCTTTCGCCCGGGTGTTGGGGAGATACTTGTATTTATTGTAAACTATTTTTCCAATTAATGCAATGGAAGGATCGACACTTGCTTCAGCAAAAAAAGGAATAGAAAAAAATTGATACAATATTAAGGATAGCATAATACATATGAATGCAAAGAAGGAACGTGAATAATGTGCCAAATTTATATGAAGATGTAGTCCTTAATGTGAGAATTTTATTGTTGACACTATAATTAGGTCATTTTATCCTTTTTAGCATGAAAATTGAGGAACATTAATGGAAAAGGGTCAATGGGATTTACTTGAGAATTAATGGTAAAGAAAAACCCCTCTAAAACCTTTGAAAAATCTAATAATCGCCTTGGGAAAATTGAATAGATCATGAGAGTGGTTCCATACTGTAGATGTAAGCCAAATTGTTTCTCTTTTCATAAAAAAGAAACACCATGACAGTCAAAAACATTAATGGCAAACTAAGGGAACAACAAAATAAGCTCCGTTGAAATACAAATGAAAGAACTAAGGGTTACCCTATTTCCTATGCATATGGATCATGTGTAGGAAATAATTCCACCTAGATGGAAGTAGGATCACAAAAATAGAGATGGTTAGTGGAAAAAATAACACCTACCAAGACAAAATTTTAGGGTTTTAGAGCTCTTTCTACCCGCCATAGAGGAAATAACCAGGTCAGTGGTGAAGAAATGACAAAAGCACATGAGCGAAGACAAGGTGACTTTAACTAGTCATATAATCCTTCTTTTAACCTTAGTCATAGGATCTCCTGGTTGAATCTTATTTATGCAACATGTGATTATTGAATCAACATGTGGTTAGAGAGAGTTGGCAACAGTAGAAAGTGCCAAGTGTTGAAATTCGAAAGTTTTATGTAGAAATTAAAAATTTATTGTAGAACTTGAAAGTTCTATTTTGCAAAGTACATTTAGTTTTGAATTTTATACAAATAATCTTTAAATTTCTACATATAACTTTCATATTTTAACATGGAATCAAAGTCGTGGTGAAGAGAAGTCCAAGGAGACTAGTGATCACCTGAAGAGACCCCGCTTGCTGCCAAATATTTTTTGTCAAGATGAATTTGTCCTACTTTATGGTAGAGGAAAAGTTGGAGGATGCTTCAAACTTTGATCCATGGAAAGAAAGGCTATATATGAATCTTGAAGAACACCAAGTTTTTGATTATGTTAAAGGAACATTATCTACTCCACCAGAGAATTCAAGTGTTTATATCAAATCCAAACATAAAAAGGGTGAAATCAAAGCTAGAAAAACTATCGTTGATTATCTTAGTGATCATATCATTACTTATGTTTCTGGTTTGAAGAAATCCAAAGAAATGTATGAAAAACTAATTGGTATGTTTTTAACTAGTAAGTTGAACTAGATTATTTCCTTAAAGAAATAGCTGAAGGACATCTAGATGAACAGAGGAGAGACAGTTCAAGCATAATTTTTTAGAATGACCAAAATTAAGAATCAACTACCAACAGTTGGTGAAGTTGTACCTGAAAAATAAATGGTTTTGATGGCACTTGGATTCCTTGCTCCTATTTTGAAGACTTTTATCAACACCATCAGTAATATCAACATTCTTTCCACATTTGATGAGGTCCGGGGAAAGTATATCTAGTAGGAGACCAGAATGATCTCCAAAGGGAAAAATTCACATCATGAAGAAGGAGAACCTATTGCATTTTTAGCCTATGACAAGAGAAAGAAAGGTAATAAAAATAATTTTTCTTTCAAATCAAATAATGGGAATATAGACATGTCAAATGTTAGATGTTTTAACTGTCAAAAGCATGGTCACTTTTCTCGTGACTATAATGGAATAATAAGAGCATCTAGATTTAAAAAAAACAATTATTATAGAAAAGAAACTTTTGAAAAGTCAAAGAAAATTCCATCCTAATAAAACAAGAAATCGAAGTTATATAAATAATACAATGGAAACTCAATCAAAATATTTTCTTGTTTCTGTTATTTTGAGATCTCTTTCTACAAATTCATTTGATAGTTGGTTAGCTAATAATGGTGCTTCCAAAGATTTTATTGATTAAAAAGAAGCACTCTCTAGTATAGTTGAGAGGGACACTAAGCTAAATGTTATTCCTGGGGATAATTATACTCACCAAGTTAAAGGTTATTGTTCAGTTTCATTTTAGTTAAATGATGGAAAATCTATTTTTCTGCAAGAAGTTTTGTATGTACCTGGTTTGAAAAATAATATTGTATCCAGATCTACTTAATAAGATAAAGGAATGAAAGTTGATTTTATTAATCGAAAAGTTATAACCTGACCTTTGAACTCAAGTATGAGATAATCCTTCACTCTTGGATGAAGATGTGAAGGGATTTAAAAAGTCAGCGATAAACCCATTTATGCATTGGTCAATGATACTGATATTCATTGTGATTTGTGGCACAAAATATTCACTCACCTACACTACAAAGCCTTACCTCATGTAAGGAATATGGGTTTTGGAATGCCTGAGATCAATGGATCATGGATTTCTCCCAGGATGTGCAAGTGGAATGCATATAGAGGGACCATTCCTTTCAAGAAAAATAAAAAATAGTCATGTACTTTAGCACATACATTCTGATTGTGGACCTATTCACGTTACTTCTCTAGGTGGCTACTTGTATTTCATGACTTTCGTTTATGATTTTTCTTGCAAGACATGCATATTATTTTAAAAAAGGAAGGGGAATCATTTGACATGTTCATATATTTCAAGGATCCATTTGAAAATAAAACTAGAAAAATGATTGAAAATCAATCAAGGCTCTGATTGAAAATCAAGTCCAAAATTTGAGAGGTAGTATATTGCGTAGTTGTTGTCCATACAAAAATGGTCAAGGGTGACATGAGAAGAAGTAGATATTAAATTATAAATATTTTAGAATAATGTTTAGACTATCTAGTTTTGTAGTTTAGAGGAGCCCTTCATCCAATTCACCACAAGAATTAAGTCTCTGTACATATGTAGGTCATAAATCCCCTATTCCTAGGCAAGGTGAAGCACCAACTTTAGAGCTAGAACAAGTTCTTTGTTGATGGAAAGTGTCCTATAGAGAAGCAAAGATTGTGGAAATTGAGAGAAAGAGAGTACCCCCAACACCCATGGGGAAGGATTCCCTCGGGTTTCACCATCGACAAAATCCTAAGGGTGGTGTTTTTTAGATCTATGCTTCAAGCTCAAGCTATTATGACTAGTCTTTGATAATATTAATTTGCAAATATGTTGTTACATAAATTATTTTATGTATTTTCTACAATAATTATATATATTGTATTCTGTTCAAATAGCGTATTAAAATTATTTCTAACTAAATATAGATATTAGTATTATTTATGAAGTTTTAAGTTAATTTTCATTATTATTATGTATATTCAGACAACTTATTTCGTTATATTACATATTTTGTTTCTTAAATTTTATTATTAATTAATTATTTATGGATAACTTTCCACATATTAATTTATTAAATTTAATGCTAAATATTTTTATTATAATTTATATTTAAATAAATTATTTCAATATTATAGTTCCTCCTATTATAATGTTAATTCTATATGAAATATATCATCATGTATTAAAATTATTTATATAATATATAAAATTATCATTATATAATATTATAAGGTATATATCTATTATATAATGACCCATATTGGATAATGAAATTATCTGTAATCTATCTCAATTCTTTCATAGTGTAAAAAGTAGAGGAATCAACTCAAAAGGGTCATTTTTACTGGTGGGACCTTGTATGGCAAATTGGGATTTGAAAAAATTTGGAAGCATTTTGAGACATCAATTGATGTTTATTTTTTATGGAGGCTATTTTCTCACTTCACTTCTGCACCATTTTTTCCTATTCTACACACAAATACATTTTCAACATTGTAAGAATCACCTCAATCAGATTCCATATGCAAATGTTATGGCACTCATATGTTGGCCTTCTTGGTTTGGCCACTAGAGTTCAAGAGGATGCCATATCAATCCTCATTAGTCAAGCAAAATTTGCTAGTCATGCGATCATGATGAATAATACTCTTGAAGAGTCCATATTGTAACACTAGCTAAGAGTTGAGGGGGTCAAACCTAACCACTAGAATGCTATCGCATTGTGTTGTAAGTAGGTGACTAGACAGAAAACGGGCTCCATTCCTTTTGAGTGTATTTTTTTCCATAGATGAATAGATTAGCCAAGAGGGATAGTGAGAGAGAACATAGAGAGGATTTGTGCATTGTAGCAGCCCACATGCCATAGGCCATACTTCTTTGTATTCACAAACATTTTCTATTTAGAGAGCGAGAGAAAAGTGGGCTCACCTTCTTTTTGGTTTCTTCACCCAAAAGGGTTTCCCGGGATATATCTTGTGTCAATCATGGTTTGTGAGTTTTTATAATTCACTTTTCTCTATTTTATGCATAATTATAATTGACATACATGAACAATAAAAAATAATCTATGGATCTACTAATCCAAACAGAAGCAAATCCTCATAGTGCATATTTTTTTATTTCTGTATAATTTATCAAATTTGTGGTGACATTCTATTGAGTTGAATATGCACAAAATTTTAAAGATCATATTGGTATTAGAGCATGTTTCTTTAGGTATATTTTGGATATTTGTGAGGAATCTAGATTGGCTATGCTGAAAATCATAAACCCTACTCATGGTTGATGAATATGTGAAAAATTGTTCTAATCCTATATATGATAGGTTTCCGCGGCAAGAAGCACAAGTTACATATATAACTCATAATATGAATCTCCTCGTGGTGGCCCTGAAAAATAAGATCAATATATTTAGAGAAGATGGGTGTTCTAACATAGAGTTCTGAAGAGAAGCAAGATGAGGAGATTGTGAAGATACCGAAAATGTTCCAAGGAAAGGACTCGAATAAGATCAACCTAGTTCAAGTGCCATGAACCATTGACAATCCATGTTTAAAAAGGAACCGAAGTTAAATACCAAGTAGTACTATCATGAGATCTATGATCTTAAGATAAATCACTAGTTGCAACAATTAGAGTTTTTTTCTATGTTCATCATGTATAGGAAAAATATAATATTTCATTTGTGTGGTTGAAACTAGAGTGTCATTCCCTCACTTAGTGGGGAAGACACATGAATACCTTGAGGTCAGAGGGAGATCCTTAAGTGGATAAGAGAGAGGACTTGAAAACCCTTATAAATTCCCAATTTTACTCTATTAGGTATGTGGAGGACTAGTGGTTTTGGTGGCATAATTTCAAGAAAAAAGGGCTAGAGTGTACAAAAGTAGACCATAGAGTCCAAAAAGCACAACCATAATATTCGATGTCTCCTCAAAGAACCCAAATGTACTCCTCAAGTATATGTGGGTTCTACAAAACCATTTTCAAAAGAAGGTGATTATGTTTAAGCCCAAATCAGTAAATGAGGCTTAATTATAGACCTAATACCTAGAGAACATAGACTAGAAAAAAGGGAAATCAAGTGGATCGAAGTAGAAGGAGCACAATAATGCTTCCAAGGAGGGTAACAAGAAGTAAAAAGGGGGCAAAGATGAAAATATGGAAGTCACAACACACTATTGCAAGGATCACAACAATAATTATAACCATTGTAACATTAGTAGTGATATAAAGGAGAAGTGTTGAAAGTTGCAGTTGGACCTTAACCTGAAGAAAAAAAGAAAGATAGTAAGTAGAAGAATCTCATGCCTATTTATTCAAGCAACCAGGTTGAAATAAACATGAACATGGGTTATATGATATTCTATGTGTCATTGCAAAAGGATTTGAATCTAGGTAGCCTTTAGCAACAAGAAGAGACAAAAATGACCAAACTCTTCAACATAAATATATAGGTCAAGAAGAAAAACAATGATGCTCTGTTTGACTCAATATTGTGGGAAAATATCATTTCAATAGAGTTGGTCAACAAATTGGGATAGGAATTTCATGATCCTAAAATCCCATATCTATTAAGATGTGTAAATAAGGATGAAAATTTAAAGGTAAAAAAATAATGCAAAATTAGACTTTCGAGCAGTGTTGATTTAATTGGTGAAGTAGAACCAGATGTACTTCCTACTGATGTGTGTGGAGTGGTGTTAGGAAGTCCCTATATGTACATGTGGTATGCAATATTCATGTGAATCTCCAACCCGTACTATCTCATCAAGGTTGGAAAATCGTTCATCATCAATGCACACAAAAGTAAGTAAAAAATTTCATAGATAAGTGTCATCGAAGCCAAGAAACTAAACAATTATAGAAAGAAGTTTTTTCTATTATTTTACAAAGAGAATTAGTCTATGGAATATTTAATAAGATCAAAGGTATAGCTATAGAAGTATACTAAGAAATATAAGAAACAGTTAGAAAAATTCTTACAGGAATATAAGGATGTGTTTTGGGAGCCTAAAGGGTTGCCACCCAAGAGGGAAATGGAGCACAAGATCCAAATATTACAGGAAATCAACTTTCCAATCATGAAGTCTATTATAGAATAAAGTGACATGAATAAATAGTTGTAAAATTTAGTGGAACATGGTGTCATTTCAATTAGTACATCACCATGTGGGTCACCCATCATCATTATGCCAACAAATTATGTAACTTGGAGAATGTGTACAACCTATAGGGAATTGAATATTATTACACTCAAGAACATACATCCCCTACCCATAATGGATGATTTGGTAGATCATTTGCAGAAAGAAAAATATGTCCCCAAGCTAGACATAAATTTTGGATATCCCGAGATTCGGGTTAGAGAAGAAGATATGTGGAAGTTCTCCTTCACAACTAGGAAAATTTTGTGTTAGTTGTTAGTCATGTCATTAAGCTTATGTAATGCAATAGCTACATTTATCATGTCCATGCATGATATATTGCATCATTTTATAGATTGATTTATTATTGTCCATTTGGATGATATACTAGTATATAGTGCTACTTACAAGCAGCGCATCTCACATTTGGCGTAGGTAATGTAGACATTAAACAAGCACTAGTTGCTAGAAAATCTCAAGAAGTGTGAGTTTTCTCTTTAGTATATCTAGGATATATGATCAATGGAGGAGAGATGCAAGCATACCTTTCAAATATGGAGGCCGTCATGAAATAATCGATGCCTACTAGTCTTTTTGAGGTTAGAAATTTTGTTGGGGAAACATAGTACCTCAAAAAATTCATGCCCTCATTTTTAGTGGTAGAAACACCACTCCACGCCATAATAGAAACTACCAAGAGTTTCAATGGGGAAAGGGTAGGTTGAGGGCCTTTGATGAGCTAAATAATAAGATGATTCAAGCACCAATTCTTGCATTAAAGAACTTGAAATATCCCTTTGAAGTGGAGATAAATGCAAGTGGGTATGCTATGGGAGCAGTCTTAATGTAGGGAGGAATGCATGCATGATACAATTATGAACTATTTCATAGGGAAATTCTTAATTAACCTACCTAAAACAAAGATTTATATGCGTTGGTGAAAAGAGTGAATAAGTGGAAGAGCTATCTAATGGGGAAGGAGACAATAATCTATATAGATCAATAGCCACTATAGTACATGTATAGCAGTTTCATTTAGTGATCAAGCATAAGAAAGGAAACACCTAAATGTTGGAAAAAATACATTCAAGGCCACCCACATCAAATATCAAAGCTTTGGGAACTTGGATATACATGGGGCCATTCATCCATGATACATACAAAGATGCATATTCAGAGGAAGTGGAATTGAAGCAGGAGTTTTAACACTTAGAAAGCGAGAGACATGTGCACAATGGTGACAACACTATTGACTACGATCTCCAGGGTGGGTTACTCTATATGATAGACAATTTATTGGTTCCTAAGTGTTAGTGACTACAACTACTCTGAGAGGATCACACCTCCAAGGTTGTAGGAAAATTTGGTGTAGGGATGATAATGAACAACTTGCAAAGGTATGTGTATTGGCCTAAGATGTAAAAACAAGTAGCTATTTTCAGAACAGGATGAACACTTTTTTGTACCAACAAGCCTAGTAATAGGAAACAGGACCTATATCATCCATTACCTATATCCACACATCCTTAGGAAAGAATTTTTGTAATAGCCCTAGTAAAAATTCCATGTAATAAAACTTAATAAAGGAAAAACAATAACCATAGTTGATGGGACACTTATTCCAAGTTGAATGTTGAGCGAGACATCCTAGTGTGGGTGTTCATTAGTTTATTATGGCTAAGGAAATCGGAAAAGGCAATGGATAAGGCTTTGGAAAAGAAAAATGGCAATTTTGGCACATCTGTTTATGAAAATAATGGAAATTAAAAGAAAAGGGAGGTTAAAGGTCACAGGTTGCATGTTAGGAGGAAATTGAAGGAAAACAATGGAAAATGAAGAAAGTAGAGGCTTGATTAATAAAAAGGATTTTGAGGATCAGTTGGTAATCTTTTTTCAGCTCAGTTTTGGAGCTCTCTCATTATTCTCTCTCTCTCTCTCTCACTCTTAGACACTTAGAGTTTTCTTGGAGCATTTTGGCATTGGATCAAGAAAGGCAAAGAAGGCAAGTGGAAGCAAATATCAAGAAAGGAAGAGCAATATAAAACAACTATAGGGGGATTATTTGTAGGCATTGTTATGCATGTGTATTTTCCTTGCTAGATTTAGCATGCATGGTATTGCATGTGGTTCTTTTGTTGTTGTTGCATGAGTTTTGCTAGGTGTAACAGTGTTTTCAGCCTAGCCTTCCCATTTCTAGATAGCCATGGTGTGATGACGTTCTAAAGCTTTGGTTGACCTAGATTTCTAGATGGATTCAAAGCTGAGTGAGGTGGATCTCTAAATGATAGATCACATGGCCTAGTGGTCGCTGAACTAGACTGTGGATCACGGTAAAGACACTAGCCTAGTGACCCCTGAGCCAGACTGTGGGTTGCAGTTAATTGAGGATTGTTCTTCCTCCATGGACCAAGGAATCATTGCCAGTGAATGGTAGGATATACAGTGATTCCAAGATGTCATTTTCTCTCTGTTGGACCTAGTAATCCTAAGTTTGTGATATGTGATGAATATTAGAGAGTGGGTATCGATTTAGGGACTAGTGATCCAGGTTTGGATTGCATTAAATCCTGAGAGACTAGGAGATAGGAAAATTCCTCATAGTGTAGGTGGAGAAATATGATGTCATCCATGCTTCTTTGGCCTCATGATTCGGTGGAGATCATGGTAAATCTTGTTATGACATGGTTATTATGTTAGCCTAGTGATTTGGGATGGATTACGATAAATCTTGGTTCTATTGATGAGGGTGAGGTGGTTTACGCTCGGGATTCCCTGGTTGGTTCTTTTGGGTTGAGTCCCACATTCATGATTGGAATATGGCATGGGGGTGACTGGCTGAAGAGAGATTTGGCTCAGCCATTCTATGGTCAGGTGCAACAAGTAGTCCCATTTGGGGTTTCGATTTTGCAACATTAATGAAATGTTATTTCTCCATGTATTTCTATGAGTATTATACTAGTTTATATGTGGATCATATGGTTGTGATTTCATTGGTATTTTCACTGCTCTTATATTGGTTACGTATGTGTTTCATGATAGTGGCTATGTATGGCTCTCATCATGTTTTTTCTTGTAAATGAATGGATAATGTATCTATGACCTAATAGATGATAATGCAACAAATGACATGAGGGAACAATTGTTCGTAGAAATTCTCATATAAGTATGAGATCCCTACAATTGAATCTATTATTTACACCTATAGATTACATGTGTGTGATATGTTTGAAGAAATTATTATCATGGCTAGTAGGGATATGGTTAAGGGCTTGTTCAATTATTTTCTTTTGCATCATTATTTCCCTATTACTTTACTATTACGAATATGTCTTTCAATTCTGAGTGGTGACTAGGGCTCTGGGCCTGAAAAAGTGGTTGAAATCTCAGGGATGCTTGCACAAAACTAGATAAAATAGTCCATGAACAATGTAATGCCTATAGCGTGGGAGCGTACAGGCATGCCTATAGCATGAGAACATCAAGAGCCTCCTAGATGCTGGGAAGCCTATAGCAGGAGAGCGTACAGAGGTCAAGTGGTTAAAAATTTCAGTGGAACCAAGTTGCTTGAAGTGTTGGGATGGTTCTCATGGGTCCTGTAGCTGATGTGGAAGGTCTGTATGTTGTGTTTCCATCAATTCCATTTCCTTAAGGTCACATAGGAGGTTGAATTTGATGATAGTAGCCTCGTGTCGCATGTTTACCTAGGCTGGTTGGTTACTTGGGTATATGTGGGATGAGGGTCTTACAGAGTGGTATTAAAGCATGGTTCACCCCTCGAACTGGATGAGATATGTGTGTTGTTCATGCATGCATGTCAATTTCATGTGTGTCTCTTACACTTGCATTCCATGTGCTTGTTTCATTTGCATAATGTTGATCATGTTTGTAGTAATGTCGCCATGTGGAAGTTGATTTTGTTATTGTGGAGTGCATCATCATGAGTGTATGACTAATTACATGTTGTTATATTTCACTTACTTGTATCATTTTTGTATGCTTGGTTACATTCTTGTATGCTTGGTTACATGTATCATTCTTGTAATCTTGGTTTCAAGTATTGTTCTTTCGTGCTTGATTATGTGTTCATGTGGTTGTGTGGTTGATTACACATTACTTATGCCTGTGGTCATATGTATGGTGGCATAATGGTTGTTATCATGCATGAAATCATGGTATGTGTAATTGATATGGTCATGCATAAAAGACTGAACCCTATCTAGAATGATGGTTGCATGTTCATATGCTTATGTGTTATGTTTCTATATGTTTTCATGGTTATGTTATACATGTATCACATTGATTTGTTGATCTTGCAGATAAGGTATCCTCCCCAGGCTATACTAAGGTAGACAGGTTTATTTTGATTTGGTTTATCTGACATGATATAACTTTCAAGAAGAAATATCAAATGGCTAGCAAGATTGTAGACTGCAAAGACTCTCCCTGTGAATCAGATGAGCAACGTGGTGTTGGGAAATCTTCTGATTTGGCAAACACATTGAGAAGATTTAAGGAATAAATAAGGATTTGTAAGGTAGACAATGACAAAATCATAGAGGCACAAGAGAAATAAGAAGAGGTTAATGTTATACTTCTTTAGATTTTTAAAGAACTGCAGTGATCAGGGCCACTTAAGATTAGCCATTGACAGGAGAATAGAAGTAGTGGGGTATATGGCAGTAGGTCTTATGGTGGTCAAATTTCATATAGAGATGACACTATTAGAGATGGAAGGTTGTTGGATACTCCAGATAGGAGAGGTGATGGATATAGGTACTATTCTAGTTCTAGATCTGATAGACATCATGATCGTCATCGTTAGCATTCTTATAAG
This sequence comes from Pinus tabuliformis, assembly GCA_031772625.1. Taxonomy (NCBI): domain Eukaryota; kingdom Viridiplantae; phylum Streptophyta; class Pinopsida; order Pinales; family Pinaceae; genus Pinus; species Pinus tabuliformis. Next base: position 1,153,987,189 of record CM062804.1, on the reverse strand, counting down.
ATGAGTTATATGAGATGCTTTCCAAATGAGTTTAAGAAAGTGAAGCCACCTACTTTTGATGGAGATGTGAGGAAACTAGAAGATGCAGAGGCTTAGGTACCTGGGATGAAAAAATTCTTTGAGTTGCATGATTACAAAGATAACATGAAGGCCATAGTAGTGATCTTCATCTTCAAAGGTAAAGAAAACATTTGGTGGGAAGATGTGAAGAGGGTCAAAGACATCAAGACAGATGACTTGAGCTGGCATGAGTCTAATAGGATTTTCACGAAGAATTACTTGTCAGAAAGGTACTATGACAGTAAGGCCAAAGAGTTTTATGAGCTAAAGATGGGATCAATGATAGGTGAAGAGTACATGACCAATTATTTTGAGATTTTGAGGTATGTACCATATCTTAAAGATTATAAGCCTAAAGTTCAATGATTTACTAGTGGATTTCCATTATCATTTATAGGTCGGATTGACTATGATGAGCTTCGGTCACTTGAGGAAGTTATTCGGAAATCAAAGCATTGCTATGAAAAATCAAAGCACAAGAATGAATCCCAGCAAGGATGGAAAGGAAAAGACAAAGGCAAAGGTAAATGGCAGTTGAAAAGAACAAGGTATTAGAATGCAGATGATAAATAGAATCTGGCACCACAAAAGAGGTTTAATGCATGTAGGTAGGGACATGGGTCACAGTAGCAACAATAACATAGTGGTTAGGGTACTGCTCAGATAGAGTGTTGGACATGTGGTAAGGAGCACCTTAAGAGAGATTGTCCATAGATTTAGGGTTGTAGGCCTCAGATATATAGTGCACAAGAGGCATAGACTATTTGGAATGTTGGTAAGAGTGTTCCTTGTATTTATGCATCAATGGATAAGAAACAGACAGTTCATCAGGCATCTATAATTGGCATGGACGGTAAGCTTTGTGATCAAGTTATTTCTATTTTTATTGACCCTGGATCTAATTATAGATACGTTAGTCCTTAATTGGTGGATAAGTGTGCTTTGAGTAAGGAATTACATGTAGAATCTTGGTTAGTGTAGTTGGATATAGGTACAAAGAGGTGAGTTCACCATTGGTTAAGAACTTGTACATTTGATTTGAATGGTATGCCTACCGCATCAAATTTGAATGTATTACCATTGGGATAATATAATATGTTGTTGGGCATGGATTGGGTGTATCTTCATAGAACCAAGGTGGTGTGCGGATGACAATGGGGAACCAAGAGTCTTATGGGGAAAGAAGAAAGTCACATCAGTTAGGATAGTGATAGCTATGCAAGCAAAGCTCAGTCGCAAGAAAGGGTGTGTGTTATTCACAATGCACATTTCTAGTGACAAAGATAAGGAAGTTCACGATGAAGATATTTTGAGCAAGTACCCAGTACTACAACCATTTTAGGATGTATTTCCCGAACATATTTCCAAGTTTCCACCTCATAGGGAAGTAGGATTTTTTATTGAGTTAGTGTGAGGGGAAGCTCCAACATCAAATGCACCTTACAGGATGAGAATTATAGAGTTGGTTGAGTTGAAGTTGAAAATAAAGGAAATGTTGGACAAGGGATTCATTAGACCAAGTGTATCACCTTGGGGCGCATCGATATTTTTTGTGAAGAAGAAAGATGGTACTCTCAAATTATGCATTGATTATAGGAAGTTGAAAAAAGTGACCATCAAGAAAAGGTACCCATTACCGATGACTGATGATTTGTTTGATCAGCTGGAGGGAGCAACATGGTTTTCTAAGATCGACTTGAGATTGGGATACCACTAGGTACATATCAAAGAGGAGGACATTTACTTGGTATGGAAATTATGAGTTTATTGTAGTTCCATTCAGTGTGACTAATGCTCCATCTACATTTGTGTGCTTGATATTGAATAATGTATTGCATCTGTATTTGGATAAGTTTGTTGTTGTGTTCATTGATGACATACTAGTATATTCTAAAAATGAGGAAGAGTTTGTCGAGAATTTAATAGCAATATTGGGGTTATTGAGAGAGAATAAGTTATATGCTAAGCTTAGCAAGTGTAGTTTCTTTCAGACTGAGGTACATTACTTGGGACATGTTGTCTCTAAGGAGGGTAGTGTAGTAGATCCAAAAATGATAAGGGCCATCATGGAGTGGGTAGCTCCTAGAAATGTATATGAGATGAGATGTTTCATGGGATTGGTAGGTTGTTATAGGAGGTTCATCAAGAACTTATAATAGATTTCTTATTCTATTACATATTTTCAGAGGAAGGTTAAGGAGTTTGAATAGAAACAGGAGTGTGAGGCTAGTTTTGAGAAACTTAAGCAGTTGTTGACACATGCTCCACTGTTAAAGATTGCAAATCTGAACAAGGACTTTGTAGTATGCACAGATGCTTGCAAAAGAGGACTTGGTAGAGACCTTATGAAGGATGGACAGTTTGTATTCTATGATGCATGAAAGCTAAACAAGCATGATAAGAACTACCCAACAAATGATTTGGACTTAGCAATGGTTATGCATCCATTGAAGATGTGGAGGAACTATCTTCTTGGTAGGAGGATGTGGAGGAACTATCTTCTTGGTAGGAGGTTTGTACTTTTAAATGATCACATTAGGTTGAGGTATTTGTTTGACCAGCTGAATATGAATGCTAGGTAGGCTAGATGGTTGGCCACAATGGGTTAGTTTGAATTCGAGATCAGGTAAATCACCTAGCATCTATGAGCTCCTATGGGACAGACTTACATGATAGGATCTTATAGGCAGGTCAGCAAGATGTTAGATATATGGAGATTATGCACCAGTTCCAGTAGAGTACTTGTACAGGTATAGATGGTAGTATAGGTACAGGTACAGGTATAGGTGATACTACAAGTATAGGTACAAGTAGTGGTACAGGTACATGTACAAGTACAAGTGAAAATGATGTGGATTATTGTCTTACATCGAATGGATTGGTTAAATTTAGAGAGAGGATATATGCACCAGATAGTAGTGAGCTTGAGAAGGTGATCTTGAGGGAGTTTCATGAAAAACTATATTCGGTCACTGAGGTTATCAGAAGACACTCACGACAGTGAATATATTTTATTATTGGCCAAATCTAAAGAAGGATCTAGGAGATTTTGTGGCTAGGTTTTTCCAATTTCAGCATGTGAAGGCAGCGTGCAAACATCCAGGTGGGCTACTACATCTGATTGCGATTCCAAAATGGAAATGGGAGGTTGTTTCCATGGCGTTTATCACAGGATTTCTGAAGACAGTTAGACAACATGATTCCATCATGGTTATTGTAGACAGGTTGACAAAGGTTTCACATTTCATTCCAGTGAACTCTTCATTCCCAGCTAGCGATGTAGCACAGGTATTCGTCATAGATGTGGTCAGATTGCATGGAGTTCCGAAGAATATTGTGTTGACAGGGATCCAAAGTTCACTTCAAAGTTTTGGAAGGAATTGTTTGTAGGTTTGGGCATAGAGTTGGACTTCAGTACAACTTATCATCCACATACAGATGGATAGATAGAGAAGGTCAATTGGATATTGGAGCACATGTTGACGATGTATGTGATGCATCAACAATGAAAGTGTGAAGAGTATCTTCCACTGGTAGAGTTCACATACAACAATGGGTATCATGAATCCTTGAGGGTGAGTGTGTTTGAGGCATTGCATGGGTATAGTTTCAATACTCCTTTCAGTTGGAGTGATCCAGTGAACAAGGTGTTGATTGGACCAGACATGCTGGTAGACATGGAACAAGAAATGTAGATAATCAAGAAGAATTTGAAGGCAGCACAAGATGGGCAGAATAGCTATGCAAATTGGAATAGGTTGTTCAAGGAGTTCCAAGCTGGGGAAGAGGTGTATTTGCACATCAAACCAATGAAGAGCTCCTTACATATTGGATCATGTGCGAAGCTAGTATTAGGGTTTTGTCGACCCTCTAGTATTATTAAGAGGATTGGGCCAGTAGCATATCGACTTGCACTACCTCTGACAGTGAAATTCCATGATTTTTTCCATGTGCCATTTCTTATGAAGTATGTTAAAGATGTTGATCATGTGATTGGCTAGTCTATATTGCAAGTGGAAGTACATGGAGAATTCTAGTTGGAGTCTCAGTGTATATTGCAGAAAAATAAGCTCATGCTCTGGAACCGAGAAATTGAGCAAGTTAAGGTGTAGTGGAAGCACTTTGGGCCCAATGAAGCTACATGGGAGATGGTAGATCAGATGCGAGGTATGTATCATTATTTGATTTCCAGTTGAGGCAAACAAATTTTGGTATGGTTCTTTTCCATATGTCTTTGGTATATCTTTTGGCATATGTACACATGTAAATGAATGTATATACAACCATGAGCTATGTCATAAAGCTTCAATAAGTTGTATGTGTGTCATGTCATTATGTTTTCAAGTTGTTATGTTAGTTTTCTTTTTAGTAGGGTAATCATTGTAAATACTACATTGATCTATGCTATAAAGATCCATGAGCAGTATGTTTGCTCTTTAGTTGGTGTAGTTGAACACCGAGGATGGTGTTCCCCAAGGGGTAGAGTTTTCTAACAACCCTGATGAAAATTCCATGTAATAAAAGTTAATAAAGGGAAGATAATAACCATGGTTTATGAGACACTTATTCCAAGCTGAATGTTGTGCAAGACATCATAGTGTGGGTGTTCATGGCTTTATTCATGCTAAGGAAATTAGAAAAGAAAATGTCTAAGGCTTTGAAAAGGAAAAATGGAGATTTTGGCACATTTATTTATGAAAATAATGAAAATTAGGAGAAAAGGGAGGTGAAAGGTAACAGGTTGATTGTGAAGAGGAAATTGAAGGAAAATAATGGAAAATGAAGAAAATAGAGGCCTCATTAATAAAAAGGCTTCAGAGGATTAGTTGGTAACCTTTTGTTAGTTCAGTTTTGGAGCTCTCTCATTATTCTCTCTCTCTCCCCCACTTTTGGACACTTGGAGTTTTCTTAGATAATTTTGGGATTAGATCAAGAAAGGAAAACAAGGCAAGATGAAGCAAAGATTAAGCAAAGGAAGAGCGGGATCATGCAGCTATGATAGGGTTATTTGTAGGTATCAATTTTCATGTGTATTTTCCTTACTAGATTTGGCATGCATGTCATTGCATGTGGTTCTTTTGCTGTTATGGAATGGGTTTTGCAAGGTGTAACAATGTTTCCAGCCTAGCCTTGTGATTTCTTGATAGCCATGGTGTGATGGGGTTCTCATGTTTTGGTTGAGTTGGATTTCTAAATGGTTTCGAAACTAAGTGAGGTGGATCTTTGAATGATAGAGCACATGGACTAGTCATCCCTAAACTAGATTTTGGATTGCTATAAAGGCACTCGCCTAGTGACCCCTGAGCCAAACTATGAGTTATGGTAAATTCAGGATTGTGTAGCCTTGGTGAGCCTAGGAATCCTTGTCAGTAAATGGCAGGATATACGATAAAGCCAAGAGGTGTTTTTCTCTCGGTTGGGCCTAGTAATCCTGGGTTTGGGATATCCAGTAAATCCTGGAGAGTGGGTCTCGGTTTAGGGCCTAGCGATCTAGGTTTGGATTGTCGTAAAGCTTAAGAGACTAGGAGTTAGAAAATTCCTCATGGTGTAGGTGGAGAAATTCGATGGAATCCACGCTTATTTGGGCTAGTGATCGAGTGGCGATCATAGTAAAGCCTATTATGACATGTTTATTGTATTAGCCTAGTGATGTAGGATGGATTACGGTAAAGGCTAGTTTCTATTGATGAGGGTGAGGTGGTTCAACCTCATGATCCCCTAGTTGGTTCTTTTGGTTTGGGTCCCACATTCATGCTTCGAATATGGCACGAGGTTGAATGGTTGAAGAGATATTTGGCTCAACCATTTTATGATCAGGTGGAACATGGTAGTCCCATTCTGGGTTTAGATTTTGCATCATTAATGAAAGTTTATTTCTCCATATATTTCCATGATTATTGAATTGGTTTATATCGGGATCATATGGTTGTGGTTTCATTGGTATTTATATTGCTATTATGCTAGTTAGGTATGTGTTTCATGACAGTGGCTATGTATGGCTCTCACCATGTTTTTACTTGTAAATGGCTAGACAATGTATCTATGACCTAATAGATGATAATGCAGCAAATGAATGAGGGAACAATGGTTCTTACTGGTTCTTAGATAAGTATGATATACCTACACTTAAATATGCCATTTACACCTCTAGATTACATGTTTGTGATATGTTTGATGAAATGTCTGTCATGGCTAATAGGGGTTCGGTCAAGGGCTTATTCAACTATTTTCGTTTGCATCATTGTTTCCCTGTTACTTTACTGTTATGAAGATGTCATTCAAATATGGGCAGTGATCTGGGCTCTGCACCTGAAAAAGTGGCTTAGATCTCAGGGACATCAGCACAGAACTGGTCAAAATAGTCCATGGATGTTGGCATGCCTATATCATGAGAGCATCCAAAGCCTCTTAAAAACTGGAAGGCCTATATCATCAGAGTGTCCATAGGTCAAGTGGTTAAAAACTTCAGTGGGACCCAAAGGCAAGCTGTCTGAGGTGTTGGGATGGTTTTGAGTGGTCCTGTATCTGATGTGGAAGGTCTGTATGTTGTGTTTCCATCAATTACATTTGCTTAAAGTCACATTTGAGGTTGGATCCAATCATAATAGCCTCTCGTTGTATGTTTACCTTGGATGGCTAGTTACTTGTGTAGATGTGGTAGGAGGGTGTTACAATTTCAATGGACTTTGTGGGAGCTTTACCAAGAACTAGGAAGGGACATGACTACCTACTTGTGGTAACTAATAGGTTCAACAAGATGTATGTTCTAATGCCTTGTAAAAAGATGATTGGTAGGAAAGAAGAAACAAAAGTGTTCATTGGACAGGTCTAGGTGCACTTTTGGATACCAAGGAGCATCATTTTAGATGGGAACATGCTACTTTTTAGTACCTTTTAGACTAGATTATGGGATAATATGGACACAAGATTGAATATTTCTATAAAACTCCATCCTGAGATAGATGGGAAGAAAAATGTAGTCAACATGAATTTGGTGCATCATTTGAGGGGTTAGAATCACAAGCATCCAAAGGTTGTGGATGAAAATTTGGTAGATATAATACACTCTTATAACATAACAATCCACACTTCTACTAGTAAGTTTGAATTTCAAACTTTTTTTGGATATTCTCCATCTTCACCTTTGGATATTGCATACTGGTAGCAACAGGGTGTAAGAGAGGATATTACAAGGAATTCCTTAGGGTTGAATAAATTATAGAAAAGATCAATCAAATCAATATACAGGTAAAAGAGACATTGCAGAGGTTGTAGTAAAACTGCAAGGCCAAGCATGATCATCATAGAATAGAGAAGTACTTCAAGGTGGGAGACAGAGTATGGTTATAGTTGAACAAGGAGAGGCTACTAGAAAAGGTTGGAGATACAAAGTATGGTTCTAGTTGAACAAGGAGTAGCGATTCACCATTTTCTCCCTATACTACATGCATATACCTTTTTAATGATGTAACAATCACCTTAGTTAGATTCTGTATGCAAACATTATGTCACATGGAAGTTGACCTTCCTTTTTTAGTCACCATAATTTCAGAGGATGCCATGTCAACCCCCATTAGTTAAGGAAGAGGGGCAAACTATGTGATTATGATGAAAAACACTATAGAATATTCCATATTGTTATTTCGGTTAAGAGTTGAGGGCATCAAACCTAACCAATATCAATTTTTGTTATAGCTAAGCCTCTAGGAGGAAGAAGGTTCCATTCTATCCATGTACATTTTGTTTCGTAGATCAACAGATCAACTTAGAGGAATAGGGAGGGGGCACAAAGAGAGTATTTGTGTACAATAGTATATGACGTGCCATAGGCCATAATTCTTTGTACTTACAATTATTTTCTATTCAAATGAAGATAGCATAATGACCTCAACTTCCAATTGGTTTTTTTCTCCCAAAATGGTTTCTTGGGATATATATTGTGTCAATCATGATTTTTGAGTTTTTAAAATTCATTGTTCTCTATGTTATGCATAATTTTAATTTACATGCATAGACAATAAACAAAAATTTATAGATCTATAAATGTAAAGAGAAGTGAATCTTCATAGTGTAGATTTTCAAATTTTTAAGTATAACTTATAAGATATATGGTGAATTGTTGTCGTGCCATGTGAAATATCCAAGACAATTTACGAATTATATAAAATATAACTTATCCTAACAAAAATTTAAATAATTTTTTTAATAAATAGAGTGATCATAAGAAAGATATATATTTTAATCAAAAATAAAAATATTAAATAATCTTTAACAAAATAATATTAATATTAATATTTATATTTGAAATATTCTATTATTAATGTTTAGTAATAATGATTATATATATATATATATATATATATATATATATATACGAATAACAATTATTTTCATATCATATTTAAGATTTAATATAATAGTTATAAAAATATTATAACATTGTAATATAATATTAAAATGAGTATTGATATAAATTGATTCATTGATAATTTATATAAAGTTTTCTATCTGATCGAAAATATTTTTATAATTCGACTAGATAGTAGGAGATATAATTTTATTGTAGATTGCCTTGCTACTCATAAGATTATTGTAAAGGAATGTTGAAATAATGAAATAGGTATCCTTTATGATTATTTTTTATTTTTTTTAAATGACTTCAAATTTTTGGAAGAGGTTAGAGGAAATAATGATTCCTCTTCAGTTAAGAGCCGTGTTGTGCTGTTCAAAAAAACCCCATTTATTGATTTAATAGTTAATATTATATTAATAAATGGACACCCTTTGTAAAAAAATCCTCAAAAGAAACCTAGCACTTAAGTGCCTTCTTTTAAAATGTTTAGAAATAAATTAAGATATCAAATCAAATCCCTTTAAGACTAGAAATTCTCGATTTTATCACATATTGCTCGACCAAGTGTGTCAAAGGTTAATTAACAACCAAGATCCCTGAATTGCAATGGAAGGGATCACCGTAATAAACTTAGGATATCATTAAAATTTCCATTCCAAGCTAATACTTAAGGAATTTCTTGTAAAAATGAAGCACCTATCATAATCGCATATCCACTTTCACAAAAGGCACAACTCACAAAGCTTGTCGTAATATGCAAACTGCAATACTGTGGTAGAGCAAGCCAATACCTATCACATCATGACACTTTACTTAAAAGCGAATATTGTAAACTATAAAACTTTGCGAAGTGTGATAAAACCCAGACCCAATAAAAACAAATGTCATAAATTATAAGTTAACTATGGAGCTTAGTAAAAAGACACTTTACACAATAATTATTCATTTAGGCAGAGTGCGCTCTAAACAATGAAAAGTATGCTACTCACCTCGCATCTCACGGAATTATAAACAACTCCAGAAAAGCACACAATTGAAAATGCGATATCGCGATTTGCAATATTGCAATAATCTTATTGCAATCACATAATCGGCATTTCAAAATTTGAACTCACCACCTTAAATAATAATGGCAATGGTAAAAGATCTTAGTGCATATTTAATAAGTTTAATGGAATTAATGTTAAAGAGCGAGTTGACGTGATTTGATATCTTTTCATCTATTTTTTAAATAAAATCTCCTTCCTTGTCACCTTTCAAGGTTACCTATATCATTTAATTCTCACTGTCATTTTTGCTTTCCATTTATCCCATAACTTCCATTGCTCCATTTCAGGAAACCTCTGCAGAAAACATTGTTAGAAAGAATGGCGAAGAAAGGAAAAGTGACTGCATCTAAGAAATCGGACATGGTACCACTTTTCTCTTATATAACATGCAGCAAGGACAGAGGAACTACAACATTGGAAGCCATGTATAACTTGTTAGAAGAAGAGAAGCCCAGGCCACTGGTAAAAAATGACACGACTGATGCTCATGAGTCATCTGACGCCTCCTATTTTGAAATAGCGTGTTCATTCTTGCACCGAATAGCTACAAGACCAAAGATAATACCATACAAAGATATGGTAAAATGGGTAATTGATGAGGTAGACATCTCAAACAGAACCTTCAAGAATAAAAGGAAAAAGATCATGTGGTATTTCTCACTAGAAAATCTACAACTAATGTACCAGCTACCAAAACCTCTAAATCTATATAAAAAAGAGTTCCTTGAGCATTTCTCCAAAGAGAACGAGGACCCGTTGGATGTTACATAGACTTGGAGGTTGTTGAGCACTGATATTGTAGGAAGAATGTTGCAACTCCTAGGGCTACCAAATTTACTTTATCAACTTGGGGTTCGTAAAAACTTGGAGGTGGCAGTTTTGTATACACAAGAAAATGCGATGGGTCCACTCTTTTGTACTGCTATTCTGGCAATAGACCACTATGATTTCTCAAACTAGCCTTCTATTGATTTAGAAGAAGCTTGATTACCAATGAGAAAAAGGGAATTTTTCACTAACTGAAATCTTGTGTACTCTAGTAAGGAAATACTGAAATCAAATTCTTAAACACACCATTCATATAACTAACTTCTAAGAGGCTTTGCATCAAAAGAATGTTAACTTAACATTTGTGTAATCCTCCTGTCCTAGGCATGTGATCTGAAATAACCAAACATTCTACTACTATCCATGTAAATGAATACAATAATTCTATTTTTTCCTTTTTGTCTTTTTTCTGTGAAAAATTAAATGCTAACTCATTTTGGTGATGTGGCAAGTGGGTTAGAGATGGTGGTGGAAGGTCAAATGGCTTAGGAGGAAAGTAGGGGTCTTCTCCTATCTTCCCAGATGCATTTTCCACAATTCAGCCTCAAAACATGTCACTACAGGTCATCCTACAGGACGTCCTAATGCTCTTACAAGATCCCCTATATTCGTATAGGATCCAACCGAGAGAAATATGAGTGATTTGGAACGTGGTTTAGGGATTAGGGAAGGTGAAAGGTGGGATAAATAAGGCAAGAGAGTGACTAGGACTTCTTCAGAGCTCAAAACAAAGTTTGTAAGATGGTTGGATTTGCTCAACAACCCTAGAGAGTTGTTCTTATGCAATGATGGATTGGGTGAGGGACTTAGTGTCTTTTGATGATCATGGATGGATGAAGTTAGGTTGGGGTTGTTGGTCATGAGATATCACTGCACTATTGAAACTCCTGCACTATATCAATCACTGGAATTTATCCATGAATCATGTCAAATGAGAAAGATTTTCAATCAACTAAGAAAACAAAATTTCATTATCTAGTTGCCTATTTCATGCATGGAAAAATTTGCAGAATAATGTGAAACCCTTATGGGATCTAATATAAGATGATGATATCTGAAATGACAATTAAATCCTATTCTTGAAAACTAAAAAGACGTTGGCCTAAGTAGCAGAAAACCCTAAATTTCATAACAAATCAGAATTCTGTGTTTTTGGGGCTACATAGGATTTCTTTCCTCAAACCATGGTCCCTGAAGGGAGGAGTGAGGCAAAAAGTTCCTACAATCATATTCTTGGTATTCCTTTATCTTCCTAGGCTACTGCTAAAGAAATGCACAAATGGAAGGAAACTAATCCAATCCACAACTACTTGTAATGAAATAATGCTAAAACCAATTCAACCATTAATCTATGAAATCAACTAAGCATACAAATACAAGAAGAGGAGCCTTTGCTGCTAGGGTTGGGCCCTAACCCAACAGATTCAGTCCTCTGAGTCAACTCAGTGTTGGAAATCGAGGAAATGCTCATTCTCATTATCATATCAGAAAATTACATAACAATGTCTTCCACAAGTCTTGATCTCGAAAAATGCTTAGTGCTCTTACATGAAAAATCAGAATCCTAATAAGGCTCTAGGCCTCTTTATTTATACAACTGAAGTCTCCAAAAACTTCATTAAATCTAGGGAGGCTCGGCTCCCAAACTCAAAATGAACTAGCTCTCTGACTGTCAATAGCTCGGTTGCCTTTTGATCTTCATGACTTGACTGCTTGCAACTCGGAGCTAGTGTGATTTGATGGAGGAATATTCGAATGAGTAAGGATCAAATGAGGAGGATCTATCTCCTACAATCTCTCCTCCTTATTTCATTCAAGTTTATACCCTTAATTAGCCAAAATTTCCATGATTTCCTCTCAAAAACCTGCAATCAATGCACATTAGTCCACTAGGCATAACATCTCACTTTTATTCATCTCATTAAGAAAAATATAATCAAAATATGTAAGGAATTATGAGAAGAGTTGATTTAAATAATCTTTGAGGTGTATCAAGGTCCATATAATTTCCCAATTATGAGGCTCATCATCACCCCCCTATTGAAAGTGTTGCTCATCCTCTGAGCAACTCAATCTATATGCATGTCCTTCATTGCCCTAGTGGCCTCCCTGACATCCCATGCTTCCGCTATAGTTTCTTCTTCCTGTGAATAGAATCTTTCCTTCCTCTCTATCTCTTCCCATTGCTTTCTTTATTCCTATTCCTTCCTTCCTTCCAACATTCCTAATAGCAGTGGTGGACTGAGTGTCAAGCCAATCCAATTGACTTTGAGTCTTTGTAGAGCTTTCTTATACATGGGTGTTCTGTTCACTGCCTCTCTCATTTTGTCAGGAGAATGGAATTCTCTGATTTTTAGGTTGTACGGCAAGGTGTTACATCTTCTCTGGAAAGCTTGCATGTTGTCATCTCCTAACAGGGTGAACATGTCTTCAAAGTGTGTGACTGCTTTCTCTCGGGTAGCAAGGTACCTAGGCGTAAGCTTAGGACCATTTGCAATCAGGTTATGGGTGATGATGATAGTCATTGGATTAGATTGCTCAACTCTTATCATGATGGGTTTTGCTTCTTCTATTGTCATTACCTTCTTGATCTCTGCAACCCTTGCCTTCTCATGATTCATCCATGATGCCAAGGCCATCAATTGCAAGTCCCCTAGTTTTGAATTTGGGTCCCGCACATTCAAATCTTTCAGGGCCAAGTTGTGTAGGTAAAATTTAGAAATTTTAGCTATATCTTCCAAGATGCTTCGATCACAGAGATTGATGAATTGTCTATAGTCTTGGAAGGGCATAGTGCCTCTCTGTCCTAAAGTCTTAATTTGGAATTGTAGCCATTTTTCCTTGAGATACAAGGCATAAGACATTGTTGGCATCCTACACTGGATTGCCTCTAAGGATAAACTGGCCATAGCTGCCAACTGACTTTCTCTTTCTTGTAGTTTTCCGCTTGGCCATGCATTCTCTGCTTCCAACCAAGCTTTTTTAGTTCTCTGCTCGTCTCCTTTACTTTCTCCTCCATGCGGCCTACATCCTCCACTCCTCTATATTTGGTAATTTGCATCCACCTATGTGCTATTGTGCTTTCTTTTTCAAGCTCAAAGAATAAGGGGATGTCAAATTTCTATGGAATGACCCTACCCCCTTCAATGAACTTGTAGTAAGAGTCAAGGTTGGGTTGAGGACTAGGTTCCCTTAGTTCTAGATCATCCTGCTTTATTTCTTGCTAAGTGATACCTTCTTGGTCCATTTTCTGAGTTTCCTGTAGGTTTAGCAGAGTTTCTTGTAGGATGGCCTCTACTTGTTGTAGTTCCTTCTGTGTCTCCTATAGGATAACTTTTCGTTTTGATGAGGTAAACCTTGTGATAGGCCTCCTAACATAAGTGATGGGAGATTTGAGAGAGGCTTGTCCTGACGATCCTTCTCCTTGATTTTTCACAAGAGGAGCTATCGTTTCTTACTACTTTGTTGAGTATCCAATGACAATAGGAATTTTGGTCTATGTTTGAGGTCTTCCTTGCCTGATTCCTATGTTTTTTCTTCTCCTAAAGTAAAATGGGGTTTGTCTCTCTCTCTCTCCCCTTTTTTCTTGATGGGTGTACTTGCTTTTAAGAGTAGTTTTTGACTTTTTCTCAGTGGGTTCTAGAGATACCCTTGGTGATTCCTCCCCTTCTTTGACTTCAACTATAGACCTTTGTTCTTCTTTGCCTTTTCTTTCCTCTTTTTCATTCTCCTTCTCATCCCTATCTTTCTATTCCTCTTCTTCCTCTAGTTCCTCAATCTATTCATTTGTTTCTTCTTTCTCATCTTCTTCTGTATCTTCTTCATTTTCCTCCTCCTGCTCTTATTCATCCCTTTCAATAGCAGTGGGGATTTTGTCATATTCAAGATATTTTATTTCTCCCTCTACCTACATGTCTCTGAAAGTTGTCCATGTAAGAGGGAGTCTTAGGTTTTGGAGAGCGTCTTCTAGGATAAGTTTGATCAACCCATCATGGGATAGTTGTTGATGTTTTCGTTCCTGCACTTTGATGCTCATATCTATCACTGATTGAAGAAGAAAGTAAGGTATGTTTAGTATGTTCTAAGGAGGCGTGTCTACTCCAAATATCATTTCTTGGAGAAGCCTAGAATGGTATCCATATACCACATTGTATATCCCTTCACATGATATATATTTAATGAGGTGGTCGCTAATTTCATTCCAAGGGTATGGAAGGCTTTCTGTTCTAACCCCATTCTTGTCCTCCATTGCCTCCTCCCCTTCCAAAAACAATTTATTCTTTGTGAGGGTGTTCTTTCCCTTATCTTCCTCTCTCCTAGGAAACCCTAATGGAAGTGTGGTGATTATGCCTATGACTTCAGGGGTGATTTCTATTGAAGGGCCTTTCACCACAACAATGGCATGGGTCCTAGTTAGTGGTATGATTGAGAGAGCAAAGTCTCTGGCCACCTCATCATCACATCCCCTCATTTTTTCAAAGAAACCCATCCAATTGTGGCTTGTGAAGATTTCTACTACATTAGGGCATTAATGAATTCTTACTGTGTTTGTGGGTTCCCTCTTGTTAAATCCCCCTGTCATTTTTCTCTAGTAATTGTGGAGGCTTGTATGGGTATAATTCCAAATTCTAGTGGATGAGAGATTTTAAATGACAACTTTGTAATATAATTCCCCTGGCTTCAATTTCCTTAACCAAATGGAGGGCTTTTCTATATTTTTTTAACTGGAAACGTGGGAAGGTGTAGCTCATACCTCCTGGTTACTATCTGATGAAGCCAAAATTTGACCTTTCCTCTCTAAATACCCATTGATAATCCTATAGATGACTGCTCTATATCCTGTAGATCCTCCTCTAGGATCCTGTAGGTTTTCCTATAGGATCTTGTAGGTGCTCTTTCGCTTAAAACTGCTGACTGTCTTTCCTGTAGACACTGCTTCAAGAGTAGAGAGAAACCTTGATTCGATGAATCCTCAATATTGTGAATGCCTCCTTTGCATGGAAATCCGTTTTTTATTTCCTCATATGGGTGATTGTGTCTGATGGTGCGCTGGCAACCTAAGTACGAGCACCCTCTTTTGGACCGTTGGTCCCACTACCACTCCATTATTCCCCCCTTACCTAATAATCATCTCCCACTTCGATCATCTGTAACTCAACCATTTTTGTCCTCATCTCCCTTTTTTATGATTTGACTATTGCCACGTCTAGATTGATCTAACTGTATTCTCTTTGTCGACTAGCAGTTAACTGGCCACTTTGCTTATAAAACCAACTCTGACACAACCCTACATTTTTTACAATATTATGCTAACGAGAGAGCTTAAGCGAGATGACATACCATATTGGTCTCTTTTGATGTACAGGTATTGGAGAGTGATTTTGATGATCCTACTGCTACTGCTGAGCTCTGGAGGAGCGTCCTTGACATAGCGATGTCTCTGCTGAAGATGATTACAACCTATGAAATTTCATTTTTTGAGATAGGCTACTATAGGGTTTCCTACAGGAAACCTACAAGATATCCTGTCGCTACATCTCCCCTAAACTTCTATTCTTTTCTTCACTTCTGGAGCATGAGGATTGTTGTCATGAGTAGATAAGGGGTGTATTGATTGGTAGGTGTGGGGTATAGCCTTCAGGTATTGTTCCCTTGTCATATGTTCTCAACTTCTTCTATTGTCCCCTTGTCCTCTGTTCTCAGTTTTGTTTTTTTTGTTTTGTTTTGTTTGTTTGTTTTTTTGTTTGCTTGTTTTCTTGTCTGCTTTTTGTTTTTTGTTTTTTGTTTTTTTGTTTTTTGTTTTTTGTATTGTTTTTGTTTTTATTTTTTGTTTGTTTTTTGTTTTTTTCCCTGAAAACTATAATCATTTTGGAACTGACTTATTGGCTGAATTCAGGGGTAATCACGGTGGTGAGAGGCATGGCAATGAAGTGGTGAAGTAAATTTCTTATTTTTGACACAAGCTGGTCATCCCCTTACTCTAGAGTCACTTTCCTTATTATTCCCAAGCCATTGTAATTCCTACAGGATCCTCCTGTAGGTTTTGAGGGAATCTTCTAGAAAACATAGAGCCTGTGTAAACTAAGCGGGAGGAGTTCACAAATGGAGGGGTTCATTGAATGACAAAGAATATGGGATGGAGGAATGAAAATACGAATTGTATAAGTCCTTTTGCTCCTCTTTTATTGCTTTGGTCCTCTTCCTACTAACTTACAAACAACATTTTCACAGTTTTTCTTTTCTCTCTTGATATATCTATATCTATATCTATATATATATATATATATATATATATATATATATATATATATATATATATATATATATATATATATATATAGATATATATATATATATATATATATATTTGAAAACAACTAGTCTTCCTCCAAGAGGTTTTCATCCTAGTTGCTTGCTCTGGGTGTGTCAAAAGAGGCTTTCACCCATAGATCTTTTTTTTTTTAGATACCATTGAGCTACCTCAAGAGGTTTTCAACCCAACAGTGGGACTCAGGTGGCTCATGGAAGTTTTCACCTGAGAGTTTTTATTTTTTTTTCTTTTTTCATGGACTAGATGGGGTAGAAGCTTAGACTTGCTCCACAACCATCACTTTCTTACTGATGCCATCGCTGAATTCTTGATTTGACAAGGGCTTCTTGTAGACCTTCAATTTGTGCCCATTCACACGTAAAGGAATATCCTCTGCATCAATCATGACATTTTTCTTTGACATAAGGCCCTAACCATCTAGTTCTTAACTTGCCTTTAAAATCCTTGTATCTATAATCATACAACAAAGCCCTATCACCTTCTTGAAATTGTTTATCCTTTATGTTCTTGTCATGTCAGAGCTTTATTTTAACTTGAGTCACCTCTTTGTGCAAGAGGGCCTGCATTCTAAACTCATCTAAACCATTCATCTGGAGAAATCTCTCTTGTTGTGCCCTGGTGAGATCTAGATCTAGTTGTGTTTCCATTCTTAAGGTGTTGTATTCAAATTCAATGGACGAGCTCATAAGGGGTAAATCAAATGGTGGTCTTCTAGGTGGTATTATAGGCCCAAGTGGCCTCAACTCATCTATCTTCCAAGTCCTTTCTACTGCTGCTAATCACTTTGGTTAGAATTCCCTCTAGTGCTCTGTTGGTTACATCCACTTGCCCATTAACTTGTGGGTGGCAAGGAGTGGATGTTCTATGCTTGATCTTGTGTTGGCTTAACAAATTTTAAATCATGTGAGATGTAAAATTGCTGCCTCGATCAGTGACCATTTCTCTAGGGTACCCAAACTTATAAAATACATTTTCCCTTAAGAACTCGGCCACCTTCTCCTTTGTTGCTGCTTTGATGGCCTTGGCTTTAGTCCACTTGCTGAAATAGTCAATGCACACAATGATGTATTGCTTTTTCCTAGATGGAGGATTAATGGGTCCAATGAAATCAATGCCCCACTTGTAAAATGGCTCGACAGTCACTTCAGATTGCAGAGTCTTTTCATCCCTTGGGACAGGTTTCCCCAACCTTTGGCATCGATCACACTAACTAGTATACCTGCTCACATCCTGGTGAAGAGTGGGTTAGTAATAACCAACTTGTAGCACCTTGAATGTTATCCTTTTTGATGAAAACTGACCTCCACAAGGGCCATCATGACAGGACAAAAGGATGTTAAAGACTTACTCCTCCATAACACATCTTCTCATAATTTGATCCAAGCCTAGTTTGAAGAGGTTGAACCCAATCTACGTGAATGGGGCACTCTTCCTCACAATATTGCTTTTTTCCTTGGAGGACAAATTTGTTGGAAATTGTGCAGAAACCAAGTAATTTTCTATGTAAGCAAACAATTGAGAGAGAATTGAAATGGAGAATAAGTCTTCGTCTAGTAACTGATCATCAACCATTCCTTTCTCCCTCGCAGGAAAAGTTAATCTGGATAAAACGTCTGCAAGAACATTCTCCTTGCTAGGCTTATTAATAATAGTTTGATCAAATTGTTGTAATAAAAGTAACCATCTAATAATCCAAACATTTACATCAGGTTTATTCATAAATTATTTAATTACAGCATGGTCAGTATGTACAAATGTTTGGTAACCTATAATGTAATGCCTAAATTTGTTCAATGTATGCATAACAACGACGAGCTCCTTTTCAGTCACTGTATAGTTCAGTTCGGCCTTTGACAGATTCTTACTGATGAAGTAAATGACATAAGGTAACATGCCATCTATCTGGCCTAGAGATGCTCCTATGGATTTATTAGAGGCATCATCATATATATGGAAAGGAAGAGCCCAATCTAGGCCTCAGAGAATAGGTGAAGTGGTCAACTTGTCCTTTAGGGTGTCCAAGGCCTCTTGACATCTTCCTGACCATATAAATTCAAAGTCTTTGGCCAATAACCCAAATAAAGGAGAAGCTAACTTGTTGAAGTCTTTTATAAATCTCCTATATTACCCAGCTAAACCTAAAAAACTTCTGACATCCCTTTGTTTTTGAGGAGGTGGAAAATGTCATCGAGAAATCACAATTTTTGGGACTAAGGGACAGCTTCATTTCAATGCATTTGTTCAACACCTTACCCAAGTTAGACAGATCCTCCTAAAAAGCACACCCATAGGGTGCAAAATCATCCATATAAATTTCTACTACATCATGGACTAGCTCAGGAAAGAGACTCAGGACTGCCCTCTGGAAAGTGGCAGGGGCATTGCATAGGCTAAAAAGAAGGACCTTATAAGAGAAAGTACCCCAAGGATAGGTGAAGGTGGTTTTATTCTGGTCCTTTGGGCTAATCTGGATTTGATTGTACACGCTGAACCCATCTAGGAAAGAGAAAAACTTTTTCCTGCCAGGCCATCTAACACTTAGTCAAAGAAAGGTAGAGGGAAATGGTCCTTCTTTGTTGCTTTGTTTAACTCTATATAATTGACACAAATCCTCCACTTCCAATTTTTATTTGGAGCCAACACCAAAGGAGAAACTCACTCACTATCCAAGATAGGGTAAATGAATCCTACATCCAACAGCTTTTGTAGTTCTTCTTTGACTATATGAGATGGATTCATTCTCCTTTGGGGTTGTCGGACTGGTTTGCAACCTTCTTTGATATAAATTTGGTGATTACACACCGAGGGGTGCACTCCCTTCACTTAATTGTAACTCCAAGCAAAGGCATCCAGATGTTCCCTTAGCATGTTGCACAACTTTTCTTCCTGGTTTACAGAAAGAGGGGTTGATTTTCAAAGTTATTTCACAACCAAATTCTATTGTTTTGACATGGGTAGTGTTTGAATCGGCTAAGAATGGATCCATTTTATAATTTCTCTTGGTTTAATTTACTACTTCCTCTAAGGAAAAGGTGTTGGGAGTTGGAATTTGGAGTATCTGTTCAATCAAATCATCTTCATCTGGCTGTCCTCCTCCCATGGAAGTTTTATGGTATGGAGTTGGGCTGAGTCGATTTCATTTTCTTCCTCCTCTTCTAGCCATAAAGCTAAGTCGTGTTCTAGAGATGGCTGAGCAGGAGGGTACAAGATCAACTGCTTGGATAGATGCCCTTTTTTTATATTCATATTTATAACCCTACAACTGATGTAGCCATCAAAGTGGCTAACCAAGCCCTCCCAAGTATGAGAGGATAACCAATAAGCTTGGCCTTAGGTTGGAGACCTAGGAAGTCTGTAGGGTACTCCCAGGAGTTAATGGAGACCATCACATCCTCAAAAATCCCCTTAGGGGTTACTATGGAATGGTGTACAAGTTCCAAGACTGTTGTGGTCTTTCTTAATGAGCCTTTGAGATTGAGTTTGAGCATGGCGTCCCTAGCCATTACATTAATGATATCCCCAAGATCAATCAAAGTGTGTGGGATAATGATTGCATTGATGTGCACATCTACTAAAGGACTTCCAATGTCCAAATACTTTGGGCAAATTACCTGCCCCGACATTAAGTTGGAAAGTTGTCCAATGACATTAATAGTAGGGGTGTCTCTTTTTGACCTCCCTAGATGTTTGAAAAACTTCTCCTTAATCAACTTTTTGTAAATAGGTATATACTTGTTGGCTTGGAGAAGTGGAATTTTGACACATAAATTTTTCAATTCACCCAAAAGTTCATTCTCTTCTACGGTATGCTAGACTGGATGAGTTAATCTTTCAAGAAAGGGTGGTGGATTCATTCTAGGAATTATTTACTTTCTTTCCTCCTCACTCTTCCTAGGTGGAGGTGGATGGTCGTTGTCCGAGAGTACTCTCCCAGATCTTAGGTTGATTTCCTAAGTCTCCACAACATAAGGAGGATATAAGGATTTCTCCCCACTATATACTTGATGTGCCTATCTATTTTTTGGGTTCATATTTGCGTGGGCAGGCATTTGAGGTTGCTTAGGTGGAGTGGGGTGTAAATGCTGTGGTTGAGTAGGAGGTGAAGCAAATCAAGATGGAGCATTATTGTATGGGGGCCTCCATCCCTCAGGTGGTGCATTCCACTGAGGCTATTGTTGGGTAGAATTAATTAGTTAATAAATAAATAAAACAACTAATCTCCTAGACATTAATTATCAACCCGAGGAGCGTCTTTTTTTACAAGGAAATCAACAAAATATATGCGTAACAATACCAACAACTAACACTGGTTCTATATGATTGTATTATATACTATCAAGCTCATTCAATAAGAAACAAAATGTAAGGCTTGAATAATAAAACTAAAATTAAAAAGAAGAAAGTAAATGATAGGAAACATAATTGTGCTAATCACACAACTTGAATCATTACTAGATTAAGCCGCACATTGTTGAATTTGAAATTTAATCTATTGCACTCAACAGAATTCAAATGCTAATCCAGAGTAGCAAATTAAATTAAATCTAGAAATTGGATGAAATAACAAATCTGGAAAATGCAGCAAACAAAAAATTAGTTGAAAGAAATGAAATCTACTTTAAGAAATGACAACTGAAATTCAAATAAACAAATACATAACTACAATAATTTACATGTTCAAGGCAGCACGTCGTCCAAGGTAGTGGGCCCAACTCCCCAAGACTCAGTTCTGCCTTGAGAAATAACTCAGATCAGATTACAAATAATCGATGTAGAACTTAATGGATAACTTCCTTTATTAAAACATATGAGAGAAATAATTATAGCATAATGAAGCTCCTGGCTTTGCCTCAAATTCAACAATTGTTCATCCTTTCATCTCTTATCTCTTATCTATTCTCCTACATCCTATCTAATAATTGTCCATCTCCTACTTGTTAATTATCTCTCAATTATCCTCTAATTCTCCTCCTATTCTCCCCATCCTCTCGTTCTCTAATTCTATCCTTCCTCTTTGATCTCTGTTTTCATTTAAATACACAGAGAGCAAAGAGAAGTTACAACAAAGCTGATCACAAAATGATTTACATTACAGATTTGGATTATAAAAAATGAATTGATCAGCAAGATCATATCCAAAATATCTTTCCATCAACATTCAACAGGAACAACTCGAATTTGGTATTGCAATTGGAAGAATTTTGAAAATGACCGCAACAACAAATCTAAGAAAATCATCCTCAAAGAACCTTCTATGTCTCTTAATAAAAACCAAATTTTAGAAAACTACAAAACCCAAAACTAATTCAATATGTTCTGGACAAAACCCATGTCTCAGATTTTCTAGATTCTCCTTCATCTACCTGAAACGTCCAATGCAAGATTGTCACTTCTTATTCCAGTGAATTTTTGATTTGGAATATTTAATTGTGAGTTGGAGATCAAATTTGCAATCTGGAAAAGGTCTTGGTAAAATCATGCATAATAATCACCAATTTATTAAAAATAAAGGAGAAAAATAGTATTTATCCATAAAGAGCATAAATAATTATAAAATGGAATTATATGATAAATTATCATAAATGACGTGATAAAGAACGGTATAAATGGATGAAATAGGCATAAAAAAGTGATAATAATAAGGACAAATTAGTGGCCCAACATGTTAGCACCTAAATCTACCTTAGGCTGAAGGAAGGGAAAATTCAGGGTAACCACAAACCACGCTCAATCTGGTAGCTAGCCCTACCAGAACAGGAGAGGGCTCTCTCCGGGTCACGCTCAGTGAAGAATAAACAAATAGGGTCTGAGGATGACTTAAAAGTGATCTTGATTTTAGGCTAGGTAAATAAATATGAAAGAGGTATTTTGATGAATGACTGAGTTTTCTAGGATGTACGGGACCAAGGAATAGCACGAGCAGAGAATTTAACTCAAAGACATAGATTAATTTGTGAGGCAAGACAAGCAGAAAGTCTAGCAATTAGATTTGAAATAATATGAAGTGGAGAGATTGTTTAAGATTGTGAAAAGGGCATAAATACATGAATCCTCTTCAGCAAAAGAAAACATTGAACGTGAAAACTATCCCAAGGCAAAGAAGTACACTGAATTCTACCTTTTCTTACTTAGAAAGCTTTCACTGGAAATGAATATGAATGAAAATATGAAACATAACAAAATACATATGAAACATAAATAAAATGCGTTTGCTAAACTCACGCCACAGGAATCTCATGAACCAGAGCTGCAACCTTTCATTAATTCTCTGTCAAAATGTACTGGGTTTCTCTCCCACAGTTTCCCAGAAATTCCAACCAACAAACAAAATGACTCTCAATACAATAAATAACCTTTTCCATGAGAAATTTGATCAACCCAAGAAATGAACAGCCAACCATCAGCAGTTACATTTAATTTTCTGTGAGGACCAATTAGAAAAAAGCAGACATGAGCGTAGATTTTTTGGGTGGCTGTTTGCCTTCATTTGGCCACTTGGATAGAAGCCAAAAAGTTTTTTTAAAATTTTCTTTGATGCCAGGAAAAATGTATTGTAAATGAGTGGGCCCACTTGGAGAAAATTGCAAATCGAAATTTCGCGGAGCGGAAGTGATTTTGGCCTTTGGGTCTTTGTGCGCCACGCCAAAAACTGTATGCATCGCGCCACTTTGGAGTTGGTTTTGAGGCACTTACTGAAGTCCAAATTGAGGGCAAGTGTACTTGTTCAAAATCCCTGCCTGTCTACTTTCCAACCCAAGTGGAATTTCTGAATTTGGATGCCATTTTCCCCTCCAAAACTGCAATCCCCCAATATTGCCTCCTATGTGTCAAAATAGGGGGAGAGAGGTCATTTTTTGGGTGTTTTTGACCTCCCGAGGACTCAAAATTGGCCCAAACATCTTGGCCATGCACCAACGGTCATGATTTTACATGGAAAATACAAAAATATAAACTTTTTGTCATTTGGAGCTCCCTAGCGAAAGCGCGCGCCAGGTGGCACGACGCACAGGGAAAAAAAACTGTTTTTTGTACACAAAATGCAAAAATGCAAAAATGTGCTCCAAATTTCTTGAAATTTGGGTTGTACCTTCTCTATCACATGTCGTGCTGGACCAAAGAAGCCTCTACCAAGATTCGGAGCCGATCTTGCTCTCTTTGCCTCTTTTTTCTTTTTGTCATCTTCCTCAATTTCGCCTTTAGGCTCCTGATTCTCACTTTGCAGCTCATGTTTCGGGCCATGTAATGGTGAGTCATGCACCTCAGCATTGCTTTTTCCCTCTTAGCCTTCTCCAACAGCTGCTCCAAGTGAACGTTCACTTTCTCTAAAACATACTCCCGGTCCTCATCTCTTTGCTCTTATAGGTCTACCTCGTACTGCCACAATGTGTTGCTGGTTTTCCTTGCTCAGTTGCAACTCTATCTCAGCTTGCCACTCCTCAAGTTGTTTGTTCATCTGCTCCAGATATTTCATATTCCATTTGGCTCTCCAATATTAAGCATGCTGGTAGCTAATGAAATAGAGTTCGGTGTAAGTTTGAAAGTAACACCGGCCAAAGTAACTTGAGCACCATGCAAATGTAGAACAAATAGGCGAGCCAACTCATGGTGGAATTGAACATTTGTAACCTTTTCACAAAACTCATAGCATGACTGAAACCGAAAACAAGAGACGACAAAAGGGCAGGCCTGCAATTCTGTGAGGGTAGTCGGTTCTTCTCTAACATGTCTGCCACTTTTGTGAGGCCTCCAAGATGCACGGTCTTCCGTGGGTGGGTCACTATGAGTTTCCTTCATATAATCGGATGAATGATCAGATGACATAATTGATGCTATGAAAACTGCTTGGAGAAATGAATGCTGGTCGCAAGACTGTTTGGACTGTTGTTGTAATATGTTTGAAATTGTTGTGCTGTAATGCAATATAGTTGGATTTCTAGCAAATCCACGCAAGGAATGAGAAAATTGGTGAAAATAGGGAGTCGTTTTAATCATCATTAATGAACTGAAGCTGAAGAGCCAACTGTTTGCCAGCGTTGCATTTTCCACCCAAACGACCGATGGAGAGGTCTGGGGACTCAAAACTTGCCCAAATTTCTTGGCCATGCGCCATCAGTCATGATTTTTCATGCCAAATCCAAAAATATAATTTTTTTTCAATTTAGAGCTCCCTAGCATAAGCGCACGCGACGTGCGCGGCGCATAGGGAAGTGGCGTGGCGCACTGGGCTTGAGGCACGGCGCATAGAGCCTGTGCGTAGCGCTTTTTGCAGGAGACTTTTAGAGGCCTTCCCAGTGTCCAAATTGGGTGCAGGATAGCTCGTTGGAAAGTTATTTGAGTCTACGTTCCAACCCAACTAGAATTTGTCAATTTGGAGTTCATTTTACCTACCAAAAAGCAAATCTTCAAAGACTTGTCAAAATGTGCCAAATGAGGCTGCCTCAAGGCAGAGTGCTATTGCAGTCAACTTTTGAAGGTGTTCCTCAACTTCAAATTGAGCTCATGATAGCTCATTGGAAATATCTTTGTGTCTAGCTATCATTTTACTCATCAATAAAGTCATTTGGCTAACCAAGCTAGGAGAAAAATTGATTTTCCCAAGGTCACTAGAGAGGTGCATCAATTCTCTCAAGGAAATTGTTTTTTTGACATTTCTCTAAAACCATGACACCTGTGTAAAAAGTGAAGGAGGTTTTTATTCCTTGGAATATTTTGGACAAAAAAAAATCTCAGTTTTCCCAAATTCATCTTTTATTTCTCAGAAACATCATTCGAGTAAAACCTATCCCGATGTGTGGAACAAGAGATTTGTCGAAATGAAGCGAAATGAAGGGGATAAGCGGCTTCTAAATTCTTGGGAAAATTCTTGGAAGTAGGGAGGGATGTTAAGAAGTAGGGGAAAGTGGAATTTCCAAGATTCAGTGAGGGGAAGGGGTCCAAAAAGGAAAAACACGGGTCCAACCTAGAAAATTTCCAAGTTGTAGCAAGAAACTAGGGTTTGTGCGAAAATGAGGAATTTCAGGGATATCAGTGATGGGAAGTATTTGATAAGATACTTTAAGGATATGGGAAGGTGTATGAACATCAGGATACAAGTTTTTCTGATAATTTTACCATCCAAGAGAAATTGCCTTCAAAACCCTAGGAGAGGGAAATGACCTTACCTAGGCGCAACTGAAGCATGAACAAGGTGTAAAATGACCCCTTAGACCCTGACATGATGTTGAAAACCCTCTGAATGATGGTACACTTATCTGAATGGTGACATGGACTGAAATTTGGACAACTTTGACAGGAATAAAAGCAAACCCTAGATCTAATGCCTAGTGACCAAATTTTGCTTGAAGACTTACTGAAATGACAAAATTTGACCTTGACACTCTAAGACCACTTTGTAAGAGCATATTTGATCTCTGGAGGAAGGTTGCAAACACTGACACTAACATTGGCTCCAATGGGGATGGTAGCTCCAGCTCCTTGGAGGTGCCAAGAACTGTAGATCTTTGGGTGAGCAGACAGTGGCTTCGTCCATTGGGCTATCGAATCAAAACATGGAAACTGACATTATGTAGACAGACTCTGACTGAAGACTCAAACTGAGAACCATAATAAAACCAAACATGACTAAATCCTAACTAAGAAACTGGAAAGATGCTCATATTTGAGCTTATTCAGCAAACCTACCCTAATTACTCTTTCCACCACCCGATCAAGTGAGATGTAACAGCTAATTCAACCAGGTAAGTATCATGGCTAATATTTGATTTCCTCCCAAATGCTTTCTGATGCGCAGGAAAAGAGAAGAATCGAAAGGTAACTCCCATGGAAACTTGGAATCAAGTTCACTGCTGACAAACTTGCAAAGCATGAATTGGTTGGATGACTTCAAGAATACTGCAAAACAATCTTCATAAGCATCGCCATTGATTTCCATTAACATATTACTATTCTGGTCCAAGTAATCTTCATAGCTGGATATTAAAATTTTCCTCACATCTGTGTTGTCTTTCTTTGGTGATAGTAGTAGGTTGTCAAAAGTATCCTGAATTTCGTGAAGAACCAAAGCCTCCTTTATCAATGTCCTCATATGACTGCAAACTTTGATCTGAGCTTTCTAATGAAAAATCCGTTAAACAAGACAATGAAGGTGGCCTTGGAATCATATTATTATCAACATTCTCTTTTGTCACATGGTTGGCTGATGGAGAAGAATTTTTACAACAAACAGAATCTAACACATGAGCAAAAGGATCATCAAAAACTTGAGGGGACTGCTGCGATGTATCTATTGAAACTGTATGACATCCTATTGGTGGTTCATCTTTTTCTTTAGAGATATTACGAAGATTCTGCCTTATAAACTGAAATATTTCGAAACAAAAGGATATATAATCCTCTTGCATCATTAGGTCATGTACTTCGGCTACCACACCTTCATCTGTAATCTGACCTTCAATTGTGTTTGGTGGCTGCGAATCTCATGCTAGAGAGGGTTTTATATCCAAAATGATTTCGTCAATCATTTCAGGGGAAGATTTCTTATTAACAACTTGCTCAAGAATTTCGCCATCTATCTCATCCTCAATATTAGAACTAAGAGATTGTTGATTTCCTATAGGTTGCTCATTTGAAGATTTACTATGCAATTTACCTCTCAAAAACTGAAATGATTCGAAACAGAAAGGTAAGGAATCTTCTTGTATCATTTGATCGCATGTGCCAGCTTCCATGTCCTCATCCGTAACTTGACAAGTAATGGCATTTGGGGGCTGGAAATCTGAATATGAGAAGTCTAGCACTGAGTTTTCATCGCCCTAAAGAGGCTCCAAATCAAGACTAGTGGACAGCTGATTTTTTATTGTACGGAAATTGTCTCTGATGAACTGACATGAATCAAAGCAGAAAGGTAAAGATCCTTCACCTGCTTCCCAATTTGTTGCACACTGCTCATCATTGTCATAGCTGATATGTATTAGTTGGTCACTGTACTCGATCTGTTGTAAGTGAACTTCCTCATCCCACAAACTGGCTGCTGGTTTGTCTGCAAGATTAGCTTCTGTTTGGAGAACATAATCATCATCATCATACTGATAAACCTAAGGCAAATCGTCAGTATAAAACACATCATCAAGCATACATGTCATATCAACATGTCTTTCTTCCTCAATATGATCTACAAAACAATCCTTATGACAACTGAGATAATAAACAATATGTTTTGGATCAACCACTTGTTCATCAATGTCATTTTCAATTTTTGCAGTCATTTTCCGCACCATCTCTTCTAATGCACTCACCAGAATGTCAAGCTTTTCCTCTCAAGGTGTAGTTTTCTCTTGATCCACGTTTTTCATCTCTTCTTCTTTCAACCTTGCCCTTCTGATCAGTAAATGAGCCTCTACATTTACTGCATTGGTCTGCATCTCTTCAAGTGTTGCGCCATTCTTTTCTCTCAGCTAAAACTCCATTTCCAGATCGAAGGCACCCGAGTAGTGCAAGAGAGTAGATCTAGGAGGGGGTCTTATATCAATCAGCATTGAATAATAAACTTGATTAAATCTGGCTGAAAATTGTTGCATTGTCTCCCCTGGCAGTATTTTCAGCTGATTATACTCTTCTACAATAAGGAAAAGGTTCTGTCCGATCATCCACCTGTCAAGAAAAATTTTGACGAACTGCTAGAAATCTGAGATGGTTGCATCAGGCAGGGCTTTGAACCAACTATTGACTTTGCCTTGAAAAGAAAGAGCAAAAAGCCTAATACTAACATCTTTGTTATCGACTTCAAAAAGGTCTAGAAAAGTCTCAGCATTCAGCACATGTTGCCCAACATTGACATTCTTACATTCACCGTTAAATCTTGGCAAGTATAGATCATAGTTTTTGGGGAAAGCATGAAGAAAAAAAGGTAAAACAAGAGGTTTATACGTATCTGAGATTGTAACAGCTGTAGGAATATATACAAGAGCTATGGGATCAATTTCGTTTCCTTTAGGCTCATCACTTTGCAGAGAATCATCATAAGATGTAGGAAAAGTAAGGAGGCCAGGATCAAAGGGAAACTTAGTATTTACGCTTTTTGAATGGGTCGATTGAAGATTTTGATCACCTTTATCATACAACAAGTTCTGAAAAACTTTCTGGGCAGCTTCAAGAACAGCAAAGAAGTAATTCACAAGAAAGCAGAGTAGGTCCTGAATACCATTCCACTTTGGATACCCAAAATTTCTGTAAGATCCTTCCATTTTCGGAGAGAAAAAGTTAGTCCTCCAGTGGAGTCACCATGAAGCACCGATTGCAGGATTCTTCAGCGAATGGAGTCGTCAGGTGAATGATTTCAGCATTCTTATGTCTAATCGTTGTTCACCATCAACAATCAGCTCTGAACTTGAGATATGTACTGGGGCAAGATAATCTACAAGCAAACCATTTTCTTCCCCAGTATGGTCACCACTATGTTAGCACCTAAATCTGCCTTAGGCTGAAAGAAGGCAAAATTCAGGGTAACCATAAACCACGCTCATTCTGGTAGCTAGCCCTACCAGAATAGGAGAGGGCTCTCTCCGGGTCACGCTCAGTGAAGAATAAACAAATAGGGTCTAAGGATGACTTAAAATGGATACTAATTTTAGGCTAGGTAAATAAATATGAAAGAGGTATTTTGATGAATGACTGAGTTTTCTGGGATGTATGGGACCAAGGAACAGCACGAGTAGAGAATTTAACTCAAAGACACAGATTATTTCGTGAGGCAAGTCAGGCAGAAAGTCTAGCAATTAGATTTGAAATAATATCAAGTGGATAGATTGTCTAAGAGTGTGAAAAGGACATAAAGACATGAATCCTTTTCAACAGAAGAAAACATTGAACGTGAAAACTATCCCAAGGCAGAGTAGTACACTGAATTCTACCTTTTCTTACTTGGAAAGCTTTCACTGGAAATCAATATGAATGAAAATATGAAACATAACGAAATACATATGAAAAATAAAGAAAATACATTTGCTAAATTCACGCCACAGGAATCTCATGAATCAGAGCTGCAACCTTTCGTTAATTCTCTGTCAAAATGTACTGGGTTTCTCTCCCATAGTTTCCTAGAAATTCCAACCAACAAACAAAATGACTCTCAATACAATAAATAAGCTTTTCCATGATAAAGTCGATCAACCCAGGAAATGAAGAGCCAACCATCAGCAGTTACATTTAATTTTCTGTTAGGACCAATTAGAAAAAAGCAAACATGAGCGTAGATTTTTTGGGTGGCTTTTCGCCTTCATTTGGCCACTTGGATAGAAGCCAAAAATGTTTTTTAAACTTTTCCTTTGATGCTGGGAAAAATGTATTGTAAATGAGTGGGCCCACTTTGACAAAATTGCGAATCGAAATTTCACGGAGCGGAAGTGATCTTGGCGTTTGCGTCTCTGTGCACCGCGCCAAAAACTGTATGCATCATGCCACTTTGGAGCTGGTTTTGAGGCACTTTCTGAAGTCCAAATTGAGCTCAATTATTCTTGTTGGAAAGCCTTGCCTGTCTACCTTCCAACCCAAGTGGAATTTCTAAATTTGGATGCCATTTTCCCCTCCAAAACGGCAATCTCCGAAGACTGCTTCCTGTGTGTCAAAATAAGGGCAGAGAGGTCATTTTTTGGGTGTTTTTGACCTCCTGAGGACTCAAAATTGGCCCAAAATTCTTGGCCATGCACCAACAGTCATGATTTTCCATGGAAAATCCAAAAATGTAAACTTTTTGTCATTTGCAGCTCCCTAGTGAAAGCGTGTGTCAGGTGGCGCGGCGCACAGGGAAAAAAACATGTTTTTTGTACACAAAATTTCAAAATGCAAAAATGTGCTCCAAATTTCTTGAAATTTGGGTTGTACCTTCT
Source organism: Pinus tabuliformis (assembly GCA_031772625.1). Taxonomy (NCBI): domain Eukaryota; kingdom Viridiplantae; phylum Streptophyta; class Pinopsida; order Pinales; family Pinaceae; genus Pinus; species Pinus tabuliformis. The sequence continues at coordinate 1,153,956,685 of CM062804.1, read as the reverse complement.
CTATCACATGTTGCACTGGACCAAAGAAGCCTTGGCCAATATTCGGAGCTGATCTTTCTCTTTTTGCCTCTTTCGTCTTTTTTTCACCTTCCTCAATTTCACCTTTAGGCTCCTGATTCTCACTTTGGAGCTCATGTTTCAGGCCATGTAATGGTGAGTCATGCACCTCAACATTGCTTTTTCCCTCTTAGCCTTCTCCAACAGCTGCTCCAAGTGAACATTCACTTTCTCTAAAACATACTCCTGGTCCTCATCTCTTTGCTCCTATAGGTCTACCTCGTGCTACCACGATGTGTTGCCGGTTTTCCTTGCTCAGTTGCAACTCTATCTCAACTTGCCACTTCTCAAGTTGTTTGTTCCTCTGCTCCAGGTATTTCATATTCCATTTTGCTCTCCAATATTAGGCATGCTGGTAGCTAATGAAATAGAGTCCGGTGTAAGTGTGAAAGTAACACCGGCCAAAGTAACTTGAGCACCATGAAAATGTAGAACAAATAGGCGAGCCAACTCATGGTGGAATTGAACATTTGAAACCTTTTCACAAAACTCATAGCATGACTAAAACCGAAAACAAGAGACGACAAAAGGGCAGGCCTGCAATTCTGTGAGGGTAGCCGGTTCTTCTCTAACATATCTGCCACTTTTGTGAGGCCTCCGGGGTGCACGTTCTTCCATGGGTGGGTCACTATGAGTTTCCTCCTCATAATCGGATGAATGATCAGATGACATAATTGATGCTATGAAAACTGCTTGGAGAAATGAATGCTGGTTGCAAGATTGTTTGGACTGTTGTTGTAATATGTTTGAAATTGCTGTGTTGTAATGCAATATAGTTGGATTTTTGGCAATTCTACGCAAGGAATGAGAAAATTGGTGAAAATAGGGAGTCGTTTTAATCATCATTAATGAAGTGAAGCTGAAGAGCCAATTGTTTGCCAACATTGCATTTTCCACCCAAACGACCGATGAAGAGGTCTGGGGACTCAAAACTTGCCCAAATTTCTTGGACATGCACCATCAGTCATGATTTTTCATGCCAAATCCAAAAATATAATTTTTTTTCAATTTAGATCTCCCTAGCATAAGCGCGTGCCACGTGCGTGGCGCATAGCGAAATGGCGTGGCACACTGGGCTGAGTTGCGGTGCATAGAGCCTTTTGTAGGAGACTTTTGGAGGCCTTCCTGATGTCCAAATTGGGCGTAGGATAGCACGTTGGAAATTTATTTGAGTCTACTTTCCAACCCAACTAGAATTTTTCAATTTAGAGTTCATTTGCCCTGTCAAAAATCAAATCTCGCAAGACTGGTCAAAATGTGCCAAATGAGGATGCCTCAAGGCAGAGTGTTGTTGCAGTCAACTTTTGAAGGTGTTCCTCAACTCAAAATTGAGCTCATGATAGCTCATTGGAAATTTCTTTGTGTCTAGTTATCATTTTACTCATCAAGCAAGTCATTTGGCTAACCAAGCTAGGAGAAAAAATGATTTTCCCAAGGTCACTTCAGAGGTGCATCAATTCTCTCGAGGCAATTGTATTTTTGACATTTCTCTAAAACCATGACACCTGTGTAAAAAGGGAAGGAGGTTTTTCTTCGTTGGCTTATTTTGGAAAAGAACTGCTCTCAGTTTTCCCAAATTCATCTTTTATTACTTAGAAACATCATTGGAGTAAAACCTATCATAATGTGTGAAATAAGAGATTTGTCGAAATGAAGCGAAATGAAAGGCATAAGCGGCTTCTAAATTCTTGGGAAAATTCTTGGAAGTAGGGAGGGATGTTAAGAATTAGGGGAAAGTGGAAGTTCAAATATTGAGTGAGGGGAAGGGGTCCAAAAATGCAAAACACAGGTCCAACCTAGAAAATTGCGAGGTTGTAGCAAGAAACTAGGGTTTGTGCGAAAATGAGGAATTTGGGGGATCTCAGTGATGGAAATTATTTGATAAGGTAATTTAAGGATAGGGGAAGGTGTATGAACATCAAGATACAAGTTTGGCTGATGATTTGACCGTCCAAGAGAAATTGCCTTCAAAACCCTAGGAGAGGGAAATGACCTTACCTAGGCGCAACTGAAGCATGAACAAGGTGTAAAATGACTCCTTAGACCCTGACATGATGATGAAAACCCTCTGAATGATGGTACACTCAGTTGAATGGTGACAAGGACTGAGATTTGGACAACTTTGACAGGAATAAAATCAAACCCTAGATCTAATGCCTAGTGACCAAATTTTACTTGAAGACTTACTGAAATGACAAAATTTGACCTTGACACTCTGAGACCACTTTGTAAGATCATATTTGATCACTGGAGGAAGGCTGCAAAGAATGAAACTAACACAACATACCCCCAAACTAAATATGTTGCATGTCCTCATCCAACCCCAAAGCCTTTGTATTAACCAAACCATAAGAAATGTTCATCCCAAGTCATGAAAGTGATGGAACAAATGTGTTCTTCCTCAAATAATGAATATTCAATTTTAGCAATGTTGATGAAGGTGTAACAATTTTCACATTGACTTTCAACCATATATATATGAAGTTGCAGCAAAATATGATATAAGTACCGACAACCTTCATTAACCATTTTCTCAAAAACTAAAAATCAGATTTTTTTTAAATTTGGCAAGATTTCTACTATATTAATGCTTCTCTAATTCAAAAATCATATCATTTTGATGCACGAAGCATGAGATATAAGCAAAATGGTTGTAGGTGATAGTGCGTGATTTCTGAAATTTTACAAACTAATTTAACTTCAAATTTTCTGGGTTTGTGTATTTTAATGATACCTCTTTTCTATCCAAAAATCACAAGAATTCAGTTCATAGTTTTAAAGATGTATGAAAATCAACTTCTACACTGTATAAAAATGAAAATGTATGCCTTAAATGAGAAGCAATGTAGAAAACGTCCATCATGTGTAGCAATTCCTCCCCCAGAGTGGAGAATTAGCATGCCCTAATGCAATACTAGAAAACGAATTAAGGTGGTTGCTACAATTGTGGTTGAAATCTGTCCTTGCTGTAAAACAACATGGAATAAGATATGTTTTGAGAATGAATAAAGAGATCATTGGATGATTGCATGATCATGATAAATAAATGAATGAAAGTAACACTCCCCCAAACTGAAAGCTTCTACGTCTCTGAAAAATGGGAAGTGGTAAAATGTGGAATGAATGATGATAAAAATTTGCTCAATGGACTTTCATGAAATTCTCCTAAACTTTTAATAAATGAGAAACGTATGCTATTTTATCTCAAGTTTTACCTCTGGAAAAATGTGGAATGAAATGTATGGATTGGTATTTGTTGAAGCTAATGTTGGCTGAGATGATGCTGAAAGTGATGCAAAAGGTCGAAGGGATGTAAGCACATCCTTCCTGCGAGTTGCTTGAGCCTCTTCTATTACTTGCAATAGTCTGGACTCGTTGCGAATAGAGTTTCCCTCCATACTTTTTGTTCTCCCATAAACAGTTCACTACTCTGTATGCAATTTTCTTGAATACGTAGTTTTAGTTTTGAACAACAACAGATAAGTTGCATGCAAAAATTTCAACCAAAAAAAACCTTTGTATAAATGTAATAATAATATTTTGTCAAATCATCAAGTTATGGCAGAGTTCGGTAATTATTACACACGCTATTCCATAATGCATATCTTCCCCCATCAAATTAGAAACGGGCGTCCATGACCATAAAGCATAGGAAAAAGGGAAAGGACATTGAGGATTCATAAATGCAGACGACCAATCAAATAAAAGTGGCGTAAAATATGACAAATGAAATCAAAGCATTACACATCAAAAGATTAGAAATGCTAAAAATAATAATAATAATTGATATTAGATCATTACGTAAATAGATATTTACCTTAGGTGGAAAAATGACGAATGCATGACTGAGGATAAATGTTAATGATTGTTGGTATCAAGTGATTGGACAATAATGAGATAATGCATATAAAGATATAGCTTACCATCCATTATGGCTAATTGAGTTAGAAATGTTGTTCGAATGGTAAATTCTCTAGAAATGAGTCCATAGGGGGTAATAGGATAGAGAGTATTTGACAATGTAAAATAGTACTTCAGTACCACAAGCAGAGCCACTACTGCCAATAGGTGTTCATAGCCTCGACATGGTTGCTTTTTACACCAAAAAAAGAGCTAGTCCTTCATTTAGCATGTATATGGTTTTCTATTTTTTATTGCTATAAAGAGACCACTATGGTGGCATGGTAACCAGATAATCATAGTGCCATTCACTAGGATATAAAAAAGTGATCACGTTGGCTCGTGATGAGACCCCCTGTTCCTCTGACGGTTTTAACTATCAAGAAGGTCATTACCTTGGTGTGGTTGCCATAATGGAATGTCACCTATTACACCCTTATGATCATGGTAGGCTGGCTCGTAATGAGACCCCCTATCCTTTTTAAGACAATACTTGTTACTTTTTCATATTTCTATATTTTAATGCTTTTATTGTAAACAAAGGGAGGCTTGTTTACTCCTTAATAGTTGGGGATGGCATAAAAAGTAAAAAAAAAAAATGCTAATGAATGTTATGTTCCCCCCTCCATGTCATCATATCAAAGGGATTTATCTATTTGAAAGTGTAAAAGATAAACTAGCATGATATTAGAATAATAACTCATTTTATGATGTGTCCAAAGAGAAGATATTCAACCACTCATTATATAGGTGCAGCATGTCAGTGTCGGAATAAAGATGACCATCAAAAGGTTTTAAAAATCATAATGGTATTAATATTGTTTTTCTTTATCTTAGGCACAAATCCAAATAGATGGTTTTTTTATTCAAAATATGAAAGAGAAAGAAAAATGACAAAATGACTCGCGATGAAATAGTAAAGAGAAATCACAGTTATTCCTACAAAAAAAGTAAAAAGTGTTGTTCAATTTATTGAACAACAATCGTTTGATAGATTGAATAGAAAAATCGAAAAGAAAAACACATAAAGGTGTTTTTCAATCGATTGAACAACAATCGTTCAATCGCTTGAACAACAAAAGTCAAAAAACATAAAAGTGTTATTCAATCGATTGAAGAGAAATCGTTCAATCGTTTGAACAACAAAAGTAAAACACGCAAAAGTGTTGTTCAATTGATTGAACAACAATTGTTCAATCATTTGAACAACAAAAATAAAACATGCAAAAGTGTTGTTCAATCAATTGAACAACAATCGTTCAATCATTTGAACAACAAAAATAAAACACGCAAAAGTGTTGTTCAATTAATTGAACAACAATCATTCAATCATTTGAACAACAAAAACAAAACATGCAAAAGTGTTGTTCAATCGATTGAACAACAATCGTTCAATCATTTGAACAGAAAAAATAAAACACGCAAAAGTGTTGTTCAACTGATTGAACAACGATCGTTTAATCATTTGAACAACAAAAATAAAACATACAAAAATGTTGTTCAATTGATTGAATAGCAATTGTTCAATCATTTGAATAGCAAAAATGAAACATGCAAAAGTGTTGTTCAATTGATTGAACAGTAATCATTCAATCCTTTGAACAACAAAAATAAAACACGCAAAAAAGTTGGTCAATTGATTGAACAGTAAAAATAAAACATGCAAAAGTATTGTTCAATTGATTGAACAACAATCATTCAATCTTTTGAATAGCAAAAATAAAACATGCAAGTTCAGTTGATTAAACAATAAAAACAAAACACGCAAAAGTGTCGTTCAATTGATTGCAATCATTTGAACAGCAAAAATAAAACACGCAAAAGTGTTGTTCAATTGATTTAACAGCAATCGTTCAATCATTTTCATAGCAAAAATAAAACACGTAAAAGTGTTGTTCAGTTGATTGAACAACAATCGTTCAATCATTTGAACAAAAAAAATAAAACACGTAAAAGTGTTGTTCAATTGATTGAACAAAAATCATTCAATCATTTGAACAACAAAAATAAAACACGCAAACGTGTTTTTCAATTGATTAAACAACAATCGTTCAATCATTTTAACAACAAAAATAAAACACACAAAAGTGTTGTTCAGTTGATTGAACAACAAAAATAAAACACGCAAAAGTGTTGTTCAATTGATTGAACAACAATCATTCATTCATTTGAACAGCAAAAATAAAACACGCAAAAGTGTTATTCAATTGATTGAACATCAATCGTTCAATCATTTGAACAACAAAAATAAAACACGCAAAAGTGTTGTTCAATTGATTGAACAACAATCCTTTGAACAACAAAAATAAGACACAAAGGTGTTGTTCAATCGCAAACGGAGCAGAAACTACAATTTTGAAGGAAACAACAACTGAAACACAAAAACATAAGAGAAATTAGAAAAGAAGAAACACTTTATTTGAAAACAGTAAATAAATAAATTAATTAACTTACAACAACTATGATGTTATTTCCTAAGGGAATATCAATTTTTCAACGGAAAAAATGATTTCTTGGAAAAATGTTTTGGCAGTAGTGACATAAATCTTCAAATGAAAATCAATTCTCCATTTCCTCTGTTATGAATCCATTAGGTAATAAATTGGATGAAATGTCCTTGTTTCATTAAAATTTCTTTGAGGAATCACTCATTCATAAATTGACCTTCTTTATTCTCTTACGACCTGCAAAAAATGAGTGTCTACCTGCAATAAAACATTAAATCATGGAGAAGGAGAGGTGATTGGGATCCCCTAATCCAAGAATTATGAAAAAAAATAACAATTAGTTACTCTTTAAAACAAATCCATGGAGAAAATAACAAAGTAAAATTAATTTATTACCTGCGGGAGAGCAGTGAGCAATCGTGCTAACCTGGAATGTTTTAATCAAAACTTCTTTGTTTTTCGTCTGATTTGAGTGACTCCAAAACCAAATGAAAGTGAATTTGGAGATATATCTCTAATAGAAATAGGTTTTAAAAATTCCATGATATGATATGTCATTTTTACTTAGAATGACTTGCATAACATAGTCATTTTCGATTTCCTAGCTTAGACCAACAGTTGATATTTTAAACATAATTTTTTCATTTAATGACAGATTGAGCTGATTCAAATTGGAAATGAAAATAGATTAATTTATTTATGTCCAATAGAAACATTTTTTGAAGGAAAGAATAATTTACGAGTCAAATACTTTAGTGAACAGCTGGAAAAACAGAGTTTTAAGAGTGTTGATTTAGGATAGACAATCAGTATTTGGGTCATAAATTTCTCATACGATATTGAAATTGAGTGATTCAAATTATTTTTTGAACTAGATTCATAGAGATATATACCATAGAAATAATTTTAAAAAATATATTTATTAAGGCCTCTAAAAACTGACTGTCCCAACTCTATTCTTGAGCTACCTACTAGACGCCCTGTCAAGGTTCTGGTTATAACTTTTTCGTTTCAAATCTAAATGGAGTGATTAAAACTGGGTTGGAAAGTAGAAATGAAGGGCTACTTAGTATATAAACATGTTCTTAAAATATTCACTTTTGGTCCCTCAAAGCATGACTGTCTTGACTGTGTTTTCAGAATTTTCATCAAGCCTGCAAGCCAAAAATATGATATTCAATAAATTTTTCCAAATTGGTGATAAAAATGAATATGAGTGTTTGTAGAACTATTATTTTAATTATAATGCATCTACATACACAAATAAATTAAAACATTTATCACCGATGCTGATTTCTACAGCGTGTTGCAACAAAAACAACTATTTTTACATAATAATAAAAAATGTATTTATTTATGTTCTTATTTATTTTATTTTCTACACTAACCTACTATGCTTTGAAAAATGAATATGCTTACGTATAAGAGTAATTCCAGTGGATCCATTTTCGAAATAAGGCTTCAAGTATGTGCATACACAAATTTGAAAAATGCATGTTAATAAATAGTACGGTATGAGCAGCCAACTTCCCTTGAAAAGATGGTATAAAAAGTTGTTGAAGTATAGAGTGATGCTACAAGCAAATGATGGAGTGAAACAAATATTCAATATATCCTTTACTTTCTTGATTTCCCATAGTCGTCGTATCATGAAGCTCTTGAGTTTTTAAAACGGCTTGTTGATGCAGACCAAACGAAACCTCATTTTCTTGCATATCTTCTACAATTTTTGGATTTGAAACATTCCCAATCTCAATATAAGTTTTCTGCAATAGTGCATGTAAGATAGAATGGGTGGGAAGGATAGGTAAATTTTCCAGTTCAACACTATAAGCATGTTGTATTGGTTTATTATGGTGAGGGTGTGGAATGAGTTGAGCGGGAAAATGTGTAGGGAATGGATCATTTTGATGACATAGTTGATTGGGTTGTGTAGATGATTTTGATAGACAACCAAGATGTTTTTGAAAAGATGGAAAAGAATATGGATGATGTGTTTTTTCTACAAGATGTTGGGGCATATCCATGTAATCGTAAGATGAGCCATGCCAAGCTTGTGGATAAGATTGATGGGGTTTATATTGAGATTGACATGGTTGCCCTAACACATGAGTATTCCATAATGGATCATGCAAGTAAGAAAATGGAGAGGAAGTGTTTTGAACCATACCTGTAGGCCACGGTTTCCATGGTTTTGACCTTGTTGCAGCTTCCCCATCTCTTTGATATACTACTTCCATCCTAGGTAAGGAAGAGTGACTATCTACGGGATGCTCCTTTTTGCAATGAGGGAAAAACACTTCTTCAATTTCTTGATTTTTGTAAACCTGCAAAACATCCAATTTTTAATTTATAGAGCTAATAAAATAAATTTTAAAATGTTTAAATGAATCATTGATTTCAACTCCTATATCTCCTGTTCTTGTGGTAGATTTGGAAAAGAAAGAAGAAACTTCTCTAGAATTCTTACTAGCCTTAAAGATTCCTCTTGAATACCTTATGCATAAATCACAAACGTCATGATATGATAGTTGAAAACATCACCTTTTCCTATCAGATTTAAGAGTTCTAAAAATTCATCTTTGATTTCGTTAAGAAGGAGTGTTTATAAGATCTCTTTTTTCAAGTGCTTATGCTTTGATTTTTGAAGGTTGTATTGAAAACGTTGTACATAGTCCTCCAAGATTTCAACTTCCCCTTGTATCATATTGAAAATATCTTCATCAGCCTTGCAATAATCTTGGTACTTTTTCAAGAATACGTTCTTCATGTCCCCCCATGTTTGAATGTAGTTCCCACCAAGGCTCATGAACTATCAGAGAGCTACTCCTTTTAGAGTAAGGGGAAACACTTTCAACATTTTATCATTAGTATGATAATCATATCCTCTACAAAGTACTTCAAACTCAAATAAAAATGCAACTAGGTCTTTGTTTGCCAAACCATGAAAATTTGATAGAGAAGATGGGGGAATTATCTGCATTTGTGTCACTCCTCCTAGATCTTTGATAAGGAATTCAAAAGTAGAAATGTGAGCCATTTCTTACCATAATAGAATATGTTCTTCATGTGTTTCTTTTAGGCTCCTCCTTCAAATGTTTTTGTCAATTGGTTAGTGAAATGGGTGGTGCTTACATCACTACTTGACTGGAATTATGAGATTTTTTCAATATTATACCTCTAAAATTCCTAGTTTTATTAGTGCATGCTATATTACCTAAGCCTGACTACTGAGGGTAGACCCATCACTAGTTCCCCAGGATGCACACGTAAGTTCTTACCTTTCGTCTTCAATATCCAGCTCTCATGAAGTCAGGTATACATCTACAACCAGATATTAGTGTGGTAGTGAAATTTGGTTGTCTCCCCAACAACGGCGCCAAAATGTTGGGTAAAATTAATTACTTAATAAACAAATAAACAAATAATCTCCTAGAAATTAATTATCAACCTGAGGAGCATCTTTTTATTTCAAGGCAATCAGCAAAATATATGCATAACAATACCAACAACTAACATTGGTTCTATATGATTGTATTCTATACTATTAAGCTCATTCAATAAGAAATAAAATGTAAGACTTGAATAATAAAACTAAAATTAAAAGGAAGAAAGTAAATGATAGGAAAACCAATTATTCTAATCACACAACTTGAATCATTGTTAGATTAAACCACACATTGTTGAATTGGAAATTTAATCTATTTCACTCAACAGAATTCAAATGCTAATCTATGTAGCAAATTAAATGAAATATAGAAATTGGATGAAATAACAAATATGGAAAATGCATCAAACAACAAATTAGTTAAAAGAAATGAAATCTACTTTAAGAAATGACAATTGAAATTCAAATAAACAAATACATAACTACACTAATTTACATGTTCAAGGCAACACTTCATCCAAGGTAGTGAACCCAACTACCCAAGACTCAGTTCCGCCTTGAGAAATAACTTAGATCAGATTACAAATAATTGATGTAGAATTCAATGGATGACTTCCTTCATTAAAACATATGAGAGAAATAATTACAGCATAATGAAGCTCTTGGCTTTGCCTCAAATTCAACAATTGTTCATCCTCTCATATCTTATCTCTTATCTATTCTCCTACATCCTATCTAAGAATTTTCCATCTCCTATATGCTAATTATCTCTCAATTATCCTCTAATTATCTTCCTATTCTCCCCATCCTCTAGTTCTCTAATTCTCTCCTTCCTCTTTGATCTCTGTTTTCATTTAAATACACAGAGGGCAAAGAGAGGTAACAACAAAGTTGTTTACAAAATGATTTACATTACAAATTTGGATTGTACAAAATTAATTGATCAGCAAGATGATATCTAAAAGATATTTCCATCAACATTCAACAAGAAAAAGTCGAATTTGATATTGCAATTGGAAGAATTTGGAAAACGGCCACAATAGCAAATCTGAGAAAATTATCTTTGAAGAACCTTCCATTTCTCTTAATACAGACCAAATTTTGGGAAACTGCTCAATAAAAAACTAATTCGGTCCATTTTGGACAAAACCCATGTCTCATATTTTTTAGATTCTCTTTCATTTGCCCGAAACGTCCAATGCAAAACTGTCACTTCGTATTCAAATGAATTTTTGAGTTGGAATATTTAATTGTGAGTTGGAGATCAAATTTGCAATCTAGAAAAGGTCTTCGAGACTAAAATCATGAGTGATGTAACAACAAATCCATTAGTAAACCATCATTGGTAAAATCATGCATAATAATTATCAATTTGTTAAAAATACAGGATAAAAATAGTATTTATACATAAAGAGCATAAATAATTATAAAATGGAATTATATGATAAATCATCATAAATAACGTGATAAAGAATGGTAGAGATGGATGAAATAGGCATCAAAAAGTGATAATAATAAGGACAAATTAGTGGTCCAATAGCTGTGGTGGAGTATATGGCTGAAATGACTGGCTCGTTGGTTGGGAATGGTACTAAGGTGCAAAAGACTAAGGAGGAGGTGTAGACTAGGAGAGATGAGCAGGGAGCCACCAAGAGGGAATGGATGTTTTTGGATAAGGTTTTAATATGCATGGGATGACCCTTGCATGCCCTGTTAGTATGGCTGAGGCCCATGGGGTCTTCATTGATTTATGTAGCAAAGCTCTTCAGTCACCCCTTCAGTTCCTTGATACACAAATGTTAGTCCAGATAGAGAAGGGAACTTGTCTATTAAGTGGTTTTCTTAATAGACTGGGCAGATTGTAATGAGGTTTAATGGAAATTCATTGCTAGGGTGCCTCCTTGTGCTTCTAGGGAAGAATATGGCTAATGCTCTCTCTGCTTCCTCCTGCTTTCTCTTGATGTACATAGTGTCCACCTGTTAGGCAAGGGTTTGCAACATTTCACTCTTGAAGTCTTCCCTCATATTTCCATTTTCACCTTTTATAGATGTGTTGGAAGAGGATGGGTTGGCCATTGGTTGACTACCCCTGCCCTTTTTCCTGGCTTTCATCGAATGGTTCCTAAAGATAGTCTTGATATCTTCATAGGGTAGCGGGTAGATGTCCCCTCCTGCAAGCAGGTTTAAGGTATCCAGAAGATCTTTCCTTACCCCTTGGAGTAGGACTAGCTTCAGTGACTCAAGATCAAGTGTGCACTAGCCCTTTTATAGCTAAGCTGGAACCTTTCTTCACAATACTCTAGGGATTCATCATGCCCCAAGGTCTTCCTAAAAATTTCCTCTTTAGTGTCTTTAGACTTGTAGTAGTCTCAATAATTTTTCTTGAAGGCTTGCTACATTTGACCCTAGGTTGTGATTCTATCCCTAGATAAACCCATGAACCAGTGCAGAGCTTCATCCTTGAGAGTAGATGGGAATAATTTCAACTTCTTCTCACCAGTGGTGTAATCATAAGTTCTGCATATGACAATGAACTCAAATAAGAAAGTATCTGCATCTTTTGAGGTGATGCCATGGAAATGAGGAAGAGCAGAGGGGCTTATGTTTTTCATCTTTATATCCCCCTTAGTTTCTTTGGGGGAAAAGGCACCCTCAACTCTTTCTATATCTCCTCTGTCATTTCCATTTTCAGCCATTAGGTCGGTTGGAATGGGTTCTCCTTCTTCTTCTCCCCCTGTATACTCTTCAAAAATATCTGGTCGTTCACCTAAGGGGTCCTCCAATAGACCACTATCGTTTCTCAAACTAGCCTTCTATTGATTCAGAAGAAGCTTGATTGCCAATGAGAAGAAGGGAATTTTTTAGTAACTGAAATCTTGTTTACTCTAGTAAGGAAAGGCTAAAATAAAATGATTAAACACACCACTCATCTAACTATCTACTAAGAGGCTTTGCTTCAAAATAATTTTAAGTTAACATGTGTGTAATCCTCCTATCGTAGGCATGCAATCCAAAATAACAAAACATTCTATTGTTGTGCATGTAAATGAACAAAATAACTCTTTTTTTCCTTTTTGTCTTTTTTTGAGTGAAAATGTGAATGATAAATCCTTTTGGTGATGTGGCAGGTGGGTTAGAGATGGTGGACAAAGGTCAGATGGCTTAGGAGGAAAGTAGGGGTCTTCTCATATCTTCCTAGATGCTTTTTCCACAGTTTGGTCTCAAAACAGGGCACTACAGGTGGTCCTACAGGATGTCCTAATGCCTCCTACATGATGTCCTAATGCTTCTACAGGATCCATTGTATCCCTAAAGGATCCAGCCAAGAGAAATAGGAGTGATTTCGAAGGTTTTGTAGCGCTTAGGTAAGGTGAATAGTGGGAGAAATAAGAAAAAAAAGTGACTAGGACTTTAAAGCTCAAAACAAAGTTTTTAAGATGGTTGGATTTGCTCAACAACCCTAGGAAGTTGTTCTTATGGAATGATGGATTGGGTGAGGGACTTAGTGGCTTTTGATGATCATGGATGGATGAAGTCAGCTTGGGGTTGTTGGTCATGAGATATCCCTACACTATTGAAACCCCTTCAATCCATCAATCACTGGCATTTATGTATGAATCATATCAAATGAGAAAGTGTTTCAATCAAGTAAGAAAACATAATTTCATTATCTAGTTCCCTATTTCATGCATGGAAAAATTTGTAGAATATTGTGAAACCCTTACGAGATCTAATGCAAGGCTGATGATATCCGAAATGATAATTTAATCCTATTCTTGAAAAATTAAAATATGTTGGCGTAAGTAGCAGAAAACCCTAAATTCCATAAGAAATCATAATTCTGTCTTTTTGGGGAAACATAGGATTTCTTTCCTCAAACCATGGTCCCTAAAGGGAGGAGTGAGGCAAAACCTTCCTACGATCAAATTTTTGTATTCCTTTATCTTCCTAGGCTACCACTAAAGCAATGCACAAATGGAAGCAAACTAATCCAATCCCCAACTACTTGCAATGAAATAATGCTAAAACCAACTCAACCATTAATCTATGAAATCAACTAAGCAAAAAAATTCAAGAAGATGAGCTTTTTCTGTTAGGTTGGGCCGTAACCCAAGAGCCTCAGCCCTCTCAGTCAACTTAGTGCTGGATCAAGGAAATGCTCATTCTCATTATCATATTAGAAAATTACATAACAATTTCTTCCACAAGTCTTGAACTCGAAAAATTCTTCGTGCTCTTACATAAAAAAATATGAATCCTATTGGGGCTTTAGGCCTCTTTCTTTATAGAACTGAAGTCTCCAATGACTTCCTTAAATCTAGGGAGGCTCGACTCCCAAACTCAAGATGAATTGGCTCTTTGACTGTCACTGGCTCAGTTGCCTTTTGATCTTCATGACTCAGTTGCTTGAAACTCCGAGCTAGTGTGATTTGATGAAGGAATATTCAGATGAGTCAGGATTAAATGAGGAAGATCTCTCTCCTACAATCTTGCCTCCTTGTCTCATTCGAGTTTCTGCCCTTAATTAGCCAAAATTGCCATGATTTGCTCTCAAAATCTTGCAATCAATGCACATTAGTCCACTAGGCATAACATCTCACTTTTACTCATCTCATTAAGCAAAATATAATCAAAATATGTAAGGAATTATGAGAAGAGTTGATTTAAATAAGCTTGTAGGTGTATCAAGGTCCATATGGTTACACAATTGTGAGGCAAATCAAAGGTCAAGCGGAGGCAAACTCAAATGGGATAAAACTAGAATGTACTCAATAACATCCATCTCTCCCCCTCATATTTTCACAACAGTAATGATGTGTAGGTTATTTAGTAGACCCGATAGCACCAAATTTTCTATGCAGTGTCTCTCATTAATAGATGTAGTAGTTAATGCAACAGTTATGAACTAGGTTTAGATTTTATCAGACAATTTAGCAAGGGCCATTATGGAATATAGAAAGAAGAGAAGTGTGTCTTCAAGTATTTTCCCCCCTTTCTTTATGAGTGATTTTGTTATGGATGCAATTTGTTTTTGTTCTCAGTTTCCAATTATGCAATGGAAGTGGACTGTATAGAACTGGTTCCCCATCCATATATACCATAAAATATTTTGGGAATCTCAAATCCACCCTAATTTTTATAAAATATGTCAGGGTGTTATGCTGCCTATTCATAAAGAAGTTTTTGATAGAACAACCCCTTGGTTTTTAATGAGGCTGAAGTAGATATCTTGCCAGTAGCTAGATGGTTTGGGGAAGAGAAATTCACCTACATTAGAGTTTTTCCGAGCATTACTTCTCCATATGTCATCCCATATTATGTCCACGACAAGCTATTAGCCAGAGAAATAGCTTACTAGATAGTAGGGGAGGGCAATTTAGCTAGAGGACTGAAAGAACAGAAGAAATCCATTTGGTCAACCTTTCCATTACAATGCAGTGCTTTTGCACTACATGATTATGGACATGCAGTAAAGGAAGCATACATTATTATGTCTAAGAAATTGGCTACAGTTCCAGGAAAGAAATATGACCCAAATCACGTTGCTAAGGAATTTACTACTATGGTAAAAGTGAAATAGTTCACCCATGAAGAGGATACCTTTGATGACCTCTTCCAACAAGCATAAACATTTTCATAAGTTCTACATATGGCATCATTACTGTAGACCCCGAAAGATATTAATGATTTCCATGTATACAGGAATAAGAGACTGTTAAAGGTCCCATTGGACCTATTGTATATTGAACCAATAAGAGAGCTAACTCCTAGCATAAGCTTGGACGGAAGTTCCAAATAAAATTTTGAAGAAGAAACCCAAGAGAAGTCGACTCATGAGTTAGAGCACTCAGAACGATAATCTCAAAATGGAGGAGGAAATATAAATAAAGAGTCTGAGAAAGACATAGTTGGAACTACAAAGGAGACAACTGAGTAGGCCTTGGCAAAGAAGCACGAAGAGGTCACTTCTACGTCAGCTCAGTCAGGTGAAGCTCCAGTCATTGACCTGGAACAAGAATGGGAGCAGTTCAATAAAAAGCTCCATACAGACATAAATCTTGAGAAAACATCTAAACTACAAACCCCCAAGAAAACCCAGCATACAGCAAATACAGAAGCAACAGAATAAGGAGCTACAGGTACTCAGGATATTGAGATCATACTTGTTGTTCCTACTTCTGAAATTTTCTTGAGAGTTGAAGAGTTACCTTCATTAGATATATTCTATAGACCTACTCATAAGGCTGTAGTTAATAGACAAAGGAAGAAAAGGGGACTGGACACTATTGTTGTTACGACTCTAGAAAATGAACCAATGGATGGTGTGTCGAAGGCAACGCCTATCAACCCATCATAGAATCTCACAAAGATGTCACATTTCGCAATACCTTATGCCACAACAACCAGAGACAAGGCGACGAAAGTCTAAATGATGCTAAAGGAAAAGAAGAGAAATTTTGCTCCTCGAACAACAATTAGCACAAGAAAAAACTAATCAATAGGCAGAGCAACAAGTAGCCCAGCTTCAAAGGAAATTCAAGGAGATCAGAGAGTAGCACTAGGTTAGCTTATCATGAAAGGATTCGCAAATTCATCAAGTGCATGCTATAATGGATAAATTTAGAGATAACCGCAAATTGACGAATTCATCAAAGAATCGATCAGCCTCAATTCCCTATTAATGAAGGAAGAGGAAATATTATGCAAGAAAATATCACAAATAAATCCTTATTGTGAGACTAGTGATAAATTGACAAACCAAGTAATTGATATGAGGTTTGAGTACGAAGAAATCCACTAAACGGTTTCTGAATTTATCACCTTGCAAGAATCAAAGGATGGAAGAAAGGCGACCTACCAAAATTGGAAGAGTCCCACAAAGATATTTTTTTTAGAGATTGGGATTATCGATTGAAACAGGTAGAAAGGACGAAAATGATAGTAGCAGGAGTAGCAAGAAGCATAATAGAAACTGTAAATGAAAACCTCCATGGTGCCAACCTTGTTAAGGAGTGTGTACCAGGGTTTCTACCGAATGTCAAACAACTAGAGTAGAAGTGGAAAGAGACAATGCAAGAAAAGGAAGAGGCAATTAAACAACTAAACAGGCTGAATTGGGAGACATACTCACAGTTTCTAGTAAAACCATAAAGCTAGTGGATGACTATGAGGTGTTTAACAACCTCTACGCAAAATATGGGGCTAGCATTGACAGATGCCATATTTGTTGGGTAGTTAAAATCTACAATTAGCCAACCACCTTAGCTCAAGCCAATGATTGATATTTGTGACCTCAGAGATAAAGATAACATATTAAATTAGTTCAAGTTCAATGGACCTAGTCATTAGTTTATTTTATTTTTGTTTTTATGTTTTGCTCGTTCTGAGAAAGGTTGTTTGAAGCCTCCTTAGCTATTTTTGTAGTAATCTATTTTGAGGCAAGTATTTTAGTATTTAATCCCCTCTCATGCATTTAGAGAGGGGTTCAGAAATTTTATCAATTTTTTTCAAGAAATTACACTTTTGTACTTTTGAGAAGGTTTTGATGAAATGAATGGAACATGATATATTTATCTTTGAATAGCTAGCATGCTCTACTAAAATGCACTTATGTACTCTTATAATATGTTGGATTGAATGAAAATGGGTTAATATTGTGGAAGCACATGAACATGACTTATCATATATGGTACTTTTATTGTATGATTATGTTTTATTTATGTATTGAGAAATACTTCTTCTCTCGATTTTTTTATGTATGAAATGTCAAGATTATATTTCAACATTATTGCAGTTTTGTATGATGTTAGCTCTGATTCCGTTTTGAATACATGAATGATTTTTTATATGCGATATATTTCTCTCAATTGTTTTGTCTAAATATTTGTCCAAAACAATTATCATTAAATGATTTCATTTCTTTTGGCAGTTGAATGATCTTTATTACCAATTGTTGTAAGACATCATTGTAGATCGAATATCTCATTTTATTCCTGAGTATATTTATAGTTATATAATGTTAGATAAAGCCATATGCATGTGTTTAATACTTAGATTAGATTACACTTAGTTGAATCATTTCCCGTTACATCTTATATCATCCCATCAAAATTATGAAATCAATTCTCTTTGGGATACTAGTCCCATTATGCCCAGTCGAAGCCACTATACCAAATGGAAAAGGAGCAGCTTTCAAGGTCTGGACCGAGTGGTTATCCCCAATGTTGTCACAGCAAATTTCGAGGGTTCAACATTTTGGCGCTAGAAAGAGGGTGTGACTATGAATGCTAAGAAAATCTAAATCAGAAAGCCATTCTAAGAGTAAAACCCCATCACCATCACCTTCGACTTCTCGATCACATTCAAAATCCCCAAATCCTAGGCGTGAAGTTGTGAAGAAATTGTTAGAATCCACTATTGTTTTTCCTAAGAAATCATATCAATCTTCTTCTACAGAAACTCCAGAAGTCTAGTCTTTAATCCATAAATTGCAAGGGATTATCTTGTCTCAAAAAGAATATGATTTATACCAAGCTAGTGTTTCTTGTAAATTTCCTTCCTCTCAAAGGTTAACCAGATCGCAGAGTGAAAATTTTGGCATTTCCCCCATTTGAATTTCCTCAACCTCACCCTAGAAGGAAAATTAAGAAAACACAATCTGAAACTCATAGTGAAATTCTCTCATCATCACCTGAAACACCTTCATTCATTCCATCATCTTCTCCACTAGATCAATCATCCACCTCACAACTCTAGATCATGATTGACACTAGTACTAGAGCAGAAGCATCCTCTACCCAATCACCTTCAACTACTAGAACATCTTCCTATACACAGATACCCATGATGGCTCAAAGATCATGGACAAATCCAAGAGCTGTTCGGATGATGGGACCATTACATCCGCTACTGTGCATCTAGAAAAGTGTTTGAAAAAATTCAATCTTGATGATGGTCTACCTACTAAGGAACACTTAAATAACTTCATGTTGTGAATAAATTTGAATGAAGTGGTAGAAGAAGATGTAGTTGTAAGATTATTCCCATATACCTTACAAGGATCAAAAATATCATGGTATTTTTCTTTACCATTTGGTTCCATTAATAGTTGGGATGCCTTTCAAGAGCAATTCCTAACCATGTTTGGAGATGACCAGTCGACAACTACTCTTTTCAACGATCTCTCCAACTTGAAAGATGAACCTAGATAACAAATTAAGGACTTCAATTCATGTTTTAATAAGTTATTAAAAGAGATCCCAACAACATCCAAACCAAGTGATGAAGTTCAAAATGAATGGAACATTTCTTCTCTTCCCTCAAATGCATCTATTTTTGTCGATAGCACTACCAAACCAACTTTGGCACAAAATATGAAAGAAGCCATAGTTGTAGAAAATCACATTTTAGCTTTAGATAAGAAGAATGCATTAGAGCAAAGAAAATCCAAGAAGGTCGCTTTCAGGGATGACTCCAAGAAGAAAGCTCCTAAATATCCTTTTGATCTTGAATGTCTACAAAAGGTCCTTAAAACCATCTCCAACGAAATGATCGACATTAAAAAGCACGTAGCTGAGACTTCTTAAAGGAAAGCTTATAGACCTTACAAAATAAATCCTTCCTTTGATCCTAAACCTCCAAATAAAATATCAAATGCTGGATCGAATGTGGAAGAAGAGGAGGTCTTAATAGATGAAGAACAAACTAATGACGAAGAGGTAGTTGAACTACAAGGAATGTGGGATTTCATTCTTCCTAATGAAGAATCACAAGAAACATTACCTTTCGCATCCAGGATTAGGAGCACTATTGATTTACCACAAACAGATCAAAAAAAAACTCTCAAACACAACACAATAGGTAGAAAATATTCTTCCAAATCCACTCAAAAAACTCCTCCTCAATCAAATTCTTCACCTTCACCCAAAACCCTGCTAGCATATGATGAAATGGAATAAAACATCATCGAAGATATGAAAAAAATAGAGCTAATATTACATTTCATGAGATTAGCAAGTTAAAATATCAACATAAGCTATTGCTCAAACAACTAAAAGCAGCCCCCACTTCTCCTCTTCCCGCTGCTGTAATCTCTTAGGCTGCTCAATAAATGGGTAGGCCTTCAAGTACTTCATCAGACAAAATAAGTTCAACTGATATTCCTTTAATAGGTGGAAGATGTAAATCTCACACACCTCCATTTCTTTTGACTTTTTAAGTTTTCAATAAGAATTTTCACAATTGTTTAGTAGATTTTGGAGCTTCATCCAACATTCTACCAAAAATTGTTTGTCAAAAATTGTATGTGGAACCCCAAAAATCTGTTGTTCACATTTTGTAGTTAAATCAATCTCAAGTAGAAGTCATAGGAGAACTCAATCAGGTCACTATTAGACTCTCTTCTAACCTAAAATTATGTCAAGTTATTGACATTCTTGTGGCAGATATCCCATAATTCTATGGTTTAATCCTTAGTAGAGATTGGTTTGAAAAGCTTCATGGCTATTTCACAACATACTAGTTCTGTATGTGGCTACCTTATAACGACAAGCCAAATCAAATCAAGGTCAACCATGAGAAACATCAAAATTATATTGTCACATAACTGAAGGGAGAAAATGTGCCTGTTGCATACAGTAACAATATCATTGGAAATAATTCAGTTGAGTCATTCCTAGGCAATTCTAATGTGAATACTTCACCCTTTTTGGAAAATTTTGTTACATCACAAGTCAAAAACTATTCTCAAGCTAATTATTCTAAATGTATCAATTTTGTACATAAACATGTGGTTGAGTCTTTATTTTGGAAATTATATTTTCATGGATATAAATCTAACGATGGACCTAGAGTAGGTTGCATATTGGTTAGCCTCGAAGGGAAAGAAACTATGTTAGCATGCAGAGTTGAATTTGAATGCACAAATAATACTATTGAATATGAAGCATTAGTTCAAGGGTTGTACAAAGCCATTGGCCTTGAAATCAAATATCTTCAATTATTTGGAGATTCGGAAATTGTAATTAAACAAGTGAGGAATACTATACACTATCTCTTCGGACATTTGAAACATTATCAATCACTAGTCCCAGACCTCACCTTTCATTTTGCAGAATACAACATTTCCTCGATTCCAAGACTTCAAAATGCAAGTGTCGATCTCTTAGCTAATATTGCATCCAAGCTCATTCCACTAGGAGATTATAGTCCTGATCGCTTTTCTATAGAATTAATTTGTAGACCTTCTATTCCCGAGAACGTCACCAATTGGCAATTTTTTATTAATGATTCGGATATCATAAATTTTCTAACATCTCATGGCTCTTATGATGACCGTATAATAGATGGAGATCAGCATGACAACCATCTTAAATAGGAAACAATAACAAATAACATACTTAAATATGTGGTTACGTTGGTCTTAAGGACAAATTCAAGAAACCTACTAACTCAAAGCTTCAAAGTTGAACTTTGGTTATTGAATTAGTTAATATTGGAACTAACTTTAAACCTCAAAATATTAATCTTGGACTTGGTCTTACATCTGATGAAAAACTGGCCTTTATCCATTTGTAAAAGAAATACAAAAATGTTTTTGCTTGGAACTATGAAGATATTAAGACATATGATAGTTCTATCATTCAACAAACCATTCCTATGATATCTAATGAAAAGGTTGTATAACAAAAGTTGAGAAAGACCCACCTGAATTGAGAAATCAGATCAAACCTAAATTGAATAAGCTTCTCAAAGCCAAAATAATTTTTCCTATCAGGCATTCAAGGTGGGTTTCTAACCTTGTTCCAGTCAGGAAAAAGAATGGTGATATTTGAATATGTATAGAATTTTACAATCTCAACAAAGCTTGTCAGAAGGACATCTTTCCATTACCTCCTATGGAATAGATAATACAATTAGTTTCAGGATTAGAACTAATGTCTTTTCTGGATAGATTTTCAGGTTAAATCAAATTTGCATACATTCAGATGATCGGCTAAAGACCACATTTCGATCCAAATGGGGAACATATGATTATCAAAAGATGTCATTTGGATTAATTAATGATGGTGCAACATTTCAGAGAGCCATGGATATATCTTTCAAAGGTTTGGTGAATAAATCAGTGGTAATTTATTTAGATGGAATAATTGTGTATTCAAAAAAGCGCAGAAATCATTTAAAGGATTTGAAACAAATCTTTGAGTGTTGTCAGAGATATGGAATTTCTATAAATCCCAAGAAATATTTCTTTTCTTTCAGTGAAGGAAAACTTCTTGGATTTATTGTATCTAAAGATGGCATTCACATTGATCCTGATAGGATAAAAGAAATTTTTGAAATCTCATTGCCTCATAATAAAAAAATCTGTGCAATATTTCCTAGGTCAGATAAATTTTGACAAGAGATTTGTCCCTGACTTTTCACAAATTGTTTTACCCCTCAAATCTATGATTAAGAAAAATTTTGTTTTTAAATGGGGA
Source organism: Pinus tabuliformis (assembly GCA_031772625.1). NCBI lineage: Eukaryota > Viridiplantae > Streptophyta > Pinopsida > Pinales > Pinaceae > Pinus > Pinus tabuliformis. Next base: position 1,153,934,411 of record CM062804.1, on the reverse strand, counting down.
AATACCGAGCATGAAGCTTTTAATCTCATCAAACAAGCAATCATAAATGCTCCCTCTTTAGCAACTTCAATTTTTTCTAATCATTTCATTTTATATATCTTTTCTTCTAAGAAATCATATGCAGCTATATTGACACAAGTCAATGATGACAAAATCAAAGCACCAATTTCCTTCTTTAATTCCAATTTGGAGGGGGATGAATTAAATAATTCAGATGTTGAAAAGAAATCTTTTCTTGTTTCCAAATCAATAAAACATTTCAGACTCTTTCTTCTCAAAGCTCACACTAAGGTAGTAGTTCCATTCTCAACTGTGATAAATTTACTAATGCAAAGAGAAGTAGGTGATAAAAGAGAAAATTGGGTAACATCACTGTAAGAATATGACATTAATATCAGACCAGCTAAAATTGTTAATGGTCAAGGTTTTTGCAAAATGCTATCAGGAGAATCCAACTTACAAACACTACAAGATTTACGTGATGATATACAGATATGTGAGGTAAGCCTCAATGATATTGAATCTAAATATGTTGATATCATCTTATATTTGAAAAATGGGTATGCGCTTATGCAAATCAGTTACAAAAGAAAAAGGGATTTGATGACAAAATCTAAGCAATTTGAAATCATCAATGATGTTTTGTTTAGAAAGAATTATGGTTCTGTTTTACTTAGATGCCTTGAAAAACCTGAGGCAGAAAAGGTTTTGCAGGAACTCCATGATGGGCCAGCTGGTGGACATTTTGGAGGAGATACAACAACACATAAAATCCTGCATGCTGGCTATTATTAGCCAACCTTATTCAAAGATGCACATGAATATGTAAGGAAATGTAAAAAATTTCAAACAGTTGTTGTAAGATAGAGGGAAAACGCATTACCGTCGCAACCAGTCAATATTAAACAACCATTTGAACAATGGGGACTCGACATAATAGGTAAGATCATTCCTCACTCTTCATAGTACCATAGATATATCCTTATGGCAATCGATTACTTCACTAAATGGGTGGAAGCAATTCCACTTAAGGTAGTCAATTCTGAAAACATCATTGAATTTATTGACCAATTTATTATTACCAAATTTTGTCTACTAACTGCCCTCATGTTCAAAAATGTATCTTATCTCATAGGCAATGCTATGACAGATTTTTCTCTTAAAAGAGGCTTCAAACTTAAATATTCTACTAACTATTACCCTCAAGGAAATGATTTTGCTAGATCTACAAATAAAAACCTCGTAAGGATCATGAAACGAACTGTTGATCAAAGTCAAAAAAGCTGCCATAAATCTTTAACATTTTCTCTGTGGGCAGATCGAATAAGAGATAAGGCCTCAATATGAACTTCTCCTTTTAACTTGGTCTATGGGAAAGCGGTTGCTCTTCCTACAAATGTAGTTATTCCCTATTTAGCCCTAGTTCAATTTATTGAAGAAACTCCTTCCTCTTCTATGCAATTAAGGTAATCATAAACCCTCAATCTCGAATAAGAAAGAGACAGCTAAAATCATATATGCACTTCATCAAGAGTTAGTCAAATCTTCATTTGATGCAAATTTTGTAAGTCCTAAATCCTTCCAACTCGGAGACCTTATATTGAAGTGCGATAAAGCACAAGAGGAAAAAGGTAAACATAAAAAATTCCAAAGAATGTGGCTTGGCCCATTTCAGATTGTGGAACAAATCGGCCCATCAAACTTTTTATTGCAAGGTTTATCAGGCAAGAGATATTCTCTACGTTTTAAGGGTAGATTTTGAAGAAATATTTTTCATAGAATATAACCTCTTCTATCCCTTGTACACCATTGCCTTTAATTTTTTCGAGGAAAACAAAAGTTAAATAGTATTTACTTTTGGCCTTTCAATGAAAATCTCTTTTATATTTTAATTTTTCTCTTTTATAAGTAGATATTGTTGAGAAGATAATTTTCACATTTGATACATAAGCTAAGTTCTATTTCTCTGAAACTTGTTTTCTTTCCACCAAAATCATTTTTCCTTTGTAAAACCTCAACTTTATAAAGAGACCTTTGTTATACCACCAGTTAAAAAAAGTATTTTTAACAAAGCAAAGACTCTTTGCAGATAAGCACCTTTAACTCTATAATTGTCATCCAGAAAATCTTAATGAGTCAATGATTCTCCCTATCTAGTAATTTTTTTCCTTTTTTAGAGCGTAATTCTAAAATATACTTAAACTTAAAGGATAAGAGGTCTTACCAAGAGTCGACTTACCATGTTCATAGGCAAATAATAAACTAGCATTACCAATACTCATATCAATACAGGGTAATGGCTTGAGATTATTTTAATCAAAAGACAAGGGCTCTCATTATGAGCTGGCTTGTTCAATTAAGTTACAACCGGTGATTGGAATTGTTAATTTTAGCCACCAAACCAAGACAATGACCTTTAAGTAGGAAAAAATGAAATTTTTAAGAAAAAATAAACTATTTAGAAAAGAAAGAAAAAAGAGTAAGTATATGAATCTGAATTTATCTCTAAAATTTTCACTCTTATCTGGACGGGATGTTGAACCTTTAGTGGCTAATAGGTAACCCTGTCGAGGCTATGGATGCCTGTTGGCAGTATAGGCTCTACCTCTGACAAATGAGTACATCTAAGAGCTAATCTGCAATAGCCCCGTGCTTTATCTTTAAAAACAAGTAAAGACTAATGTAGACAAAGGAATTTTCATTTTGAAGAGGATATCAAGTGGATGGTAATGAGGTGGATTTTGTTTTCTTATTCAGAGAAATATTACTTATCCTAGATTTCATGTAATTACTATTTTTTGAACTATCTTTATTTTGGAAGTTTTAGAAGTTTCAAAAAGACAATTAGAGATAACTAGTTCTTCTAGTGAATCGCCAATTTTTGTGTTGTTCAACAACCCCCCCATTTATTGATTTAATAGTTAATATTATATTAATAAATGGGGACCCTTTATAAAAAATCCTCCAAGAAAAACTTAGAAATTAAGTGCTTTCTTTTTAAATTTTTAGAAATAAATTAAGATATCAAATCAAATCCCTTTAAGACTAGCAATTCTTGCTTTTATCACATATCGTTGGACCAAGTGTGTCAAATATTAATTAACAACCAGGATTCACAAATTGCGATGGAAGGGATCACCGTAATAAACATAACATATCACTAAAATTTCCATTTCAAGCTAAGACTTAAAACATTTCTTGTAAAAATGAAGTTCCTATCGCAATCACATATTGGCTTTCACAAAAGGCACAACTCACAAAGCCTGTCGTAATATGCGAACTGTGATATTGTGGTAGAGCAAGTCAATGCCTGTCGCATCATAACACTTTACTTAAAAGCCAATCTTGTAAACAATAAATTTTTGTGAACTGCAATAGAACTTGGACCCGATAAAAACAAATGTCATAAACTATAAGTTAAGTCTAACACTTATAAAAGGTACACTTTACACAATAATTATTCATTTAGGCATAGTTCACTCTAAACAATGAAAAGTATGTCACTCACCTCGTCTCTCACAGAATTCTAAACAAATCTGGAAAAGTGCACAACCAAAAATGTGATATTGTGATAATCTTATCGCAATTGCATAATCGGCGTTTCACACTTTAAACTCGCAACCTTCAAGTTTTTTCCTTCTCGTTTGTGATGTGGTAGTTTAAATGAGTAATAAAGCAAATGATAAAAGATCTTAGCATGTATTTAATAATTTTAATGGCATTTATGTTAAAGAGACGATCAATGTGATTTGATATCTTTTCATCTGCATTTTCAATAAAAGCTACTTTCTTATCACCTTTCAAGGTTAATGGTATCATTTAATTCTCACTGTCATTATCTCTATGTGTTTATCTGATAACTTCCATTGCTCCATTTCATGAAACATCCATAGAAAACATCGTTAAAAATAATGGCGAAAAAGGAAAGATGACTGCATCTAAGAAATCAGACATGGTACAACTTTTATCTAATACCACATGTAGGAAGAATGGAGTTACTACGACATGGGAAGCCATGTATAACCTGTTAGAAGAAGAGAAGTCCAGACCACTGGTAACAAAGACCATGGTTAATGCTTAGGAGTCACTTGACGCTTCCTATTTTGAAACAGCATGTTCATTCTTGCACCAAATAGCTACGAGACCAAAGATAATACCATACACGAATATGGTAAAATGGGTAATTAATGAGGTATACATATTAGACAAAAATTTCAATAATAAAAGGAAACAGGTCATGGATTCTTTCTCACCAGACAATCTACAACTAATGTGCCAGCTACCAGAGCCTCAAAAGCTCTATAACAAAGAGTTCCTTGAGCATTTTCTAAAGAGAACGAGGACCCATTGGACGTTACATAGACCTGGAGGTCAAGTGGAGGAAAACTCATACAGGATAAAACTAGTATGTACTCAATAGCATCCATCTGTCCCCCTCATAGTTTTGCAACAGCAATGATGTGTAGGTTATTTGGTACACTCGATAGCACCAATTTTTCTATGGAGTGGCTCTTGTTAATAGATGCAGCAATTAATGCAACAACTATGAACTGGGGTCAGATTTTATCAAACAATTTTGTAAGGGCCATTATGGAATATAGAAAGAAGAGAAGTGGTTCTTCAAGGATTTTCCCCCTTTCTTTATCAGTGCTTTTGTTATGAACACAATTTGTTTTTGTTCTTAGTCAACGAATATGGGATGGAATTGGACTATACAGAACCTTCTCCCCATCCATATATACCATAAAATTTTGTGGGAATCTCAATTCCACCCCAATTATTATAAAATATGTCATGGTGCTATGCTGCTTATTCATAAAGCAGTTTTTGATAGAACAACCCCGAGGTTTTCTAAAGCAACCGAATTAGATATCTTGCCAGTATCCAGATGGTTCGGGCAAGAGACATTCACCAACATTAGAGTTTTTGGGAGCATTACTTCTCTGCATGTCCTCCCATATTATGTCCTCAACAAGCTATTAGCCAGAGAAATAGCTTACTAGATAGCAGGGGAGGTCAGTTTAACCAGAGGATTGGAAGAATAGAAGAAATCCATTTGGCCAACCTTCCCATTACAATGCAGTGCTTTCACACTACACGATTATGGAAATTCAGTAAAGGAAGTAGAGATTATTATGTCTCTAAAATTGGCTACAGTTCCAAGAAGGAAATATGACCCAAATCACATTGCTAAAGAATTTACTATTATGGTAAAAGTCAAACAGTTTACTCATGAAGAGGATACCTTTGATGACCTCTTCCAACAAGAAGAAACATTTTCACAAGTTCTACATATGGCATCATTATTGTTGACCCCAGAAGATATTAATGATTTCCATGTATATAGGAATAAGAGACTGTTAAAGGTCCCATTAGACCTATTCTAGATTGAGCCAATAAGAGAGCCAACTCCTAGCATAAGCTTGGAGGGAAATTCCAAAGAAAATTCTAAAGAAGAAACCCAAGAGAAGTCAATTCATGAGTCAGAGCACTCGAAACAACAATATCAAAATGGAGGAGGAAACACAAATAAAGAGTCTAAGCAAGACACAACTGGAAGTAGAGAGGAGACGGTCGAGTAGGCCTTGGAAAAGAAGAAGGTAGAGGTTGCTTCTACTTCAACTCAGTCAAGTAAAGTTCTAGTCGTTGACCTAGAACAAGAATGGGAGAAATTCAATAAAAATCTCCATACAGCCGTAAATCTTGGGCAAACATCTAAACTGCAAACCCCAAGCAAACCTAGCATAAAGAAAATACAAAAATAGTAGAAGAAGGAGATACAGGTTCTCAAGATATTGATATTATTCTAGTTTTTCCTACTTCCAAAATTGTCTTGAGAATTGAAGAGATACATCCATTAGACATATTCCATAGCCCTATGCATAAGGCTATAGTTAAAAGATAAAAGAAGAAAATGAAACTAGACACTACTGTTGTTATGACTCTAGAAAATGAACCAATGGATGTTGTGTCGAAGGACACGCCTGTCAACCCATCAGAGAATCTCACAAAGCTATCACTGTTCATAGGAGCTTATGCCACAGCAACCATTAATAAGGTGACAGAAGTCCGAATATTGTTGAAGGAAAAAGAACAAAAAAATTTGCTGCTAGAACAACAATTAGCACAAGAAAAAACCAATGAACAGGCAGAGCAACAAGTAGTCCAGCTTTAAAGGGAATTCAAGCAGATGAGAGTGTAGCACGAGGCCATCTTATCAGAAAAGTATTCACAAATTCATCAAATTCAAGCTATGGTGGATAAATTCATAGATAACCTGCAAATTGACGAATTCATCAAAGAAGCAATTAGCCTCAATTCCCTTTTAAACCAGCAAGAGGAAATATTCTGTTAGAAAATCTCACAAATAAATCCTTAATATGAGACAGTGATAATTGATGAACCAAGTAATTGATATGAGGTTTGAGCACGAAGAAATGCACAAAAAAATTTCTGAATTTATCACCTGGCAAGAATCAGAGGATGGAAGAAAGGTTGACCTACCAAAACTCGAAGAGTCCCATAAAGATATTATGTTTACATATTGGGATTCTCGATTGAAATGGGTAGAAAGGGTGATAGAGATAACAGCAGGAGAAATAAGAAGCATAATAGAAGTTGTAAATGAAGACCTCCATGGTGCCAGCAATTTTAAGGAGTGTGTACCAAGGTTTCTATCGAATGTCAGACAACTAGAGTTGCAGTGGAAATAGACAATGCAGGAAAATGAAGAGGCAATGAAATAGCTAAACATGTTGAATTGGGAGACATACTGGTAGTTTCTATTAATACCACAAAGCCAGTGGATGACTCTGAGGTGTTTAACAACCTCTACACAAAAGATGGTTCCAGCATTGACAGATGCCCTATTTGCTTGGCAGTTAAAATCTACAATCATCCAGCCACCTCAGCTCAAGCCAAAGATCGATATTTGAGACCTCAGAGATCAAGTTAGCATATTAACTTAGTTCAATTTCAAAGGAGATAGTAATTAGTTTATTTTATTTTTAGTTTTATTTTTTGCCCGTTCTGAGGAATGTTGTTTGAAACCTACTCATCTATTTTCATAATAATCTATTTTGAGTAAAGTATTTTAGTATTTAAGCCCCTCTCATGCATTTAGAGAGGGGTCCAAAATTTTTATCAAAAACTCTTTTCAGGACATTACACTTCTGTACTTTTGAGAAGGTTTTGTCGAAATGAATGGAACATGATCTATTTTTCTTTGAATATCTGATATGCTCTACTGAAATGCACTTTTGTACTCTTAGAATGTGTTGGATTGAATGAAATTGGGTCAATCTTGTTGAAGCACATGATCAGGACTTATCATATATGGTACTTTTATCGCATGATTATGTTTTATTTATGTATTAAGCAATACTTCTTCTCTCGATTGTTTTATTTATGAAATGTAAGAATTATAGTTCTCCATAATTGCACTTCTGTATGATGTTAGCTCTAACTCGATTTTGAATACATGAATGATTTTTTATATGCGATATATTTCTCTCAATTGTTTTGTCTAACTATTTATCCAAAACAATTATCGTTAAAAGGTTTCATTTCTTTTGGCTGTTGAATGATCTTTATTACCAATTGCTGTAATACATCATTGTAGATCGCATATCTTATTTTGTTCCAGGATATATTTATAGTTAGATAATGTTAGATTAATATATATGCATGTGTTTAATACTTAGATTAGATTAAACTTAGCTGAATCATTTCCCGTTACATCTTATATCATCCCATCAAAATTGTCAAATCAATTCTATTTGGGAAACTGGTCCCATTATCCCCGATCAGAGCCACTATACCAAACAAAAAAGGAGTTGCTTTCAACGTCCAGATCAAGTGGTTATCCCCCATGTTGTCACAGCCAATTTTGAGGCTTCAACAAGTTGATATGACACGGTTGCATGAGAATATTATTGTGAAGTTTATTTCCACTGACTGAGGGATGGTTTGAGGAAATTAACTACAATATTGGAGTCAAGGAAGGGTGTACCTTGTCCCCAAATATCTTTTTCATATAAATTGATAAGTTAGAAGAGTTTTTGGAAGAGGTAGGATCTATTTTTCTCACTTTCACTTGTACATTTATCACTCTTCTTCTTTATGCTAATGATAGTTTTATTTGGACAAGGAATCCTTATGATCTTGGTAAGAAACTAAGAATCATTTAAGATTTATGTCCCAAGGTGAGTATGGTTGTTAGTATTGACAAAACAAAATTCTTGTTAGTTAAGTCTAAATATATTTCATCTGATACTTTCATATATGACAACAGCAACTTGGAGGTAATTCCTTACTATAGATATCTTGAAATCCATATCCATCACAAGATCAACTAGAATTATAGCGTTAGCAAAAGTAAAAATGTAGGATGTAAAGCCTGTTATTGATATTATAACAATTGTACCTGTATTGATATTTGGAAATGGGATAAAAAAAAATTCTTAATGACTTTGATCATCCATTTTATTTTATATAGATGGGAGGTTTGGGAATGAAATATCTCAAAATAATCACAGGTGAAGTGGTTGAAGATAGAATATATTTAGGATTAGTTTCTAACTTATATTCCCAATATTAAAACAAGTTCACCCTATCATATCCTTCATGCTAAAGCAAGTTGTTCCCCCATTGAAGGCATGGTTGTGACAAGGGATCTTAAGTATAATAGGAGGTTGTAAAATATGGAAGAGATGAGGTTTCTTCAAATTGATTGTAACACTATCCAAAAACACCTTATACTCAAGTGGGGATGGCATAAGGATTTCCATTACTTCCTAAATCATTGGGAGATAAAGGAAGAGATCTTTTTACAGAACATGGGTAACATTAAAAATATTATTAGATCAAAATTTGATTAGAAATTGTGGGTTGCTAAAGAGTGAGAGAGAAAAAGGAAACTCAGATAGTATAAGGAGTTGATGAACCCAAATGTCAAAAATCAAAGGTATCTCTTAAAGCACAAGAGGGATTATTCATCTCCTAGTGAAATATTTTAACCACCATTTTCCAACAGTGATCAAATCCCTAAAAGTGAAAACATTTCCTCAATTTTTAATACTTATTAGTGCATGGTAAATCCAGTATTATGATGCTCAATATGTCAGGTGTCAATTCCATGTTGAGCATGAAAGGAAGCCTAAGGGTGTTGAACACACCATTCAAAAATTTCAACCAAAATCTATCTTGTGAGATATCATATGTCTTGGCAGATCAAATCCCTAGAGGTGCAAAAATTCCTTGTTTTGATCCCTTTCAGCAATTGATATATTTGGCATTAAGATGGATTTAAATTACTTCTTGACATGTTGCATCTAGAATCCATGTTGATCATGGAAGGAGTTACACATGTTCCTCCAACATAGAAACACACCTCTAAAATGCTTAAACCACCATGCACTAAAAGAAATCAAATCCATATCCATAGAATTTTAAAGGTTTCGGCAAATTTTGATCCCTCTCAATGCATAATAGATAAAAAATGAAAACCTTTCGTCTAACTTTGGTCCTTGTTGATGGATGATGGATATAAAGCTAAGATGAATTTATGTCAGTTTGTATTGAAATATTTTAGTTATTGGACATTGAAATATTTGTTTTACTAATATTTTTTAAAATAGTATGTCAACTCCATATTAAAAACGAAATGATTTTCACATCTCTCTCATACTATTAGTACCTTTTTATTTTCAAATACTTTTTTTGTACGTATATATGAAATTGATATAAATAATACATATATCAAGTCGATATAATATTATATTATTTAATATGACCATTAAAATATTTTAGTTAAATTGTCACAAAAGTCTTATTTTATTATTAATATTTTTTTATGACACTACATATCGAATTCATATAAACCATATAAAAAATTAATTATAAGAAAATTTTAATTTCAGTTACTTTATCTCTATTTATAAAAAATTGATATAAAATTATATTAAATAACTATTATTATTTTTTAACTATTTTATAAACACTAAATCTTAACCCAAAAAAATATAAATCTCCACCATATCAAAAATATCTTTTATATATATTTAATTTTAATCCCAAATTTAATAAAAATATGTATTTTTTTAAACTATATTTATTAATTATTAATCAAAATTCATATATAAGAGTTTACTACTTGCCTCCCTACCAGTTGGGAGACAAGGCAGTGGCCATACAATAAACTTTAATAACTATCCGAACCAAATACATAAAATTGTGTGGCATACTACCATACTAGGGCTGAGAGGACAAAATAATAATCAAAACCCAACAACTAGAAAGTTGTATGCTTCTGGACTATGATTAATTTTAAGAAGAAAAAGTTGAAGGTTCTACCTCAATAGGGTTGGTAGCATATATATTAGTTAGTTTAGGGATACACTTCAATGTCAAATGAGTCTGTATGTATTTCATTTTCAATGCATGGTAGTCATTCAAAGCTGGAACTCAATGAAATTAATCTAATTTCATCTTTCGCATAGCAACACCTTGTCGTCTAACTGATAAATGTCTAACTGTTTGAAGCTATTTGTTCACGAGGATATTGGTTTTGGAATATTCTAATTCAATAATATATTTTAATTATTATTGGTTTTGTGTATCTATATATATATAATATAATTTTAAATTTAATTATTAAAATTATAGAAAATATCAAATTTATTAAATAATAATAATAATGTTGTATATATGTAACATTTGTAAGATGTTATTATATTCTTTCTTTACCATTTATCCAATTGATCTATTTTTGAACAATTATTCAACAGACTAAAATTCCATGATATTTCATTTAGTTTAAAGTTTTTGCCATAAAATGATTTTGATTGATTATATATATGTGATTTGACTAATAAGGTTACGAAATCATACATATTTTATTTTTTTTAGTTTTGAACGTGTGACCAAGAAACACATACTTTTAACCATTAGGCCTACTCAAGATGTGTTAAATACTAGCAATTGCGACAATGTTGCAAAGGAAACGTTGTAAGGCAATAGCATATAGCACTAATTAATGCTTCTTTGATAACTGTTGAAAGATAGAAATATCAACAAAAGGAAAGGACATGCTACAGTGAAATCTTACTACAATACTATTTCATTTAGCTTTACAAATGTGTTGGAGTTAAAAACCTTGTCTGATTATGCCAACATGAATGCCTTGTAAATAAATAAATAAATTGTAATTTGCTATCTTCCAAATCAGAGGTCGTTTTAGTACAATTCCTTCAGATTTATTGTTGATCACCCTTTGGGAAGAACTCCACTAAATGCCACCTTGCACCATTGTTCACAGTCAAATTCATTGTTAAAGGATTGAACAATGGTCTTCTCTAAAATTAAATCGTTAATAAAATAGTTAATTATTATTAAACATAAACATGAAAACATTAAGAAAAATAATAGTTAATTATTTATCTTGTTTCATCGTAATTGATTGCATGGATCTATTGAAAGTTTGTATCTATTCATAACATCAAGAATCATCTCTAAATCACAGTTCTTGCAATCGTTTCTCTTGCTCTTTCTTTAGGTTTCTGAGTTCTAGGTATTCAATTTGTTTCTGTTGTATTCCAAGTGTTTAAATGGCTTCATACGGTTCTTATTATGGCGATTCTTATTATGGTGGAGGATTTCCCGACCAGGGTTTCAGCCATTCTTCGTGGGATTACAATGTTTTGAAGAACATAAAAAATATCAGTCTTGTCGAAGTGTTTATTTGTAGCTTAGTTGTGGCCTGGTAACATCAACTATGGAGGTTTATTTACATCTTTTGCTGAATATTGGTAGGCTCCTCTCTGGGCTTGCACGAGTTTTGTAATCTGACTCTTATCCATTCCTACTTACTAAGCAATGATGCAAGTTCTTTAATTCTTTGATTATGTAGGCCATTTTGTTGAGTTTTTTCTTATGTGAATCGTCTCCCATGGTAAATGATAGGGGTTTCTTCTAAATGAATGGGATGGATCTGGATGAAATAGTTTGTTTCATTTCAAAAAGTTTGGCACTATAATGTTGAGTGCATTTGTCGGGACCTCTTTGGCCTTTGCCTTTCTTTCCGCGGCTGCAATCACAGCCATTAGTTGAGAGTACCTATTTCTAAGAGGATTATTGGGCTCGAGTATCGGTATATTCATGTGGCTGCAACTCGCATCTTCGATCTTTGGTGGTGCTTCGGAAATTTAGACAATTGAGAAAAATCTGAAGTTATTTGCATCTACTAAAACGTATATTAATAAAAATGAATGATATTAGTGTTAGTGTCTGAGCGTCCATAGAAATGTAGACGGAACGTGAAAACGTGGAAGAAGCATGAAATGCTGAATCGTACAGATTAGATGATCACTCGTTCTAGACGTCATCCAGTAGTTATAAAACCCTGGAGTACTTACTATATCTTTACATTTTTTGCACACAAATTTGAGGTTTAGTGTGATTTATATGGAACTCTGAGCAAGCACTCTCTAATGACATCATCAGGAAGATTAGAAATAGTTTCATCCGATCTCACCAATGCCAACCTCTTTGACCTACGCAGGCTCTTGTTGGGTTTTAGATGAAATGAAAAAAATAAACAAAATTATTAGTGAATAACAATTATTTACAATACAATGTGTATTATCCAAATTTTCCAGCAAAATAATAATGGAGTATTTGTGTTATTTACGTGAAATGAAAAAAATAAACAAAGTAGTGAATAACAATTCTTTACAATGCAATTTGTGTTATCCAAGTTTGCCAACAAAATAATTGTAGAGTATTTGTGTTATTTGTTGGGTGTAGTAGAGAAATTATGAATCATAAAGTTAATATATATAAACCATAATGGTTGTTTTACCTGAAATGAAAAAAATAAACAAAATGAGTAGTGAATAACCACTCTTTACAATAAATTTTTATTATCTAAATTTACTCACAAAATAATAATGAAGTATTTATGTTACCATACTATTCATTTGTTGGGTGTCGTAGAGAAATTATGAATCACTAAGGTTAATATGTATAAAGGCATAATTGTTATAAAACAACGGAACACACTGTGAAAAAATTATGAATCGCTTGGAAACAAAGAGGGTTAATATATAAAGAAACTTGAATGGTTATAAAAGAATGAAATGTCAAACTCATTTTGTTTAATGAAGAAGTGATCGTTAAATATTTGAAAACCGGTTGAAATGTGAACGTCTATAATGGCTTTGACTAATGGTTCTGATTAAATTGCACTATTATCAAAATGTAAATCTAAATCTTAAAAGTGCCATGGAACTTTTTAACCAAGTTTTTAAATGGGAGATGATTTAAATTTATTATGATTATTATTATTTTAAATTTTGAAATAAAATTTAAATAGAAAAAGAAGACAAACTAATAAATAGAGAGATGAGAGAGCATGTGTTTCCTCTTAAGATGTCAAATGTTCAAAACTAAGGTGATCGAGTATGTATGTCTTCATAGACATAGCAATCAAATTATTGGGCGAAGTTGGGTCCCTTGTCCCACAAACAAGGGGGTCTCATATTGTCTTGGTCATGACCTTAAAATTACATAAAATAATAATATAATAAAAGTATTGTAAAATTAGATAATAAGTTACATAACTACACATGCATTTGTGACAATTTGAACCAAATAAAAAAAAAAGAATCAAACAACAAAATCTATTTTTCAGAAACATTTCTAACAACTAAATCTATTTTTATATTTAAAAATATATGTTAAATTAACAATCTCATTATGAATAATATCACCAAATTTTATGGAAAAAAAAAACACTTTATTGAACTACAAACAAGTTCAATCAAATTGATTTATGTTTCAATCGTCCAGTGTTGGTTCCTATAATCAAGTTGAAATAATTAGTGTGGACCATCAATTATTTATTATAAATTGTCACAAGACACTTTTTTCATATGTAATAATACTGTATATTATGTTATTGAAACCTAATCTAATCTTTTCCAAGTTGAATGTGGGCTAGATTAATTAATACCTTAAGCTTTGCCTCCATGAAATCAAGGATAGTTGCTCGAATATTCCCTCAAACTCCTTCATCAATACTTAGAATTTTTATCGTGTTTTCACCAGATGGTGGGGATTCCTGCAAGCCTTAGCCATGGCTGATGTTCGAGGCCTATCAAATACTTTTATATAAACATACGTATATTGAATGAACTAAAATAGTTTATGCATAATATATTTCAGTGGACAGAATGAAGCAAACACTTCAATGGACTGATACAGAGAATAGTAAATTAAAGGGAGTTGTAAGAGGTACAAGATGAAGATTGATTACATTAGCGTTTTGAGAAGAGAAAAAATAATTAGTGTAGTTTCTAGGTCATAAAATAAACAAAGCCTAAACTATTTTTCATAGCAAGTATATATGATGCTCGTTAATTAACTGTGACACGGTTCGTGAGGACAGAAGCGTGAGATGGTTATGACATCATCCATCAAGTCAGATCTGTGAGACGGTTATGACATCAACCATCAAGTCAGATCCCTGAGATAGTTATGAGATCATCCAATGGCTAAGAATGCTACTTTAATAATCTAACAGCATATCTCACATGGAAAATGGTATGCGAAATGGTGCAAGATGACATTTAAGGGTGTTTTTCTCAAAGGAAATGCTTTACAGTATAACTAGCACAACCATATTTACCAATATGGTTGATATATTCCAATAGGCGTATATGAAGCATACATACAACCACATTTTCCAATCTGGTTGATATACGCCGATAGGTTTGTATCAAGGACATTAATGCTTATTATGTGTATTTTTTTAAACACCAACTATTGATGATTATTAATAACTATATAAATAATAACAACCATGTTCTTATGATTATTGTATTAATATTATAATATTAATATTAATTAGTAACAATAATAATGGATAATAATATTATATTATCATTTTACTATTATAATAATAATATAATATAATAGTTATTATATTAATAATAATAATAATAATAATAATAATAATTATTATTATTATTATTATTAACTCATAATAACAACCCATGGTCCAATAATAATTAGAATTGTGATAAGTGAATAATAAACCAAAGGGATTAATACTACAACCCCAACGGATTATGAACCTAAGGGAATAATATTAAACCCAAGGGACTAATATTGTAAATCCAAGGTATATAAACCCTATGTGGAGACAATTTTTATCATAATGCGAGGTCGGACCATGATTTACCACAATTGACCATGGTTGGTTATGGTTGGCCATGGTTGACCATGATTGATATTATAAACCCAAGTTAATAATAAACCCAAGGGATTATGAATGCAAGGGAATGATATTAAACTGAAGGGACTAATATTATAAACCCAACATTGGTAAACCCTAATATGATTATTACAAACACTAAAATAAACATGGTTTATTTTCATAGTCACACAATCCTTATCACAACGTGACATTCAACCATGGTTGACCATGGTTGGCTATGATTGACAATGGTTGACCATGATTGATATTATAAACCTAAGGGAATAATAAACCTAAAGGATTGATATTATAAACCCAAGGGATTAATACTGAAATAAATATGGTTGAATTAATAAACCCTAGGAATTAATATTATAAACTCAAAGGATTAGTAACCCAAAGGGATTATTAATATTATAAACCCTAGGAACTAAAAAACTCAACCATTCAATATTATAAACCCAAGGAATTAGTGAGCCCAAGGGATAAATATTAAAAACCTAAGGGATCAAGAAGCGCAAGTGATCGATATTACAAACACAAGAGATTAATAAAGCTTACCATGATTGATATTATAAACTCAAGTTAATAATAAACCTAAGGGATTAATACCAAAACCCTAGTGTATTATGAACCCAAGGCAATAATATTAAACCCAATACAGTAATATTATAAACCCAACATTGGTAAACCCTAATATAAATATTACAAACTCTAAAATAAACATGGTTTATTTTAATGGTGAGACAATGTTTGTCACAATGTGACATTCAGCCATGGTTGGATATGATTGGCAATGGCTAATCATGATTGATATTATAAACCTAAGGGAAAAATAAACCCAAGGGATTGATAGTATAAACCCAAAGGAATAATAAACCCAAGGGATTAATACTAAAATCCCAAGGGATTATGAACCCAAGGGAGTAATATTAAACCAAAGGGACTAATATTATAAACCCAACGTATATAAACCCTAAGATAATTATTATAAACACTAAAATAAACATGATTGGCCATCATTGATTTTCATATTGAGACAATCCTTATCACAATTCCATATTTGACCATAGTTGACTTCATAACAAACCATGGTTGGCCAGGGAATAATACACCCAAGCAATTGGTATTATAAACACAAACGAACAATAAACCTAAGGGATTTATACTAAAACCTCAGGATTAATATTAAAGCCAATAATAAAAACTCTAATACTATAATCCCAATATTAAACTCTAAAATAATAAATCTAATATTAAACACAATATTAGAAACCTAATATTTGAAACCCAAATATAAGTATTACAAACTCTAAAATTAACATTTTTATTTTCATGGTGAGACAATCCTTGCCACAATGCGACATTCAACCATGGTTGGCCATGGTTGGATATGACTGGCAATGGTTAATCATGATTGATATTATAAACCTAAGGGAGAAATAAACCCAAGGGATTGATATTATAAACCCAAGGGATTAATACTAAAACTCCAAGGGATTATGAACCCAAGGGAATAATATTAGACCCAATGGACTAATATTATAAACCCAACGTATATAAACCCCAAGATAAATATTGTAAATGCTAAAATAAACATGATTGACCATCGTTGATTTTCATATTGGGACAATCCTTATCACAATTCCATATTGGACCATGGTTGACTCATAACAAACCATGGTTGGTCGGGGAATAATACACCCAAGCAATTGATATTATAAACCCAAAGGAACAATAAACCCAAGGGATTTATACTAAAACCTAAGGATTAATATTAAACCCAATAATAACAACCCTAATGTTATAATCCTAATATTAAATTCTAAAATAATAAATCTAATATTAAACACAATATTAGAAACCTAATATTTGAAACCCTAATATCAAACCCCATTTTTCTAATGTCACATTACAACATTGAATATCACATTATTATTGGATTGATTATCACATTGAGACAATGTTTGTGACAATGTAATGCTTGACAAATTTTCAGACAAATGTGACATTCAACCATTGTTGATCATGATTGACTATGGTTGGCAATGACTAACAATGGTTTACCATTATTTACAATAGTTGACCATGGTTCATTTTCATATTAAGAAAATCTTCCTCTGGAATATGAACCTTTAAATTAATAAACCCAAGGGATTGATATTATAAAACCAAGGAATTAATATTAAAACCCCAAGGGATTATAAACCCAATGGAATAATATTAAACCCAAGGGATTAATATTATAAACCCGAGGTATATAAACACTAAGATAAATATTATAAACGACATGGTTAATTGTCGTTTACCATGGTTGATTTTCATATTGAGCTAATCTTTGCCACAATGCGAGATTGGACCATCAACGTCCATGGTTGATCATGGTTGGCTTTCATATTGAGACAATCTTTGTCATAATGTGACGTTGCACCATCGTTGACCATGGTAGACCATGGTTGATTATTTTACAACACTTGACCATGGTCCATTTTCATATTAAGACAATCTTTGTCTAGGAATATGAACCCTTAAATTAATAAACCGAAGGGATTGATATTATAAACCCAAGGGATTAATATTAAAACCCCAAGGAATTATAAACCCAAGGGAATAATATTAAAGCCAATGGATTAATATTATAAACCCAAGGTATATAGAAACTAAGATAAATATTATAAAAACAAGGTTAATTGTCATTTACTATGGTTGATTTTCATATTGAGCTAATCTTTGTCACAATGCGATGTTGGACCATCATTGTCCATGTTTGATCATGGTTGGTTTTCTTATTGAGACAATCGTTGTCATAATGTGATGTTGCACCATGGTTAACCATTGTAGACCATGGTTGATTTTCATATTCAGACAAATCTTTCTCACAATGAGAAATATTGTCTCAATATAATAAACCCAAGTGATCAGCATAATAAACCCAAGAAATTAATGAACCTAAGCTATTAATAAACCTAAGATATTAATAAGCCTAAGAGATTGTCCTAATATCATAAACCCAAGCAATTAATCATCCTAAGGGATTGATAAACCTAAGAGATTAATAAACCCAAGGTATTAGTATTATAAACCTAGGGGATTAATAAAGCCAAGGGATTGATATAAATAGTAGGATTAATATTACAAACCCTAGGATTAATATTAAACCCAATAATAAAAACCCTAATATTATAATCCCAATATTAAACTCTAAAATTATAAATCTAATATTAAACACAATATTAGAAACCTAATATTAAACCACAATTTCCTAATGTCACATTACAACATTGAATAAATATCAATGAAATATAACATTGCAACAAACATTATTAGATTTATTATCACATTGAAGCAATGTTTGTCACGATGCAATGCTTGAAAAATTTTCAGACGAATGTGACATTCGACCATGGTTGACCATGAGTTACCATGGTTGACGACGATTCACAATGGTTTACCATTGTTGACAACAACTCACCATGGTTCAATTTCATATTAAGACAATCTTTGTCTAGGAATACGAACCCTTAAATTAATAAACCCAAGGGATTGGTATTATAAGCCAAGGGGTTAATACTAAAACCCCAAGGGATTATAAAGGGGATAATATTAAACCCAAGGGATTAATATTATAATCCCAAGGGATTAATATTATAAACCCAAGGTATATAAGCACTAAGATAAATATTATAAACCCTAAAATAAACATGGTTAACTATGGTCTACCATGGTTGATTTTCATATTGAGCTAATCTTTGCCACAATGCAATGTTCGTCCATCATTGACCATGGTTGACCATGGCTAATTTCCATATTGAGACAGTCTTTGTCAAAATGTGATGTTGGACCATGGTTGACCATGGTTGATTTTTATATTTACACAATCTTTCTCACAATGACGCATTGGACCATGGTTGACCATCGTTGACAATGATTATAAACCCAGATGATTTTTATCAAACACTATGATTAATATTATAAACCCTATGAATAATATTATAACCTAGGAATATGAACCCATGGATTAGTAAGCCCAAGGTATTAATATTATAAACTGAAGGTAAATAAACCCTAAAATAAATATTATAAACCCTCAAATAAACATGGTTGACTAAAGTTTACCAAGGTTGATTTTCATATTGAGACAATCTTTGTCACAATGTGACGTTGGACGATGATTGATCTTGATATTGTCACAATGTGACATAGGATGATGCCTAACCATGATTTACCATGGTCTATGATGATTGACAGTGGTTTACCATTGTTGGCCATGGTTAACGATGATTGAGAATGGTTCATTTTCTTATTGAGACAATCTTTGTCACAATGTGACATTGGAACATGGTTGACTAAGGTTTACCATGATTATAATCCATGGGGATGTATATTAAACCTAAGGATTAATATTATAAACCCTATGAATAAACCCAATGGTTTACCAATGTTGACAATGGTTTAATATGGTTGACCATGGTTGATTTTTAAATTGAGACAATATTTGTCATAATATGATGTTGGACTACAGTTGAAAATGATTATAAACCCAAGGGATTTATATTAAACCCTATCTATAATATTATAAACCCTATGAATAATATTATACCCTATGTATATGAACCCTTAGATTAATAAACCCAAGGGATTTATATTAAACCCTATCTATAATATTATAAACCCTATGAATAATATTATACCCTATGTATATGAACCCTTAGATTAATAAACCCAATATATTTATATTATAAACCCAAGGTGTTAATACTAAAATCCCAAAGGATTACTAACCCAGGTGAAAAATATTAAACCCAAGGAATTAATATTATAAACCCAAGGTAAATAAACGCTAACATAAATATCATTGTTGACCATGGTTGATTTTTATATTGAGACAATATTTTTCACAATGTGATGATGCAACATGATTGACCATAGATATTATATCCAATGGATTAATATTATAATCTCAAGGTATACAAACTCTAAAATAAATATTACAAACCCTAAAATTAACATTGTTGAATAAAAGAAATATGGTTGACTATGGTTGAATACAGTTGACCATGGTTGACTATTGTTTGGAGATTTATGAGATTTAAATTAAACCGAAGTATTAATATTATGAACCATATGAATAATAGTACACCCTATGAATATTAACCCTTAGATTAATAAACATAATGTACTGATATTATAAACCCACGGGAATAATAAACCCAATGGATCAATACTAAACACCCAAGGTAATAATATTACAGAGAAGGCATAAATATTATAAACCGAAGATATATAAACCCTAAGATAAATATTGTAAACCCTAAAATTATCATGGTTGACCATGGCTGATTTTCATATTGAGACAATCTTTGTCACAATGTGGCATTGCAACATGGTTGACCATGGTTGACAATGATTTATTTTCATATGCACACAATCTTTTGTCACAATGCAATGTTGGTTCATGGTTGATTTTCATATTGAGAAAATATTTGTCACAATGTTATGTTGGACCATGATTATAAACCTAGGGTATTTATATTAGACTCAGGAATTAATATTGGACCCAAGGATTAATTATGAAACCCCAAAATTTTATAAACTCAATGGAATAATAATAGGCCCAAGGGATTACTATTATACACATAAGTTATATAAAACCTACAATAAATATTATATACCCTCAAATAAACATAGTTCACTATGGTTGACCATGGTTGGCTATGGTTGATTATGGTTGACAGTTATATTAAACCCCAAGGGATGAATATTATCAACCCAATTTGATTAATGAAATTCTTGGAATTGATATTAAACCTAAGGATTAATATTATGAACCCTATGAGTAATAGTACACCCTAGGAATATGAACATTTAGATTAATAAACCCAATGGAATTATATTATAAACCCAACGGAATAATATTACAACCAACGGATAAATATTATAAATCTAAGGTATACAAACACTAAGATATACATTGTAAACCATAAAATTATCATGGCTGACCATGGTAGATTTTCATATTGAGACAATATTTCTCACAATGTAATGTTGCAAGATGGTTGACCATGGATATTAGACCCAAGGGACTAATAGTATAAACCTAAGGTATATAAGATGTAAAATAGATATTATAAACCCTAAAATAAACATGGTTGACTAAAATAAATATGGTTGGGAGTAATATTAAACCCAAGGGATGAATATTATCAACCCAATTTAATTAATTAAATCAATGAGATTTATATTAAACCCAAGTATAAATATTATGAACCATATGAATAATAGTACAACAGAGGAATATGGACCCTTAGATTAATAAACCCAAAGTATTTATATTGTAAACCCATGGGAATTAAACCCTAAAATGATGATGGTTGACCATGGTTGATTTTCATATTGAGAGAATATTTGTCACAATGCCATGTTGCAACATGGTTGATCAACGATAGTATATCCAAGGGATTAATATAATAAACTAAAGGTATACAAACCCTAAAATAAACATGGTTGACTAAAATAAATATGGTTTACTATAGTTGACTATCATTCGCTATTTTTTGGAGTAATATTAAACCAAAGGGATCAATATTATCAGTTCAATTTAATTAACTAAATCCACGGGATTTATAGTAAACCCAAGCGTTAATATTATTAACCGTATGAATAATAGTACACCCTAGGAATATGAACCCTTAGATTAATAAACCTGAGGGATCAATACTAAACACCCAAGATAATAATATTACACACAAGGGATAAATAACCTAGGATATATAAACCCTAAGATAAATATTGTAAACCTTAAAATTATCATGGTTAACCATGCTTGATTTTCATGTTGAGACAATATTTTCACAATGCAATGTTCCAACATGGTTGAACATGATTTATTTTCATATGCCGACAATCGTTTGTCACAATGCAATGTTGGACCATGGTTGATGTTTATATTGAGAAAATCGTTGTCACAATGTGACATTGGACCATGGTTGACCATGATCATAAACCAAGGGGATTTATATTAGACCCAAGGATTAATATTCTAAATCCTATGAATAATATTGAGCCCTATGAATAAGAATCCTTATATTAATAAATATAAGGGATTGATATTAGAAACCAAAAGGGATTAATACTAAAAACCCAAGGGAATAATATTTCACCCAAGGGATAAATACTATAAACCCAAGGCCTATAAAACCTAAGATAAACATTGTAAACCAAAAAATAGACATGGTTTACCACAGTTGACCATGCTTTATTTTCATATTGGGACAATCTTTGGCACAATGTGACATCAGACTATGGTTGACCATGGTAGACCATGGTTGATTTTCATATTGAGACAATCTTTGTTACAATGTGACATTAGACCATGGCTGACCATGATTATAAACCCAAGAGATTTATATTAAACACTAGTATTAATATTATAAACCCTATAAGTAATATTATACCCAAGGAATACAAACCATTACATTAATAAACCTGAGGGATTGATATTATAAACCCAAGGGAATAATTCTAAAATCCCAATGTGTTATAAACCCAAGTGAATAATACTAAACCCAAGGGATTGATATTATAAAACTATGGTATATAAATCCTAAAATAAAAATTATAAACCCCAAAATAAACGTAGTTCACTAAAATAAATATGGTTGACTACGGGTTGACCACAATTTTAGAACATTGTTTATGGTGACCATGGAATTAATAAACCGAAGAGATTAAATCCTTGGATTTATTAATCACTTAGGTATATTATATTAATCAAATAAGAGATGTTATTAAACATGATTAATATTGTATTAATGATGTTAATAGTTTTTTTAATTAAGAATATTGTTTTCAAATTCATTATTATTAGGCCCCGAGGGATAGCTCAAATGGTCGAGTTCCCATTGCTAAGCACTTTCCCAGTTGGGAGGTCACGGGGTCAAATCTCGTTGACACCCTCGGGGTTAGGCCTGTTAAGATTGGCCGACGGGCAAATCCCTTCGGGTGGAACTGCCCCGATATTTACCATGGATGTAGCGGCCACTCACTGACCGTGAACCACAGCTTAAAAAAAAAAATCATTATTATTAATGATAATTTTTATTTAGATATCTTTTAGAATATATTATTTATTTATAATAATAACTATTACAATTTTATAATAACTAATATTTAAAGTGTTATTTTTAATATTTATAAGAACTCATATCTAAAATGTTAATTTTTTTAAATATTTAATAACCTAAAATTGTAAATGGTGGAGATGGCATATGACTTTTTTATCCTATTTATGAATTCTTCATTGCAATTTATATATAAAAATACTAGTGCATTGGATTTAGTTTTAATATTCAATAGTAGGATTAATATTATAAATCTTATTAATAATATTATACAGTAGGAATACAAACCTTATATTAATAAACCTAAGGGATTGATATTATAAACCCAAGGGAATAATTCTAAAACCCCCAATGTGTTATCAATTGAAGGGAATAATATTAAACGCAAGGGATTTATATTATAAAACTAAGGTATATATATATCCTAAGATAAAAATTATAAACTCTAAAATAAACATTGATTATGGTGACTATGGAATTAATAAACTAGAGAGATTAAATCCTTGAACTTATTAATCACTTAGATTTATAATATTAATCAAATAAGAGGTGTTATTAAACATGATTAATATTGTATTAACGATGTTGTTAATAGTTTTTATTTAATAATATTATTTTCAAATTCATTATTATTAACGATAATTTTTATTTATATATATTTTTAAAATATATTAGTTATTTACAGTAATAACTATTATAAATTTATAATAACTAATATTTAAAATGTTATTTTTAATATTTATAATAACTAATACTTTATTTTTTAATATTTATAATAATTAATATTTAAAATGTTAGTTTTAATATTTATAATAACTAATATTAAAAATGTTAATTTTTTTAAATATTTAATAACCTAAAATTTTAAATGCTAGAGATGACATATGAGTTTTTTATTTTATTTATGAATTCTTCATTGAAATTTATATATAAAATCACTAGTACATTGGATTTAGTTTTAATATTAAATGGTAGGAATACAAACCCAAAGGATTGATATTATAAAACTAAGGTATATAAATCTTAAAATAAAAACTATAAATTCTAAAATAAACTTAGTTCACTAAAATAAATATGGTTGACTATAGGTTGACCACAATTTTAAAACATTGATTATGGTGACTATGGAATTAATAAACCTAAGAGATTAAATCCTTAGATTTATTAATCACTTAAGTATATAATATTAATCAAAAAAAAATGTTATTAAACATGATTAATATTGTATTAACAATATTATTAATATTTTTTAATTAATAATATTGCTTTTAAATTCATTATTATTAATGATAAATTTTATTGATATATATTTTTAAAATATATTATTTATTTATAATAATAACCATTATAAATTTATAATAACTAATATTTAGTTTTTAATATTTATAATAACTAATATTTAAAATGTTAATTTTTAATATTTATAATAACCAATGTTAATTTTTTTAAATATTTAATAACTTCAAAGTGTAAATGGTGGAGATCACATATGTTAATGATATGTTAGAGCATCGAGGATTTTCCTTAATCGAGGATTTCCCTTAATTTATTGAAAGTTAAAGTTTTTCTTATAGAAAATATTTTCATATTTATTATTCAAACTCTATTACCTACGGTAAATAAATAGTTGTTTCAACATGTTGTAAATGCAGAGGAATAAGGTTTTTCTTATAGAAAATATTTTCATATTTATTATTCATATATTATAGTGAAATGTATGGAAACTTTGTTACATTGTTTGAACATGTTGTAAATGTGGAAGAACATGATGCAATATATCTATATCAATAGAATGAGGTTTAACCATTTTGGTATCTTCTAAGCATTTAGTTTATGATAAAATTGTAATTTTCTTTGTAATTCAAATTAAAAATATGAACTTGGATGCGGGTGATTAATAGGAATTCAATGCCAATAAGACAGGAGAACGGTAGATGGCAGTGTCACATGGCCACCCGCGTCCTCCTTCATGCCAAATTATGGCAAAATACAAGTTACAGGCAGGCACCATTAATCTGGTGCACTGGTCGAGGCAACCATAGCAGGCTTAAGTCCATGGCGAATATCAACAACAATTCATTATCCATCTCCCCGCTTAACTGCTTTTGCCCCCCACAAGTAGAGGAGCCGAACACATGCACTATCACAGGGCGACATTGTTGGCTTCTATGCTGTGTGGATTTGAGCAATGGACACCACTTCACCCATTCCAACCATTGTGCTTTGAATTTTACCTAGCATTCCTCTGCCTCTAGCCCAATCAACACTAGAAACCCTAGAGCGAACGATATCCTATATGCTTCTAATTCTAGTCTAACTCTGCTATCCCTGCTCAAAACTCCAATAGCCTTCCTACTGGTCATGCAATGATGTAGATTAGGCATAGAATGCGTAGCAAACATGGACGTAGTCGAGGCTGTAGCACTCACCCTGCCACGTAGCCCACCCCTGATTCAGAAGCCCCTATCTCCTCCCCCTCCTCTGGCTAATTCAGAGGTCATCTCTCTGACAACTACCCACATACTTGTAGTGGAAGAGGCCGAGCATAGATTCATGGTGCCCATAGAGTGAATGCTGCCACTCAAATGACTAGCCCTCGTGTTCTCCCTCACCCCCTTACCACACTACCCAGTTTCACTTTCAGAGCATGATGAATCAACCAGCCATCCTCGCCACCATAACTGTGGCTTTTAGTGAGGAATTGAATCAGCAGGAGGCACAAATCGCCCAGACCAAAGAAAAGGATTCCAAGCAGGCAGGAGAAGGCTGAGAAGCTGAGTGATATAGGAGCTGGAGCAAACACAGAAAAGAAGATTGTTTCATTTAGGTGCAGAGAAAGATACGGAAGCACCCTACATGGTGAGGATATGGCTAGTGGCCAACATGCAGGAGATGAACGTAGGGGAGACACGCAAAAGGCTGGAGGTAGCCAAGGTGGCATGTCTGTTGTGGTGGTGGAGGAGGAAGATTACGGCTGTGGCATCGTGGAAGAACCGGTGGACTGCGTGGACCACAGCGGCCGCATAGTGGAAGAGCAGCTACCTGATGACTATTGGGCTCCACTAGACTACTGAGAATGACAGGTGGGCGTCGATGGACTGAATCATGTTTTTCTCTGTTTTGACTATATGTCTCATTCGGACTGGATCACAACTGGGTTTTACCCATTTCATGCTGACTGGAATCTGACTGGGTATATACTCTTTTTCTTTATGAACTGGCTTTATTTACTGGATACACTTGGACTGGTTTCCGCTCGTTGGGCAGTCTTGTTTTTTGTATTCTAAGATACATACAGACATAACTTTGTTCTACACCACAGAGGTCAGAGCCTCCATATAGTTCTACTTTTTTACTTTAATAGATCAACATTACTTAGAAAAAAAATAAAAATAAAAAATATGGAATTGAAGCAACGAGTTTTTGTCAAATGAAAGGATGGGATGATTTGAATCCAGATGCCAAAGTAAATTATAAGACTGGTTCACTTGCTATAGATTTATAAATTTTTAATTGTTATAGAATTTTCAAAGAGCATATGGATTGTATGGCTGAACTGGCTTGGAAGCTTCAAAGTTTCTAGCGGATTATGTACACTCTAAAGGACTCAAATTTGGAATATATTTTGTTGCTAGATGGTGTAAATCAAATATTAGATAAATTAAAACCATTCTATAGATATAAAAAAATCGATTCATTCTAGTTTTATCTGTGCATTCAAATTAATTTTGTGCGTGGAAGCTTGGCATGTTTTTCATACATCCAAAAAAAACCATCGCAGGTTCCCTTGGATATCAGGAACACAATTCCTTTGTAGATTATCTAGTCTATGCAACATTCGTGTGGAACTTTGATGGAAAATTAGGGACACCCAAAAATGAGCGAAACTCTTAGTAACGATATAAAAAATTATCGAACCATTCCTGGTTGGTTTTGTTGAGTTTGTTTCTCTATATTTTCATTATGCAAAACTCTGCATTCACTATGAATGCTTGCCAGAGAAAGTGATAAAGTTGAGAACAGATGGCGTTACAAAGTTGAGAGCATTTGAGAATCTTTATACAAAGTTTGGTTAAAATATAATGAGTGTGTGAAACTAATTGGTGTGTTATTCAGCGGCTGACCATGGAGCCCCATATTGAAGTATTCAAGGGAATCTGTATGCAACCCCATCTTGAGAATCTGTATGCAAAGTGGCACATGCAATTATCTCCTCATTTAATCATGAAAAGTTTGACTGTTGGCATTCTACTCCACTATTTGAACAAAAAGCTCCAAATAAACTCATTTTGCTAAATGGATGGGACCTTGTGGACATCTATTGGCTTTTAGAGTGATGTCTAATATGGCAGGACAAGTTCATGCTCTTTTTTCCTTTTTCGGATGTTTCTAACAACCCCAATGTTGCTTTGGCCATGGAGGGAGGAGTAAGTATGTAACAAAATTTGATTTAGGTGGAGAAACAAAAAAAATTAGATCCTAATTAATTATTATGTTGTATTAATTTATCTTAACAAAAAAATAATAGTTATTATTATTTTTAACACACAACTAATTAAAAATGGTACTGTGTAACTATTAAATTAGAAAAAATATATGATAAATACACAGAACAAAAATAGATTAAAGATTAAATATCATTAATATACTTCGACACGATCATTTTGATCTTCATATAAGTGTTCACACAGGATATATAGGTTGGTTTGTATATCTCTCAACTAATCTAGAATCCAACTGAGAAAGAAAATAAAGTTGAATTATGGGATCAAAGAAAGGGTAGGCCTTGCACAATTTCTCCCTCAATTTCAATGCCACCTTTCTCGTCGCCACTACTCTCACCTGCCCTCCCCACGCAAGCTCTTTGATGCCTGTGTGGCCACCTCCTCTACAAGGATGACTTTGTTGATAGATCATCCATGCTTGAAGCAACAAGCAAGAAACCTGTACACCAACATAATTGCCTCTATTGATGGAATTTCTCTGACACCAGAAATGCCACAGCTGGAGCTTAACACCCACCCAAGCTAAAAGAGATGTGTCGAGTGAGCAGTTAACGTTGAAAATAGACAGAACTTGAAGAAACTAGTGCCCTCACAGAGCTCACCACCAAAGAAGTGGTAGCATAACAAAAAGACCAACATCAAAAGTTAGTGCATCTTGCTTCTTGCCAAAATAGCTACTGGAATAGGAAGAGCCCAGGACCCAAGATATTCAAATTCACCAAGGAAAGACAAAATTAACATGGGGAATGTAAACCTCGCCACCCTATCTGCACATGAAAGAATGGGGCTGTTCACACACACAATCCTCCCATGCACTAACCCGAGTGTCAAGGACTTCAAGGCTATAAAATTTCAGCACTTCACAAGAAAAGTGAAGAGAAAAACTCCAAACTGAACCCAAGATGACAAGGTTACCTTGATAAAAGCTTCAAGGATGAAATGTTGAGGCCACAGTTCTGGGAGCCAACTGATTACACCACAAATGGTTTCAGGACAGAAAAACAGAAATAGTCCATGACACGACGCCAATAGTGGATCCTGTATAATTACTTGAATTATGCACGCTCTCAATTCTGACTTGAACTATCCACCTTCTCCAATGTCACGACCCCCTTTCAACTCATGAGTAGAGCCCTCCTAGCAAGCTGAGAAAGAACTTCAGACGCCCAAAAAAAATTATGAGATGCTCGGTGAAGAAGAGATAGTAGGAAAAGGGAGAAAATGCAAATGCCCAAGAGACTTTATGAGATGCTCAGCGAAGGAACTTTATGTTATTTATCCATGTTGCGAGTTATTCCTGAATGTTCTAACAACCATACGTTTAAGAATTTAAATCGACATTAGGTCAGGTTTATGAGATGCTCAGTGAAGAAACTTTACGTTATTTATCCAGGTTGCCAGTTTTTCTTCCATGTTCTAACAACCATACGTTTAAGAATTTAAATCAAACATTCCTTTCACCTGCATATAGAATTTTTAATTATTTTTAATTTAATTTTTTTAATTTCTATACGTGGCCATAAACGACCCACAGTAAAATTTTAATTAGGATTTTTTAATTACTTTTAATTTAATTTTTTTAATTTCTATACGTGGCCATAAATGACCCACATTAAAATTTTAATTAGGATTTGGTAAAAAATTATTTTAAACATGCCTTATATATGCAAGCAAGTTATCATTTTTAATTTCAGTCATTAATGGAGTGGCTACGATGAGAATATATTCGCATCTTTCAACTTAGACCATCCGATCAAAATGATTAATTGGCAAATATATTAAAATGCCCAAGTCCAATAAAAAAGACACCTATCGATGCAATAAATTAATAAAATAAAATATAATATTTTATATTTCAGATGCTAATAAAAATGATAGTGAATTAAGATGTGCTATACATTTATTTTTTCAATAATAATAAAAATAAAATATTATATTTTATAAATATTAAAAATACACATAAAGCGATGAATATTTCAGTATCCTTTACGGGAAAAGTAATCTAAATTAAGTTTTCTATATCCTTCATCTATCTTTCGTAAGTTTTAGAAGTCAGTTTTATAAAATTATTAAAACAAATATTCTTATTTTAGTTTTTCTAAACTGCAATGGTATTTTAATTTTTCAAAATGGACATGATATTATAAAAATTAAGGTAAATATTGGAGAAACTTCTTACACTGCATGATGGGTCAAACAATGTTTGCGGATTGTTCATGATTTGATTAGGTTGGTTGAATTTGTTCGGTCCGAATTTGTTTAAGTAAATATAAGGTATTGGATAAAAAAAAGGGTGAGATTATTTGTAAATCTATTCCAAATATTAAAATTTCAGAAGTAGGAGTTAGTGATGGATTTGTTTTCATATTGCTTGTATCTTTCTACATTATTGGTGTATGAGTGAGGCTTCCAGAAATTTGAATAAGGATGAGATTATTTGCAAATGGATTCCAAACACCAAAACTCGAGAGAAGCAGGTAGCTGACAAGACTTGCTTTCATATTGCTTGTATCCTCGTACAGTAAAAATATATGACAAAAATTTAAACACATAAGACTTGCAAATATACCTTTAAAACACTCATCAATCATGTAATGAGATTTTAAATTAGTTTAAATAGTTTGATTAGAACCGAGTTATTAATTGATCATGGAATGAGATTTGATTTTAAATTAATTTAGGTAGTTTGATTAGAACTGATTTATTCGCTAGAGCTTTTGAGTGCGCACAACGTATTCGATAAAAAGAGCAAAGGAGCACATTGGAACGTTATAACGGTGATATACGTAGTAAGATTTTCGGTCATGGTGTGGGATTTTTTATTTCCTCTAATTTATTGAAAGAATTAATTTATTTATTGCCTGCAACTTGCTGTAGGCTATGCCTTCAATCGACAATGGATACTTGCTTGGATATCTACAATATTATATCGTAGTCTAGATTTACAACGTTCGGTAGGGGAGAGGTGGAGAGGTAAGGTAAGAATTTCAAATGTGCAATATCTGTGAAATTTGATGGTTTCTGCAATATTTCAATGTTTGTTGTGATCATTTTCAAAAAGAAAGTTGATTAGGAAGGAAATTACTTGACTATATCAGTTTTGATCATTTTGACCAAGAATAAAAAATATTGATTAGCATGGAAATATTTTTGCGGTATTTTATGGACAAATTACAGGCTACCCGAATTTACCTATTAAATTCTATTAAGGTAGAAAGACATGTAGGTTTCTGTTAGATTAGAGATCAACCCCACCTTCACAAATCCTTAAATTATATATATGCAAACGAAATACTACAGAGCAATGAACGTACCGTCAGACGCCAAAGCTGACTGCCTACCTAAAATAATCCTTTTAATGCACAAAAATGGCTGCACATATTTAAACGAACTGAAGTTGTTAATTCTCTCTTGGGCAGCCGCTGATATTTTAAACACAAGCCGATAACATGACAGGGGAGGACCGGGACCATCCCGGCAAGAGTTATAGTTAGTTTGTTGGGGCAGTTAATGTCCACGGCTGTATATACTTGGATTGAAGTGAATAAATTATCAAATTGTGTGCAGTTTTTGTTCATTAATTGTCATCTAAAGTCGATTCTCTAAGCCATGCTAGTTAGAGCATCCAAAGTAACAAAATAATTGCGAAGCTATAATTTCATTAATGTATGGAACAATATATGCCATTTATTTGCTAAATGTAAAAATTTACATATATCTTTTATATATTAATAGAGTTATAAATTTATATATTAATAGAGTTATAAATTTATAATTATTTATAGAGTAGTCTGCAAAAAAGAGGAACTGCTAAAAAAGAAATTGAATTGTTTTGACAATCAAAAGTGGTCAGAATCTTAGTAATTTTTTTTTTTTAACTCTTAAAAAAACAATATTTAAATCATATTTTTAATAGTGATAATAAATTCAATGCCATCAAAACTTCCAAAAACACCTAAAATTATAAAATTTATTCATAACTAAAATCCAACCAATTAGATAATGTATCTCATAGGGTTGCAACCCTAACTAGGCCACCCGTACGCCTACACTAAGGACTACATTGAAAATTGTTACGCAAATAGTAGGCACGTGTTGCTTATTCCTCACAACACTCTCAGAAATCTTAGGGGAAGTGGTCACTGGTGGTATGCCTACCACCCATTCTCTGCCATAGTGGCTGCCAAACCGAAAAGTCGCGACGGCTGACAGAATACTGACTAAAACCAGATCATCTCAGAAATCGCACCCTCAAATCCACTGGTAGGTATTGTTCTTAACTTTATATTTGTGAAACAAAATCATAGGTAGGGATCAAGGCACAGCAGTGGGCGTCCGACTCCTGAGTGTGATGTTGTGACCATCCCGGCCATGGACGCCCGTATTGCTTTCTCCCCACAACGTTTCGGTGACGCCGTCGTGCTCTTTTCCCGCCGCTAATATCGGATTATGGATAACACGTGCGCACGAATATCGCTGTAAGGCCGTCATGCCAAGACCGGGCGCACCCGCACAGAACGAGACAAGTCACCCCACGTACCATCATATGACGGGTGGCCGTGGTCCCACAACATGAGCGAACTTCACGAAGGAGACGGGTCGGCCCAGAGGAGTTGGCTGAATAAATGAGAACGGGTACCGCACGCTGCCGAGAGCTAGGGTTGATTACCTCGCACGGAGTTTGGATATTCGTACTCGAGGGCATCATGGAAATCATGTCAGCTCGAGGTAAAGATGAAATGACACAATTGTTCGATTGGAAGGGGAGTGTGCTTATATGCATATCAGCGAATCGAGTGGACGAGAATCGGTGGGAGTGCAGGGAACCAGGAACAAGAAGTCGTATTGCAAGTTGTGTAAGGCGCACAAACTAAAGATGGAGTGGAGCATGCAACTTGTCTGCATGGTAAAACGGGAGCAGTCTAATTTAGGTTTCTTTTTTAATTTTTTTTGTTTGAAATTTCGTAATACAATTTTTTCAATTTTGGTGATATAATTTTTAAAGTTTTAGTTATTTAAGGTGGTTTTTTTTTTAAATATAAATAGATTTACTGTTCTGAAGAGTTCATAGAACACTTAATTTTTAATTAAAATTCCAAAAACTCTTTACTAAATTTTAAACAAAATTCATCAAAAAAAACCCTTGCATGAGATGGAAAAAACTACGGCATGATATGGAGATGGCGCACAGTTTGGTGAGACGAGGAAGACATGGTATGACTATGTTTTAGGGTGCACACCTCTGAGCTTGTGTGCACGTCGAGGACATGGCGTAATGTATGAATGGTATGATTGTGCGAAAGTGACAGTTGCAACGGGCAGTTCTCTTGTAATGAGAGTTGCACTAATTATTTGTAAACTCCTGCTGTAAGTTTCTGGGTGTTAAGCTGAATTGGGCCAGCCACATATAAATCTACTTGTGTTCATGTGATGTCATGAGCACTTAGCATTGGGTTAAAAAAAGATAAAGACTCAATTGAATGAAGTAAGTGTATGTATATTTCTTTTTTCTAAATAAGGAAAGTTTAGACTTAAATATGAATTTTTTAGTGCTATCTTTCTCACTAAGCGTTTATTTAAAAATTAAAAACATGGGAAAATATTTAATATATGTAATTTTTATTAAATAGAATTTCAAAAAATGACTAATTTATCTAGTACTTGATTATCACAAATCTTAAAAGCGAATCCCACAAACAGAATAAAGACTTTTGACAAAATATACAAATAGGGTCAAGCCCTTAAAAAAGAAAAAAAATTACAAAAACTACCCTCATATCTCCAATCCCAAAACCGAATCCCACAAATAGAATAAAGATTTTTGACCAAATATACAAACATGGTCAAGCCCCCACTGCACAAAAAAGACAAGAACTTGCGAACTAACTACCCTCATATCTCCAATTGTCCATTTCTCAAGAAAGTGCCATTGGAAGGACATGGTAATATATCTTACAGGGATCTCACTACACCCTTCTTTTATTAACATATTGACTACAACATTATGTTCTTTATATATGTGGGAGACAAAGATCCTAGGAAAAGACGAAATCAGAGACCTAATCCTTATCATCGAGTGTGAAAGGGATGGAACATGCAGGGTGGATCGCTAATTCGCCTACTCAACGATCACCATAGAATATCCAAACACATCAATCTCGGCAATGTCCAGCCAATTGGGACCATAGAGGATACTCCAAAATGCTAGTAACTATGCTCTTATATTAGAACAATTTCTACTACAAAATTTAAACTTACAAAAATCATCAGGCCTCATCACAATCAACATCCCGCCACCATATCTCCTTGAAGATGACGCCCCATCAAATAAGCTCATTAGTAACCTGTTCCATATATTCTTCATAATTATGCATCTTCTTGGTTCCTTATCGATGAGAGGGCCCTTCTCTAAAAAGAATGTTGAGGCCTTAATGCTAGTGACCCTCATGTCCTGCTCCTTCTGGTTAAAAATATTAACATCTCTCGCTCTTCAAATGCCCCATATTATATAAAAATGGAGGGATCTATATTCCTTGTGCTCCATGAACCACGTTGGTGAGAAATCACCCACCAAGGACTGATCCGACATTGCATATATATGGATAATGTCTAGGACCTCCTACACAACAACAACAAAAGAGGACTTGAGAAAATGGTGGTTTATGTCTTCCAAAGATACCAGACATGAAGTGCATCTTCCGACCCCTACAAATTCTCTCTTAAGTAGATTTGTCCATATGAGGATTTTATCATGGACCCCCAACCAACATAAACATTTCAACTTTAGTGGGATGTCCCAATTCCATGATACTTGAAACCAACCAATCTGGGGATGAAACGACTGCTCATGCGATAGGTATGAGTATATTTCTTTGACTATAAGTTGTCCTTTGACCATATTGCCATTCTAGGTTAACTCATATTCCTCCTCTACTAAAGTAATACCAATAAACTTAAGGAGAAGAACGTATTTGTTCCATTCGTCATCTAACTCACTAGAAAGACCTATGTCCCTTGCCTCTCTCGAAGAATTGAGCCATAAATCAGGCCTCTTTGTTGTAGAATGTAACTAGGTTTGGTCTTCGTAATGACCTGTAATTATTGTAAATGATGTAATGAAGAAAATAAGTTATTATTGGCTTGCTTCATAGGTTTCATTAGAAAGGATGTTAGGTCCCTATACTACTAGTGTAACCCCTTATTGTTCTTAGTGCAACCCCCTTATTGTATTATTGTACCCATATAGTTCCTATGTTGTTATTATTATGCTCCATAGAAGCCAACTATTGTTATTGTTGTGCCCCTACAATATTATTGTTATGTAGGCTCTGATTGTATTCAGACCCCTTACACTCCCATATGTAGAAAGGAGGTCTTGTCATTTGTATCATCGAATAATTGTTCATTTGTGTAATGTAAACAAGGTTTCCCACTCGAAGAGGTTGATTTTCAAGTCACTCATCTATATTTTCTATCTCTTTGTGAGCTGGTTTCATAACATTTAGTATCAAAGCTTTGGATTCTAGGGTTTCGTTGCTCCAAACAGGTCATCGTAGGATTTTGCTATAACGTCTTCTCTGCAAAGTTTTAGAAGCTAAAAAAAAAAAACCGTTTGAGCCAAAATTGTTCTAAACCTCGAGCCCTAATTTCAGGTCTTGTGTCGCTATATTTTCGGAGATATGATCTAAGAAAGTTAGGATTTTTTGCAAGCTCCAGAATTCCATCTCAAATAGGTCATTGTGGAATTTTCGCTATAATTGTTTTTCTATGAAGG
Organism: Pinus tabuliformis; assembly: GCA_031772625.1. Lineage (NCBI taxonomy): Eukaryota > Viridiplantae > Streptophyta > Pinopsida > Pinales > Pinaceae > Pinus > Pinus tabuliformis. The sequence continues at coordinate 1,153,898,756 of CM062804.1, read as the reverse complement.
TTAAGACTCTGAAATTAAAACCCTTTTGAGCCAAAATCGTGGTGAAGCTCAGGCCTAAATTTTAGATCTTGTTTCTCTACATTTTTAGAGATACGGTCCAAGACATTTAAGGTTTTTGCAGGCTCCCAAATTACATTCCAAACACATGACCTTGGGAAAATCGCCATAACTTTCTCTCTGAGCATCAAATTGAAATTTCATAAGAAGTTACAAAAAGAGGACATACAATAATTTTTCTGTGTACCGTTTTCAGGTCCTAAGGTCGAAACAATGACACATGGCACTTCGTACAAGTTCTCTCTACTAAAAAGGTATATAATCATGTCATCTTGGGATATTGGGCATAACTCTTTCTTGGAGAATCCAATTTAGATTAGACTGGTGGCATTAGAAAGAGTTAGATCAAAATCAAATATGCATGTTATGGGTTTTTTATGCTTTGCTTGATCTGAACTAAGTATGCACCTGAGTGTTTGATGATGAATGAGATATAATGATGGATCAAGATCATGAGACCTGAAATGACTTATCATTGTATGATCTGATAATGGATAGTCTAGATCTGATTGCTAATGCATGTTTTCTCCTTTAAATGGTATGATATGGGTCTGTCTGAAGTCTTGAAAAGTTGCAAAATTATAATTCATTATTTACAGATCTATACACAGGTTCGACTCAGTGAAGGCACGTATACACGCGGTTTCGACACTTCCAATTAGCGTATGTAGAGGAAGGGCTTGTTGTTCAGAAATGACTAATCTATTTGAACATTGCTATTGTTTTACTGTTGTTTGTCAATGATGTCTTCATTAGATCTGAAGTAAAACTAATTGTATAAGGAGATTGTGTCTGACTTACTGATTGATTGAGTAAGAAGGGTGATCTTTGCTACTATCTGTTTAAAACTCTATAATATGACCATAGATCTTCAGAATGTCTTTTGTTTGTACATTTTTTGGTTCAGAAGTTTTATGATTCAGTATATTTAGAGGTATATGCAGGTTGGGTTAGAGAAAGTAACGTATGCACACAAGGTGTCCTCATTGAAGTAGCGTATACATTTTGACATATTATTTTTGAGGTTGCAGTTGGTTCTGGTTTTTGATGCAGTGTTCCAAGATTAGTTATGTGTACTTGTTACAGTGATCTAACTATAACAGTTGATTGGTTGATTTTTTATTAAGTGTCGCTTGATTGGGTTTTCAGTGAATAGTTGATTCAGTTGTATCATATTTGATGATTGGGTGATTCAGTTGTGTCAGAGGTTTCAGTGATTTTTTTATTCAGTTGTGTCAGAATTCTCAATGATTTGTTGATTTAGAAAGTGATGATTATGATTCAGTTAGGTCAAAGATTGATGATTGGGTTTCAGCGGTTGATTGATTTAGATGTATCAATGATGGATGAATATGTTATAGTGATGATTTATAGTTTTGAGTTTTGATATTAAGCTTAAGTGTTGATAATGGGTCCAGTATGAAAATTTTATGAAATGTGGCCTACAAGTCATGATGTGTTGAAGCAGGTGGATCGAGTCTAAAAATTTGACGAAACATGCTCCATAGAGGATTCTGAGGGTTGGAGCCTTCAGTGAGGAAGTCAAAGCTTCTTGCCAGTAGTAGTTGTTGATTAGATCAGGGGGTTGTAGGTTGCTTCCAGTAGAAGCTGGAGAATGAGAGAAGGTTGTAACCTTCTGTAGGTGGGTTCCTGCATACTGGTATGAGTAGGTGCCAGTACAAAATTGTAAACTGTATTTTCTTTATATTAAAAAGAATACAGAGACGACAAGAGCAGGTAGTTTCCTCCCGCATTAGGTTTCCACCTGAAATCTTTGTGTGTATGTGTGTTGCTTATGCGTGATGGTTTATTTTGTTATTAGAGGACATGGTTATTGTTTATCTAATGTTTAATAAAGTATTGATGCACTGGCTGAAGACAACCATAAGATGAATTAATTGAATCATAATTTCACTGGATATAGGCTAATTGTCTTAAGAACAGTCATGTACACGCACAGGTTACTTTCAATAAAGTCGCGTATAAAAATCTGAATATGAAATGTAAAAGGCTATTGACTTGGAAATACTGATAGCCCCCCCCCCCCCAAGTATTTTTCCCAAAAATTGGTATCGGAGGGGGTCCATTGGCAGAAGCTTTATCTCTTGAACGAGATCCCTTGTGACAATGGGAAAGAAGAAAAAGAGGAAATCACCTCAAAAGAAGAAGAAATCTCAAAGAAACAGTGACAACAAGAAAGACAATCGACTACTAGGTGGAAGCAATTATTTACATTCAAAATCACCTCCGATTGAAGATGAACAAGAAAAAAAATTATTAGGTACTAATTTTTGGTCCTCTGGTGATACATTCCTCTATTCATGCAATATTGAAGATAATGAATGTGACAGTGAAACAACTGAATTTTCTCTTATGGGTGAAACTAAAAGAAATCTAATAGAGGAAAAAGTTAAGAGTCTCATAGATAAAATTACATATCAACAAGATTGATTTGACAAAAGGGAGTGTACCTACAAAGAAGAGGTTACTAGGTTAAAAACTCAATTGGAGGAAGGAAACAAAATAAGGAAGCAGTATAAGGAAAAGGAAGATCAATGTCAAAGGTTACAGGATGAAGTGACATCATTAAGAAGTGAAGTGAATGAAAAGGATACACGAACCAAGGAACTTAAAGAAAGAACTAGTTACTGTGAAGGTCTTCAACCTAAGCTCATCTCTCTAAAAGAAGATATTGAAAAAACAAACAAGCAGAATGAAGAACTACTTCAAGCATTTGAAGAACAAAAAAATGAGATTCTCAAATTAAAACAACAAGTGGAAGAAGGAAGAAAAGTTGAAGAAATCATGAAGAGGCAGTATCTGGAAAAGGAAGAGAAATATCAGGTTGACATAAATATGCTAAAAGGTAAATTAGAAGAAAAGGATAAACTTTTATGATTTCAAGATAGTACTAAGATTTTTGATAATATTCTTAGTAGTCAAAGGTCTCCTACCATCAAATCTGGTCTTGGTTTTCATGAAATTGTTAAAGGTGAATCTAGCTCACAAAATGAGGCAAGGAATTCTAATGCAAAATCTGAAATGCTCTACAAGAAGATAAGAGGGAAACCCCATCAACAACCAAGGAAAGAAAGTCTTCAAAGAAAATCATTTACTCCAAACTATGAAAGTTTTAATCGATTCTTTCCTCTGATGAATAATGTTGAATGTTCTATCTATCATAATTTTGGACATGTTGTAGCTAGGTGTCAAAGTAGAATGTTTCAAGCTAATAACAGTCTCACAGAAAGATCATCAACTTCCAGGTACTTTAGGGGATATTTTTTTTCTTGCAATATGTTTGGTCACAAAGCCATTGATTTCTATAGAAGGAATATGAAACATATAAGATGTTATGCTTGTAACAAGTTTGGGAATATAGAAAAAGGATGCAGGAACAAGTTTATGGATCGCCAAAAACAATATGGTAAGCAAACAAATAAGCACATTTATATCAGAAAATCTGAAAAATATGAATTGACCAAGAATCAAGAAAGGGAGATCAGATAAGGTGCGATCTTGTTATCTGCTCATTCGAAAACAAGCATGATAGTAGATGTGCTCATCAAATTACTAGAGACAAGAGAAAAATGGAGTCTCTAATGAAGAACCATCATGGTAATGATATTCTTGGCACTAATGTTTCAGCAAATGTTCTAGGACCATGTACTGTCAAAACAGACTCAAGAGGAACTGAAACTATGAAATTTCAGCTTTCCAATTTTCATAAGCATATATTATGAAGACAAGTAGCGTATACACATGATTTTGAAACTACACAATCTCGTATATGTTGGTTTGACGAAGAAGTAGTGGGACAGACTCATAAAAAGGGTCTGATATGGTTCAGACAATTATCAATTGTCTTTTCTGGTTTTGATGGTTGATGATTACAATCTGTGGATGTTATTTAGAAGTGATTTTTACCCTCATAAGTTGTTGATGGATTGATGTATAACTGGTTGATGATGATGCCTTGATGATTCATACTAATATATGCAATGATCAGATCTGATAGTGAACAGTTGGCACAGGTTCAGGGGGAGAATATGCTATGCTTATAATAATGCATTGTTGGCATTATGTTTAGAAGTCTTTGGTACATAATGATTCTTATCATTGGCGAGGATGCTTATGTTGTTGAAGTGTTTAAATGATGCATCATGCTATGTTACGGTTTTGATGCTTTTGATTAGATTTGTGGATGACTCTTTTGATGATGCATATAGTTATGTTTCTTACATAGTGATCTTCATAAGTTCAAGGAGAAGAATAAATATTGAGTACACATCTTCATTATTTAATGATGTTAAGTGTCACTCATGTTGTTGCCATCATGCCTTCAAGGATGCACAAATTTCATATGGTGTAGTTATGGATGGGGATTCCTATTCTTCTTGGCTCTCACATGGTTGAGGATTGTTGCACTTGATGGTATCAAGAAAGTTTGACAAAATCACTGTGAGCTCATGGTTTTCATTTCACATTAATTAGAAGCTAGATACATATTTCTATCCCTATGTTAGATACATGGACGATTACTTAAGTTTCATATTGGTAAATATTGTTGGTTTTCCAAGAGAATGGTGTTATTGCAAGTTTCATGAAGACATAGCTATTTGAATACATGGCTAATTGGAGACATGGCTTAACTAGTCACATAATGATGATGACTTCTTACTTTATGATGATAGGTTTAATACTCATATATGTTGATTATCATGATTGATGCTTATCAGATGTGGGCTTTTAGAAACTCCGTAGTGATGTGTTGTAATGGCTACAACCACCCTCCAAAATTTTGGCCTGCACCAATTTCGAAACCTCCCATGGAGAGTTTCACTTGATGACTGCACACACTCGGGTTCACTCCATGGGCTCGTGTGAGTCTTTAACTTTTCCTTGAATGTTTATTACACTCAAGTATCTACATGTTGATGTCTAAGTCATGCTTACGACCATTTTCTAGTTATGTTCAAGGTCTTTGCTACATATGTGTCTGTTGTGTTCGCCATGAAGGCATTTGTTGCACTCACATAGGGAGTCATATTCCTTGTGTTAGTTTCAGTCTTTGTAGCATTCCTCCAGTGATCAAACATGCTCTTACAAACTGATTTTAAGGTGTCGAGGTCAAATTTTGTCATTTCAGTGAGTCTTCAAGCAAAATTTGGTCACTAGGTATTAGGTCTAGGGTTTACATTTACTCCTATCAAAGTTGTCCAAATTTCGGTCCATGTCACCATTCAGCTAAGTGTACCATCATTTAGAGGCTTTTCATCATCATTTCAGGTTCCAGTGGGTCATTTTACACCTTGTTCATGCTTCAATTGTGCTCATTTCTGTCTCCTAGGGTTTTGAAGGTAATGCCTCTTGGATGGTCAAATCATCAGCAAAACTTGTATCCTGATGTTCATACACCTTTCCCTATCCCTGACGTACCTTATTAAAAACTTCCCATCATTGATATCCCTCAAATTCCTCATTTTAACACAAACCCTAGTTTCTTGCTACAATTTGACAATTTTCTAGGCTAGGCCTATGTTTTACCCTTTTGGATCGCTTCCCCTCACTCAAATCTTTGAAATTCCACTTTCCGCTACTTCCTAACATCCCTCCCTACTTCCCAAAATTTTCTTAAGAATTTAGAAGCCCCTTAGCCCCTTCATTTCGATAAATCCCCTGTTCCACACATCGAGTTAGGTTTTACTCCAATGATGTTTTTGAGCAAGAAAAGATGAATTTGGGAAAACTGAGAGAGGTTTTTGTCCACAATAGGCATAGGAAGAAAAACTTTATTCACTTTTTACACTGGTGTCATGGTTTTAGAAAAATATCAAAAATATAGTTTCCTTAGGAGGATTGATGCACCTCTGAAGTGACCTTGGGAAAATCAAGATTTCTCCTAGCTTGGTTGGTCAACTAACTTGCTTGATGAGTCAAATGATAACTAGACATAAAGATCTTTCCAATGAGCTATCATGAGCTCAATTTGGGGTTGATAAATATCTTGATAAGTTGACTGTAACAACACTCTGCCTTTACTTAGCCTCATTTTGCACATTTTGACCAGTCTTGGGAGATTTCACTTTTGATAGGGCAAATGACCTCCAAATTGGATAATTCAAGATGTTCTAGAAAGGAGACTCGATAATATTTCCAACGAGCTATCATGCACCCAATTTCAACACTAAAAGGCCTCCAAAGCTGGTCTACAAAAAGGCACTATGCATTGAGCCAGCACGACGCATTGGACAACGATTTACAGTGTAATTTTATAACTGGCGCAATGCATTGGGGCAGTGGAGCGCATAGGTCTACAAAGCTTGAGATCCATTCAAATCTTCCTCCAAAACTCCAAAATTTCAGATTCTTCATTTCACAAGTTATTTTAACATTCCTAAGTGCTATTGCAAGGGTTTAGTCAGTTTTCATGGTGTTTCAAAAGGTGAAAAATAAAACCCTATCTCCTTGCACAGTTCCATTGAAATCTGCCTAGGGTTTGCAAAATTGCCATTTTTTTCTGTCTTATTCCCATCTACCACTTTCACATCCCCTTCAGTACATTTCACTAATTTCATTTCCCATTCCCCCTCTCATTTCCACTCATCCTACTCCCCTATCCCAATCCTAAAACCCTAGATTCTAGGGTGAAACCCCAATTTTCTTCATTGCACTAATGGTTGTATACCCTATCGCCTTAATCCCACTCCCCTCATACATTTTCACCTTAATCCCATTCTCCGCATATAATTTCCCAAACACTACACTCCCCAAACCCTATCCATATCCCTAAACCCTACTCACATCCCTAAACTCTTACTCCCATCCCTAAACTTTGTTCACACATACATTTTTACACTCTCTTCCATAACCTCTACCCATTTCATTCCTCCACCATATTTTCACACTATTATCGACAAAACCATCCATATACAACCACATTTTTCGAAACCAAAGGAAAACAATGGAAGGAGACAATGATCATGGGTATGAGCAAGAGATTGAATATGACCGGGAATCTTGGCTTGAGAGAACAAACTTTCACTTGGAGAAGATGTTGGATAAAGCCAACAAAGAGAAAAATATGTTGATGAACATGGCATACCACTACTTGGTGATAAACAAGGTGTGTAAAGCAAGAATCAGGATTTTGAAGGCCAAGTTGAGGAAGGCATCGAGGAAGCGAAAAGAGAAAGATAGACTTCAGGTCTTTGCTAAGGCTTCCTTGACCCAACACAACACTTGATGAAGGACTCTCAGCCCAAATTTCAAGAAATTTTGGACTCTTTTTGCAATTTTGAAATTTTTGGCCTAAAAAATAGGTTTTTTTGCCTGATGCGCCGCGCCACCTAGCGCGTGCTTTTGCTAGGGACCTCCTTTTGAGGAAAAATCATCATTTCTAGATTTTCATGGAAAAATATGAATGCTCACAAATGGCCAAGAAATTTTGATAGGTTTTGAGCTTCCAAGAAGGTCGAAAACACCTCAAAAAAGACATTTCTTCCCCTTTTTGGACACACAAGAAGTAGTGTTGGGAGAACTCAAATTTGGATGAGAAAATGGAGGCCAGATTCGAAAATTCCACTCGTTCTGGAAAGTGGACAGGAAGGCCTTTCCAACAAGCCCACTTGGAGAAAATTTGGTGCATGGGAAGGCCTCCAATATCTGCTGCAAAAAGGCGTTATGCATTGGGAAATCAGTGCAGTGCATTGGAGGAAATTTGCTCTTTTTTTGCCAAAAACTCTTTTTTCGCCTAGTTTCTTCACAGTTTGACTTTTCTCCTTCTAATTGTCAAACTCATGATGTAATTTAATGTGACATGATGGATTTTGATGTAATTATGCTAAATTTTCACTCATAGAGGTAGATCCATCCATGAAAAGGTAGTTTGCAACTGAATGAATCAGTTCACTAGTTTTTAGAGGCAAGCTGTTCCACTGCCTACTTTTTAGTTCTCAATTTACACTTTGTTGGAGCAGCTCCTAAACTTATGAGCTCGACCCCTAGAGGCTAGGATTAGTTGTTGGTTGCCTATATCTTGTAATTTTTCAGTCATTAGCATGGTTGGACTTTTGAGAAAGCTTGGAGCTTATTGTATATTCATTTCAACAGTTTGGCTAAGGAATAGACCAGTGGTTTGCAGCACTTTATGGGATTCATGTGGCATCTTGCTTTGGTATTGTGTTTTCTTCTGTAATTTTAAGTCTACATGTTTTTTATGTATGTCATCATTTCTATTTGCTTCATCTTAACTAAATCAAATAAGGATAAAGGTAGAATACATTGAAAGTGCAGTGCTCTACCTAGGGTTTGTTTAGTTATCTATCTTTTCAGCTATTTGAAAAGGATCCCTGAGTTTTCATGCCCTTTTCAACTTCTCACCTGTCTAAAAGCTCTCCATCTCACTCAATTTGAAGTACCAAATCACTTGCCTACCTTGCCCCATAGAGGTCTCTGCAAAACTGAGTCTCATTCCCCAGACCCAAGTCTGCCTTTCACATTTGAGCCAACAAAACATCATCGAATTCAATCAAACACCTCTGTACACATACCTAGTCTAAAATTAGTCATTACTATAGTCATCTCAAGCTTTCATTGGCCATATTTTCCGAGATTTACAAGGAGAGAGCCCTCTCCCGACCTAGTACGGCTAGCTACCAGGTTAAGCTTGGTTTGATGTTACCCTAGATCCCACCTTTCTCAGCCCGAGGTAGATTTAGGCCCTAACACATTGTCACACAAGTGTCGTCTCAATCATGACTGATCAATCACGAGTGTCACATTTTTCGCTTGCATCGTCGGTCAGTCATGTTGAACATCTGTGTCCTGATGGTTTGGTCATTTTGTCATCAAGTCATATGAGTGTGTGTCTGTATGATCACCTATGAATCTTTCAACTGTTCACACACTAGCTACTTTTTCCGAAGTTCTGATAGCCAAACTCCTCATTGGCAGCCGGACCATCATCCTACTTTCGACTTGATCGACTGTCAACCAGAACAACACAAAAGCTCCAAGATAGTTCTTTCAAGTTGTGCTTCCCACAAGCAATTCAATCAACACTCATGTTGGCCACTCAGACAATCGACCGGCTGTTCATCCTAGAAATTGTGCAGCTCTCATGATTAGGCCTCCCACTTCCCATCAGTCATCTCAGCTCAGAAATTGCACAGAGATGATCAGCGGGCCGACCTCCCAACCTTAATGCAATTTTCCCATTGAGCAACTCCCAGCAATAGACTCCCGTTCCCTCCAAGAATTGCACAGTTTATGCTACCAGTGACTGAGCAGCCAACTGGAAGTTCCCACCGGGAATTGCGAAATCCTAGCTTCTAGTGACCCCAGTAGCCAAATGGCAGTTCCCTTTGGGAATGGCGCAAGTCTGGTTGCTAGTCACCCTAATAGCCAACTGGCAGTTCCCTCTGGGAATTGTGCAAGTCTGGCTGTGAATGACCCCAACAGCCAACTCGCAGTTCCCTCTAGGAATTGTGCAAGTTTGGCTATTAGTGATCTGAGAAAGAAATTGGTAGTTCCCTCTGGGAATTACACAGATATGGCTGCTAGTCTCCCGGGTAGTTCCCCAGAAAAATTGCTCAATCCCTGCCTGTTGAGCCCTCACGTAGCCCGACCCGTTCCTCTAGAAAATTGAGCGAATTTGGTTGTCTAGCCCCTGCTCACTGTTCATTTCGGAGAATGTGTAGAACATGCCTGCCTTGCTGTCCAGCAACCTGGACTGTTCCCCCCAAAATTTGCACAACTTTTCCTCCCAGCCGTGCTAGACCTTGCAGTCAGTCACTGTCGACTCAGATTGCCTGCCTCCATCTCTCAGTGACTCTTGCATAGCTTTCATCAGCAGTTTCCCAAAGCCATCATCCCCAATCATAGCCTTGCTGCCTCTCCGAGTCACTTGCATTCAAATGATCATGTGTCATGGTAGACTAGGAGGTTTTGGATTTGATGTTGTCTCATCATAAGTAACTGCAGGTACAAGTACACCAACAAACATGTCAAAACAATGAATGGGATGAACAAAGGGAGCACATGTAGATAGACAGGTTCACTAACATACGAATGAACGACGCATGCGAAGTGGACGAACGCGACGAACATGCACCTTCGCAAACAAGTGAGCTTGTCAAGCCTTCTAGCATGAAAGAAAGGAACAACATGCTAAAGCTTCATCAAGTGAACCAAGGACCATCGAAGACTCCACTCACTTCACCATGCGGAGGTGAAGCTATGGTACACAATAACTCAACTCTTAAAAGAATGGGGCTGTTCACACACACAATCCTCCCATGCACTAACCCGAGTTTCAAGGACTTCAAGGCTATAAAATTTCAGCACTTCACAAGAAAAACGAAGAGAAAAAATCCAAACTGAACCCAAGATGACAGGGTTACCCTGATAAAGGCTTCAAGGTTGAAATGTTGAGGCCACAGTTCTGGGAGCCAACTGATGACACCACAAATGGTTTTGAGGACAGAAAAACAGAAGTAGTCCATGACACGATGTCAACAGTGGATCTTGTATAATTACTTGAATTATGTACGCTCTCAATTCTGACTTGAACTACCCACCTTCTCCAATGTCACGACCCCCTTTCAACTCATGAGTAGAGCCCTCCTAGCAAGCTGAGAAAGAACTTCAAATGCCCAAAAAACTTTATGAGATGCTCGGCGAAGAAGAGATAGCAGGAAAAGGGAGAAAATGCAAATGCCCAAGAGACTTTATGAGATGCTCGACGAAGGAACTTTACGTTATTTATCCATGTTGCGAGTTATTCCTGAATGTTCTATCAACCATACGTTTAAGAATTTAAATCGACATTAGGTCAGGTTTATGAGATGCTCAGCGAAGAAACTTTACGTTATTTATCCAGGTTGCCAGTTATTCTTCCATGTTCTAACAACCATACGTTTAAGAATTTAAATCAAACATTCCTTTCACCTGCATAGAGAATTTTTAATTATTTTTAATTTAATTTTTTTAATTTCTATACGTGGCCATAAAGGACCCACAGTAAAATTTTAATTAGGATTTGGTAAAAAATTATTTTAAACATGCTTTAAACACTTGATTTAGATATGCAAGGAAGTTATCATTTTTAATTTCACACATTAATGGAGTGGCTACTATGAGAATATATCTGCATCTTTCAACTTAGACCATCCGATCAAAATGATTAATTGACAAATATATTAAAATGCCCAAGTCCAATAAAAAAGACACCTATCAATGTAATAAATTAATAAAATAAAATATAGCATTTTATATTTCAAATGCTAATAATAATGATAGTGAATTAAGATGTCCCATATATTTATTTTTTCAATAATAATAAAAATAAAATATTATATTTTATAAATATTAAAAATACATATAAAGCGATGAATATTTCAGTATCCTTTACGGGAAAAGTAATCTAAATTAAGTTTTCTATATACTTCATCTATCTTTCGTAAGTTTTAGAAGTCAGTTTTATAAAATTATTAAAACAAATATTCTTATTTTAGTTTTTCTAAACTGCAATGGTATTTTAATTTTTCAAAATGGGGGTCCAACAATGTTTGCGGATTGTTCATGATTTGATTTGAATTGATTAGGTTGGTTGAATTTATTGGGTTGGAATTTTTTTAAGTAAATATAAGGTATTGGATAGAAAAAATAGGGGTGAGATTACTTGTAAATCTATTTTAAATATTAAAATTCCAGAACTAAGAGTTAGTGATGGACTTGTTTTTATATTGCTTGTATCTTCCTGCATTATTGGTGTATGAGTGAGGCTTCCAAGATTTGAATAAGGGTGAGATTATTTGCAAATGGATTCCAAACACCAAAACTCGAGAGAAGCAGGTTGCTGACAAGACTTGCTTTCATATTGCTTGTATCCTCTTACGGTAAAGACGTATGACAAAAATTTAAACACTCATAAAACCTCTTACGGTAAAGACATATGACAAAAATTTAAACACTCATAAAACTTGCAAATATACCTTTGAAACACTCATCAATCATGTAATGAGATTTTAAATTAATTTAAATAGTTTGATTAGAACCGATTTATTAATTGATCATGGAATGAGATTTGATTTTAAATTAATTTAGGTAGTTTGATTAGAACTGATTTATTCGCTGGAGCTTTTGAGTGCGCACAACGTATTCGATAAAAAGAGCAAAGTAACACCTTGGAACGTTATAACGGTGATATACGTAGTAAGACTTTCGGTCATGGTGTGGGAATTTTTATTTCCTCTAATTTATTGAAAGAATTAATTTATTTATTACCTGCAACTTGCTGTAGGCTATGCCTTCAATCGACAATGGATACTTGCTTGGATATCTACAATATTATATCGTAGTCTAGATTTACAACGTTCGGTAGGGGAGAGGTGGAGAGGTAAGGTAAGAATTTCAAATGTGCAATATCTGTGAAATTTGATGGTTTCTGCAATATTTTAATGTTCGTTGTGATCATTTTCAAAAAGAAAGATGATTATGGTTTCTGCAATATTTTAATGTTCGTTGTGATCATTTTCAAAAAGAAAGTTGATTAGGAAGGAAATTACTTGACTATTTCAGTTTTGATCATTTTGACCAAGAATAAAAAATATTGATTAGCATGGAAATATTTTTGAAGATTTTATGGACAAATTAGCAGGATACCCCAATTTACCTATTAAATTCTATTCAGGTAGAAAGACATGTAGGTTGCTGTTAAATTAGAGATCAACCCCACCTTCACAAATTTTTAAATTATATATATGCAAACGAAATACTACAGAGCAATGAACGTACCGTCAGACGCCCAAGCTGACTGCCTATCTAAAATAATCCTTTTAATGCACAAAAATGGCAGCACATATTTAAACGAAGTGAAGTTGTTAATTCTCTCTTGGGCAGCCGCTGATATTTTAAACACAAGCCGATAACATGACAGGGGAGGACCGGGACCATCCTGGCAAGAGTTATATTGAGTTTGTTGGGTCAGTTAATGTCCACGGCTGTATATACTTATCATTGGATTTAAGTGAATAAATTATCAAATTGTGTGCAGTTTTTGTTCATTTATGGTCATCTAAAGTCGATTCTCTAAGCCATGCTAGTTAGAGCATCCAAAGTAACAACAAATAATTGTGAAGCTATAATTTCATTAATGTATGGAACAATATATGCCATTCATTAAATTGCTAAATGTAAAAATTTACATATATCTCTATATATTAATAGAATTATAAATTTATAATTATTAGTCCTTGCCATCTGGCATCCGGCAGGGACTATAGTGATCGATAGGACCCCCACTTAGCATTACTTGACCCCTGCGTTTCTTTGTTATATGGCGGTTAGAGAGGAGATATGCTAAGTTGCGTTTGCAGTCGTTCTTTGGCCATCGTGCGCCATCTTATTTGGCCTCTTCCCGAGGCGGAAGAGGCCGGACCATAGCTTAAAGGAATAAACCCGGTGCATTTTCGCGCTAACCGTCACGGTCTCTGGTTTTAATGCTAGCATTACTTCTGCCCGGTATGCGGTTTAGTAAAGCTCGGTGTTCCCTCTTGCAATGTTCTACATTGGCAGCTGGTGCATGCCATGATGCACCATGGTTCAACAGCTGTTAGCCTTCGTCGCACTTGTCAAAGCCCAAAGCCGTTGAGGCCTCTGCGATTGCTGATGAAGTTGCTGAACGGGAGGAACCCTTTGCGATTGCTGATGAAGTTGCTGAACGGGAGGAACGGGAGGCCTCTGCGATTTCTGATGAAGTTGCGAAAAGGGGGAGGGCTTCAAGTAATAGTTCCTCGAAACCATTTCCCAGATCTCCTAGCTCTTCAGGTAAGCTTTTGAACTGTGGCTTCGCCAGTCTCAGTACTCGCAAATTGCTTAGTTGCTGAATACATTGGGAAGAGATTTTTATTACTAGCCTGCTGAATCATACGAACCTGCTTTTAAATTTTATTTTATTGGCTTTAGGTTTCTGAGGTTTTGTCCTCGTTATCTTTGTTACAGATTCTGGGGACTGGGATGGATACGCAAGATACATTCCCATCTGTTCTGCTGTTTTTTGATCAACAGCGCTTCATATTCAATGCTGGAGAGGTGAGTTCAAGTTAAACTAAAATATCATAGCTTTACCAGGCCATAAAAAAATAGAGAGCTTTCCACACAGGACTGGAGTCCCCGATGGTGGGGATATCTGCTTTCGGTATAGCGTTAAAATTACCGATTGAATCCATGTCGCGAAGGCAATTCAAGCACTTTGAGGGTTTTGAAACTGTGACTACTGGTTGGTACTTGCAACTATTGATTCCTAGACAAAACAGGCCACTAGTCGCTTCCTTTTGAACTCAATGAATCGCTTACAGTCATAGGTTATGCGGCTTTTGGGTTAAAAGTATGGGTAATCGTGCTGGTATTTTCAATGTATTTGAACATAAAATCTGGTCAACATGTCTCTGAATGGACTATTTTTTTTGTATCAGGCGCTGCAACGCTTCTCTGCTGAACACAAATTCAAGCTATCAAGAGTGTCTTTTGTACAGTTGCTTTCTGCTGCTTGGGGTTTCTGTCTGGTACCGAGCTTAACGTTTCGCCTACGCTGCACAAGGATAGTTCGAGGGACTTCTGATGTTGAAAGGAACACTATGTTCCAAGGGCCACTTCCGGAACGTAAACCCTCATCAGCATAATCCCAAATTTTGTAAAGCTTTGCCTCTTATTTCTAAAAGGCTTTAGTTTTTTAAATTGTTTCTTTCTTTTCCTTATTGAAGATTGTTCGCTGTCACATAGGTGGGCTACTCAAAGAGGAAACCCTCCCAACTCATGTAAAAGCTCCTCCTTTGGCAGCGTTCCAATGGTGTATAAGATGGTATTCTGAATTTTCAAAACGTTTTTCTGATTTTGTGCTGTTTTGTGGCAGCGATTGCTATCTGAACTGGCTGTTTTGAACTTCAGAGTGCATTGCATAGAATTGGTGCGGAAAAAGCTGAATGCAGTCTAAGGGAGTTGCCAGATAACATTTTTGTGTTTGGATGAAAACATAAGCATGTTAATGGAAGCATTTTGTTGACAAGAAGTCAGGCTTCCTCTTTAGTTGTAGGCTCAGATGAACTCTATCCATTGGCCATAATTTTAGTTGACACTTTTTCGGTGTCTTTTGTACAGTTGCTTTTGAGAGTAATTGCTTATTTATATATTGGCAAATGTTTAAGCGAAACTGTTGGTGTCAAAATCTGTAATGCAGGAGCAATATCTAGACAAGCTATTTTTTAATCCTTTGTTCCAATATTTCTGTGTATGCGTATCTTTCAAATCTCATATATTGAATGGTTCTATCTTGGGCTGTTCTTAGGCCGAATAATCAGTGACACTCTTATTGTTACTGACAATTTTGTAATTTTAGTTGACACTTTTTCGGTGTCTTTTGTACAGTTGCTTTTGAGAGTAATTGCTTATTTATATATTGGCAAATGTTTAAGCGAAACTGTTGGTGTCAAAATCTGTAATGCAGGAGCAATATCTAGACAAGCTATTTTTTAATCCTTTGTTCCAATACTTCTGTGTATGCGTATCTTTCAAATCTCATATATTGAATGGTTCTATCTTGGGCTGTTCTTAGGCCGAATAATCAGTGACACTCTTATTATTACTGACAATTTTTGTTTGTTCTAGTTTTAGGGATTTGGCATTTTGCATGTTTTCAGGGAAGCATGCGGTTTTCAAGAAGCACATATTAATTCTTAATGTTCAATCTGAGATGCAACTATCTTGGTCGAGAATACTTGTGACTTTATGAAAAAGCAAATTCATGCTCCAAGCTCGTCTTAGTCATCTCTTGTCATGACATGGCACAGTACATTGTTGCTGGGCAACTCTTTAATGCAGTGGAACTAACTTGTAAAAGTAACTTGGCAGGGACTTGCTGCGATGCAGCTTCCCTTGTTTATAGAGTAGTCTGCAAAAAAGAGGAACTGCCAAAAAGAGGAATTGAATTGACAATCAAAAGTGGCCAGAATCTAAGTAATTTTTTTTTTCAAAAACTCTTAAAAACACAATATTTAAATCATATTTTTAATAATGATAATAAATTCAATGCCATCAAAAACTTCCAAAACACCTAAAATTATAAAATTTATTCATAACTAAAACCCAAACCAATTAGATAATGTATCTGATAGGGTTGCAACCCCTAACTAGGCCAGCCGTACGCCTACACTAAGGACTACATTGAAAATTGTTACGCAAATAGGGTTGCAACCCCTAACTAGGCCAGACGTACGCCTACACTAAGGACTACATTGAAAATTGTTACGCAAATAGTAGGCACGTGTTGCTTATTCCTCACAACACTCTCACAAATATTAGGGGAAGTGGACACTGGGGGTATGCCTACCACCCATTCTCTGCCATAGTGGCTGCCAAACCGAAAAGTCGCGACGGCTGACAGAATACTGACTAAAACCAGATCATCTCAGAAATCGCACCTCAAATCCACTGGTAGGTATTGTTCTTAACTTTATATTTGTGAAACAAAATCATAGGTAGGGATCAAGGCTTACGGGCAAAGGCCAGGGCAGTCGGGAGGTAAAAACATCCTGTGACGGCACAGCACTGGGCGTCCGACTCCTGAGTGTGATGTTGTGACCGTCCCGGCCATGGACGCCCGTATCGCTTTCTCCCCACAACGTTTCGGTGACGCCATCGTGCTCTTTTCCCGCCGCTAATATCGGATTATGGATACCACCTGCGCACGAATATCGCTGTAAGGCCGTCATGCCAAGACCGGGCGCACCCGCACAGAACGCGACAAGTCACCCCACGTACCATCATATGACGGGTGGCCGTGGTCCCAAAAACTCTTTACTAAATTTTAAACAAAATTCATCAAAAAAAACCCTTGCATGAGATGGAAAAAACTACGGCATGATATGGAGATGGCGCAGAGTTTGGTGAAACGAGGAAGACATGGTGTGACTATGTTTTAGGGTGCACACCTCTGAGCTTGTGTGCACGTCGAGGACATGGCGTAATGTATGAATGGTATGATTGTGCGAAAGGGACAGTTGCAACGGGCAGTTCTCTTGTAACGAGAGTTGCACTAATTCTTTGTAAACTCCTGGTGTAAGTTTCTGGGTGTTAGGCTGAATTGGGCCAGCCACATATAAATCTACTTGTGTTCATGTGATGTCATGAGCACTTAGCATTGGGTTAAAAAAAAGAAAAAGACTTAATTGAATGATGTAAGTGTATGTATATTTCTTTTTTCTAAATAAGGAAAGTTTAGACTTAAATATGAATTTTTTAGTGCTCTCTTTCTCAGTGAGCGTTTATTGAAAAATTAAAAACATGGCAAAATATTTAATATATGTAATTTTTATTAAATAGAATTTCAAAAAATGACTAATTTATCTAGTACTTGATTATCACAAATCCTAAAAGCGAATCCCACAAACAGAATAAAGACTTTTGACCAAATATACAAATAGGGTCAAGCCCCTAAAAAAGGACAAAAAAATGCGAAAACGACCCTCATATCTCCAATCCCAAAACCGAATCCCACAAACAGAATAAAGATATTTAACCAAATATACAAACATGGTCAAGCCCCTACTGCACAAAAAAGACAAGAACTTGCGAACTAACTACCCTCATATCTCCAATTGTCAATTTCTCAAGAAAGTGCCATTGGAAGGACATGGTAATATATCTTACAAGGGATCCCAATGCACCCTTCTTTTATTAACATATTGACTGCAACATTATGTTCTTTATATATGTGGGAGACAGAGATCCTAGGAAAAGATGAAATCAGAGTCCTAATCCTTATCATCGAGTGTGAAAGGGTTGGAACATGCAGGGTGGATCGCTAATTCACCCACTCAACGATCAGCATAGAATCTCCAAGCACATCAATCTCGGCAATTTCCAGCCACTTGGGACCATAGAGGATACTCCAAAATGCTAGTAACTATGCTTTTGTATTAGAACTATTTCTACTACAAAATTTAAACTTACAGAAATCATCAGGCCTCATCACAATCAACATCCCGCCACCATATCTCCTTGAAGATGACGCCCCATCAAATAAGCTCATTGGTAACATGTTCCATATATTCTTCATAATTATGCATCTTCTTGGTTCCTTATCAATGAGAGGGCCCTTCTCTAAAAAGAATGTTGAGGTCTTAATGCTAGTGACCCTCATGTCCTGCTCCTTCTGGTTAAAAATAGTAACATCTCTCGCTCTTCAAATTCTCCATATTATATAAAAATGAAGAGATCTATATTCCTTGTGCTCCATCAACCACGTTGGTGAGAAATCACCCACCAGGGACTGATTCGACGTTGCATATATATGGATAATGTCTAGGACCTCCCACACAACAAAAACAAAAGAGGACTTAAGAAAATGGTGGTTTATGTCTTCCAAATATACTAGACATGAAGTGCATCTTCCGAGCCCTACAAATTCTCTCTTAAGTAGATTTTTCCATATGAGGATTTTATCATGGACCCCCGACCAACATAAAAATTTCAACTTTAGTGGGATGTCACAATTCTGTGATACTTGAAACCAACTAGTCTGGGGATGAAACGATTGCTCATGCGATAGGTATGAGTATATTTCTTTGATTATAAGTTGTCCTTTGACCATATTTCCATTCCAAGTTAACTCATATTCCTCCTCTACTAAAGTAATACCAATAAACTTAAGGAGAAGAATGTATTTTTTCCATTCGTCATCTAACTCACTAGAAAGACCTATGTCCCTTGCCCCTCTCGAACAATTGAGCTATAAATCAGGGCCTCTTTGTTGTAGAATGTAATTAGGTTTGGTCTTTGTAATGACCTATAATTATTGTAAATGATGTAATGAAGAAAATAATTTATTATTGGCTTGCTTCATAGGTTTCATTAGAAAGGATGTTAGGTCCCTATACTACTAGTGTAACCCCTTATTGTTCTAGTGCAAACCCCTTATTGTATTATTGTACCCATACAGTTCCCATGTTGTTATTATTATGCTCCATAGAAGCCAACTATTGTTATTGTTGTGCCCCTACAATATTATTGTTATGTAGGCTCTTATTGTATTCAGACCCCTTACACTCCCATATATAGAAAGGAGGTCTTGTCAATTGTATCATCGAATAATTGTTCATTTGTGTAATGTAAAGGAGGTTTCCCACTCGAAGAGGTTGATTTTGAAGTCACTGATCTATATTTTCTATCTTTTTGTGAGCTGGTTTCATAACATTTAGTATCAGAGCTTTGGATTCAGGGTTTCGTTGCTCCAAATAGGTCAATGTAGGATTTTTGCTATAATGTTTTCTCTGCAAAGTTTCAGAAGCTAAAAAAGAAAAAACCCATTTGAGCCGAAATTTCTCTAAACCTCGAGTCCTAAGTTAAGGTCTTGTGTCGCTATATTTTCGAAGACATGATCTGAGAAAGTTAGGATTTTTTGCAAGCTCCAGAATTCCATCTCAAATATGTCATCGTGGAATTTTCGCTATAATTGTTTTTCTACGAAGGTTAAGACTCTAAAATTAAAATCCTTTTGAGCCAAAATTGTGGTGAAGCTCAGGCCCGAATTTCAGAACTTATTTCTCTACATTCTTAGAGATATGGTCCAAGACATTTAAGGTTTTTGTAGGCTCCCGAATTACATCCCAAACATGTGACCTTGGGCAAATTGCCATAACTTTCTCTCTGAGCATCAAATTGAAATTTCATAAGAAGTTACAAAAAGAGGACATACAATAATTTTCTGTGTACTGTTTTCAGGTCCTAAGGTCAAAACAATGACACATGGCACTTCGTACAAGTTCTCTATACTAAAAAGGTATATAATCATGTCATCTTGGGATATTGGGCATAACTCTTTCTTGGAGAATCCCATTTAGATTAGACTGGTGGCATTAGAAAGAGGACACAGAGGGCTAACACAGATCGCAATTTCATACCTTGGAGATACAAAATTTAGGAGATACAACAGATTCGAGATCGAGTTGCTAAAAGCTTGAAAATGAATGACTCAAATAAAGAAAATAGAAACACGTAGTAAGCAAAATTCAAGGGATGATTTGAAGAATGTCATTGAAGATATGATCAATAAGATAGATGGTATAGAAGAAAAATTGAATGGAAACCTAGAAGATTTGAAGAAAGACATGGAAGGTTTGAAGGAAAGTGGGACAAAGTCACTACAAAAAAGGCTTCCTAATGTCGAAAAGGTAGTAGAGGAAACTCATGATGAGAACAAAAGAAATGTTAGTCATGATTTCATAGACTCTAACGTTGGATTGAAGACCCGCTATATTCCAAATATAGATATGAGGAAATATGATGGCAAGGATTCGGTAACTTGGATACTAGAGATGGAGCAATATTTTTATCTACATGATGTGCAACTTCCACAAAGGGTACTTATTACATCTTTATATGTTGGCATTATGATGCATATATTGTCCTTGATGGCAAGTAACTTGTAACATAACAAGTATATGCTAACTAGATGAATCTACATGTCATATCAGAGGTGGCAGAATGATGGAACAGAGATATCAAAAGTGACAAAATGATGGAACAGAAAGATGGTGAAAGATTTACGAATCAGAATCAGAAGCTTGATATAAGAAATTAGGTGTTGTCCTTGATGGTAACGTACCTGATGAGTTTTCATTGATGACAACCTATTTGATGAATGAGCCGCTTGATAAAGGTATAAATTGGATGTGACAAAATGCATGGTAGTTGTGTTTACAGAGGTGATAAAATGCAAGGTAGTTCAGAGGAATTAGTTGAGAAGTGATGTATGATGGCAACTCACATTATAACATGTCAATTCAGAGGTAACAGAGTAATGGCACAGAAGAAAAAGATTGAAGAAAAAGAATGTTTTAAGTTGTATATGTTGCTTAACCTCATCTAATTAGCATATACACGTGGGTACACATAATAAAAAGAGCATATATATATGCACACATTTTCACATAAGAAAAAGTGCATATGGGATGGAAAATTAAGGTTAAAGAATGACAGGGGTTCCTACCATTGTATTGGCCCACAGTAATGAGAACGATAAAGAATATTGATCTAGTCAAGGAATACAATCGGCATAACTATGGTTTTGACTTGAGGTATTGAAAAATGATAAAACTATATCAGGAGGTGAAGATTAAAGTGTGAGAGTGTGTAAGAAATGAAATGTTATGAAGAGTTAGATCAAAATCAAATATGCATGTTATGGGTTTTTTATGTTTTGTTTGATCTGAACTAAGTATGCACCTGAGTGTTTGATGATGAATGAGATATAATGATGGATCAAGATCATGAGACCTGAATTGACTTATCATTGTATGGTATGATAATGGATAGTCTAGATCTAATTGCTAATGCATTTTTTATCGTTTAAATGCTATAATATGAGTATTTCTGAAGTCTTGAAAACTTGCAAAATTATAATTCATTATTTACAGATCTATACACAGGTTCGACTCAGTGAAGGCACGTATACACGCAGTTTCGACACTTCCAATTAGCGTATGTAGAGGAGGGGCTTGTTGTTTAGAAATGACAGATCTATTTGAATAGTGCTATTGTTTTACTATTGTTTGTCAATGATGTCTTCATTAGATCTGAAGTAAAACTAATTGTATAAGGAGATTGAGTCTGACTTACTGATTGATTGAGTAAGAAGGGTGATCTTTGCTACTATCTGTTTAAAGCTCTATAATATGACAATAGATCTTCATAATGTCTTTGGTTTGTACATTTTTTGGTTCAGAAGTTTTATGATTCTGTATATTTAGAGGTATATGCAGGTTGGGTTAGAGAAAGTAATGTATACACACAGGGTGTCCTCATTGAAGTAGCGTATACATTTTGACATATTATTTTTGAGGTTGCAGTTGGTTCTGGTTGATCATGTAGTGTTCCAAGATCAGTTATGTGTACTCGTTATAGTGATCTAACTATTCGAGTTGATAGGTTTATTTTTTATTAAGTGTCGCTTAATTGGGTTTTCAATGAATAGTTGATTCAGTTGTATCAGATTTGATGATTGGGTGATTCAGTTGTGTCAGAGGTTTTAGTGATTTTTTGATTCAGTTGTGTCAGAATTTTCAATGATTGGTTGATTTAGAAAGTGATGATTAAGCTTCAGTTAGGTCAGAGATTGATGATTGGGTTTCAGCGATTGATTGATTTAGATGTATCAATGATGGATGAATATGTTATAGTGATGATTTACAGTTTTGAGTTTTGATATTGCGCTTAATTGTTGATAATGGGTCCAGTATGAAAATTTTATGAAATGTGGCCCACAAGTTATGATGTGTTGAACCAGGTGGATCGAGTCTAAAAATTTGATGAAACATGGTCCATGGAAGATTCTGAGGGTTGGTGCCTTTAGTGAGGAAGTAAAGGCTTCCTGCCAGTAGTAGTTGTTGATTAGATCAGGGGGTTGTAGGTTGCTTCTAGTAGCAGCTGGATAACACGTGAAGGTTGTAGCCTTCTGTAGGTCATTGCCTACATAGTGGTAAACATATTAGCTAGTATAAGAGCTAGGGGGTTGTAGCTCCCTTTCAGTAGAAGCTGGAGAATGAGAGAAGGTTATAACCTTATGTATGTGGGTTCCTGCATACTGGTATGAGTCGATGCCAGTACAAAATTGTAAACTGTATTTTCTTTATATTAAAAAGAAGACAGAGACGACAACAATAGGTGGTTTTCTCCCGCATTAGGTTTCCACATTAAATCTTCATGTTTATGTGTGTTGCTTATGTGTGATGGTTTATTTTGTTATTAGAGAACATGGTTATTGTTTATCTAATGTTTAATAAAGTACTAATGGACTGGATGAAGACAAACATAAGATGAATTAATTAAATCATAATTTCACTGGATATAGGCTAATTGTCTGAAGAAAGGTCATGTATACACACATGTTACTTTTAGTAAAGTCACGTATAAAAATCTGAATATGAAATTTAAAAATCTATTGACTTGGAAATACTGATACCCCCCCCCCCTCTGAGTATTTTTCCCAACAATTGGTATCAGAGCGGGTCCTTTGGCAGAAGCTTTATCTCTTGAAGAAGATCCCTTGTAACAATGGGAAAGAAGAAAAAGAGGAAATCACCTCAAAAGAAGAAGAAATCTCAAAGGAATAGTGACAACAAGAAAGACAATCAGTTACTAGGTGGAAGCAATTATTTAGATTCAGAATCACCTTAGATTGAAGATGAACAAGAAAAACAATTATCAGGTACTAATTTTTGGTCCTCTGGTGATACATTTATCTATTCATGCAATATTGAAGATAATGAATGTGCCAGTGAAAAAATTGAATTTTCTCTTATGGGTGAAATTGAAAGAAATCTAATAGAGGAAAAAGTTAAAAGTCTCATAGATAGAATTACAGATCAACAAGATTTATTTGACAAAAGGGAGTGTACGTACAAAGAAGAGGTTACTAGGTTAAAAACTCAATTGGAGGATGGAAACAAAATAAGGAAGCAGTATAAGGAAAAGGAAGATCAATGTCAAAGGTTACAGGATGAAGTGACATGATTAAGAAGTGAAGTGAATGAAAAGGATACAAGAACCAAGGAACTTAAAGAAAGAACTAGTTACTGTGAAGGTCTTCAACCTAAGTTCGTCTCTCTAAAAGAAGATATTGAAAAAACAAACAAGCAGAATGAAGAACTACTTCAAGCATTTGAAGAACAAGAAAATGAGATTCTCAACTTAAAACAACATGTGGAAGAAGGAAGAAAAGTTGAAGAAATCATGAAGAGGCAGTATCTGGAAAAGGAAGAGCAATATCAGGTTGAGGTAAATATGCTAAAAGGTAAATTAGAAGAAAAGGATAAATTTTACGATTTCAAGATAGTACTAAGATTTTGGATAATATTCTTAGTAGTCAAAGGTCTCCTTCCATCAAATCTAGTCTTGGTTTTCATGAAATTGTTAAAGGTGAATCTAGCTCACAAAATGAGGCAAGGAATTCTAATGCAATATCTGAAATGCTCTACAAGAAGATAGGAGGGCAACCCCATCAACAACCAAGGAAAGAAAGTCTTCAAAGAAAATCATTTACTCCAAACTATGGAAGTGTTAATCGATTCTTTCCTCTGATGAATAATGTTGAATGTTCTATCTATCATAATTTTGGACATGTTGTAGCTATGTGTCGAAGTAGAATGTTTCAAGCTAATAACAGTCTCATAGAAAGATCATCAGCTTCTAGGTACTTTAGGGGATATTGCTTTTCTTGCAATATGTTTGGTCATAGAGCCATTGATTTCTATAGAAGGAATATGAAACATATAAGTTGTTATGATTGTAACAAGTTTGGGAATATAGAGAAAGGATGCACGAACAAGTTTATGGATCGCCAAAAACAATATGGTAAGCAAACAAATAACCACATTTATATTAGAAAATCTGAAAAATATGAATTCACCAAGAATCAAGAAAAGGAGATTAGATAAGATGTGATCTTGTTATCTGCTCATTCGAAAACAAGAATGATAGTGGATGTGCTCATCACATTACTAGAGACAAGAGAAAAAAATGGAGTCTCTAATGAAGAACCATCATGGTAATGATATTCTTGGAACTGACGTTTCAGTAAATGTTCTAGGACCATGTACTATCAAAACAGACTCAAGAGGAACTGGAATTATGAAATTTCAGTTTTCCAATTTTGATAAGCATATATTATGAAGACAAGTAGCATATATGCATGATTTTGAAACTACACAATCTCGTATATGTTGGTTTGATGAAGAAGTAGTGGGACAAACTCAGAAAAAGGGTCTGATATGGTTCAGACAATTATCAATTATCTTTTCTGGTTTTTATGGTTGATGATTACAGTCTGTGGATGTTATTTAGAAGTTATTTTTACCCTGATAAGTTTTTGATGGCTTCATGTATAACTAGTTGATGATGATGCCTTGATGATTCATACTAATATATGCAATGATTAGATCTGATAGTGAACAGTTGGCACAAGTTCAGGGGGAGAATATGCTATGCTTATAATAATTCATTGTTGGCATTATGTTTAGAAGTCTTTGGTACATAATGATTCCTATCATTGGTGAGGATGCTTATGTTGTTGAAGTGTTTAAATGATGCATCATGCGATGTTACAGTTTTGATGCTTTTGATCAGATTTGTGGATGACTCTTTTGATGATGCATATAGTTATGTTTCTTACATAGTGATCTTCATAAGTTCAAGGAGAAGAATAAATATTAAGTACACATCTTCATTATTTAATGATGTTAAGTGTCACTCATGTTGTTGCCATCATGCCTTCAAGGATGCATAAATTTCATATGGTGTACTTATGGATGGGGATTGCACTTGATGGTATCAAGAAAGTTTGACAAAATCATTGTGAGCTCATGGTTTTAATTTCAGAAGCTAGATACATATTTCTATCCCTATGTTAGATACATGGACAATTACTTAAGTTTCATATTGGTAAATATTGTTGGTTTTCCAAGAGAATGGTGTTATTGCAAGTTTCATGAAGACATAGCTATTTGAAGACATGGCTAATTGGAGACATGGCTTAACTAGTCACATAATGATGATGACTTCTTGCTTTATGATGATAGGTTTAATACTCACATATGTTGATTATCATGATTGATTCTTATCAGATGTGGGATGTTAGAAGCTCCCTAGTGATGTGTTGTAAAGGCTACAACCACCCTCCAAAATTTTGGCCCGCACCAATTTCGGAACCTCCCATGAAGAGTTTCACTTGATGATTGCACACACTCAGGTTCACTCCATGAGTTCGTGTGAGTCTTTAAATTTTCCTTGAATGTTTATTGCACTCAAGTCTCTACATGTTGATGTCTGAGTCATGCTTATGACCATTTTCTGGTTATGCTCAAGGTCTTTGCTACGTATGTGTCTGTTGTGTTTGCCATGAAGGCATTTGTTGCACTCACACACGGAGTCATATTCATTGTGTTAGTGTCAGTATTTGCAGCCTTCCTATAGTGATCAAACATGCTCTTACAAAGTGATTTTAAGGTGTTGAGGTCAAATTTTGTCATTTCAGTGAGTCTTCAAGCAAAATTTGGTCACTAGGTATTAGCTCTAGGGTTTGCATTTACTCCTGTTAAAGTTGTCCAAATGTCGGTCCATGTCACCATTCAACTAAGTGTACCATCATTCATAGGCTTTTCATCATCATTTCAAGTTCTAATGGGTCATTTTACGCCTTGTTCATGCTTCAGTTGTGCCTAGGTAAGGTTCATTTCCCTCTCCTAGGGTTTTGAAGGTAACGCCTCTTGGATGGTCAAATCATCAGCAAAACTCTTATCCTGATGTTCATACACCTTCCCCTATCATTGATGTACCTTATTAAAGATTTCCCATAATTGATATCCCTCAAATTCCTCATTTTCGCACAAACCCTAGTTTCTTGCTAGAATTTGACAATTTTCTAGGCTAGGCCTATGTTTTTCCCTTTTCGACCCCTTTCCCTCACTCAAATCTTTGAAATTCCACTTTCCCCTACTTCTGAACATCCATCCCTACTCCCCAAAATTTTCTCAAGAATTTAGAAGCCCCTTATCCCCTTCATTTCTACAAATCCCCTGTTCCACACATAGGGATAGGTTTTACTCCAATGATGTTTCTGAGCAAGAAAAGATGAATTTGGGAAAAATGAGAAAGGTTTTTGTCCACAATAGGCATAGGAAGAAAAAACTCCTTATTTTTTTACACATGTGTCATGGTTTTATAGAAATGTCAAAAATACAGTTGCCTTAGGAGAATTGATGCACCTCTGAAGTGACCTTGGGAAAATCAAGATTTCTCCTAGCTTGGTTGGCCAAATAACTCGTTTGATGAATCAAATGATAACTAGACACAAAACTATGTCAAGTTATTGGCGTTCTTGTGGAAAATATCCCATAATTCTATGGTTTAATCCTTAGTAGAGATTGGTCTGAAAAGATTCATGGCTATTTCACAACAGACTAGTTCCATATGTGGCTACCTTATAACGACAAGCCAAATCAAATCAAGGTCGACTATGAGAAACATCAAAAGTATATCGTCATAAAACTGGAGGGAGAAATTGAGCTTGTTGCATACAGTAACAATATCATTGGAAATTATTCAGTTGAGTCATTCCTAAGCAATTCTAATGTGAATACTTCACCCTTTTTGGAAAATTTTGTTACATCACAAGTCGAAAACTATTCTCAAGCCGATTCTTCTAAATGTATCAATTTTGTACATTAACATGTGGTTGAGTCTTTATTTTGGAAACTATATTTTGATGGATATAAATCTAACGATGGACCTAGAGTAGGTTGCATATTGGTTAGCCTCGAAGGGGAAAAAACTATGTTGGCATGCAGAGTTGAATTTGAATGCACAAATAACACTATTGAATATGAAGCATTAGTTCAAGGGTTGTACAAAGCCATCGGCCTTGAAATCAAATATCTTCAATTATTTGGAGATTCAGAAATTGTAATTAAACAAGTGAGGAATACTATACACTATCTCTTCGAACATTTGAAACATTATCAATCTCTAGTCCAAGACCTCACCTCTCATTTTACAGAATACAGCATTTCCTTGATTCCAAGACTTCAAAATGCAAGTGTCGATCTCTTAGCTAACATTGCATCCAAGCTCATTCCACTAGGAGATTATAGTCTTGATCACTTTTCTATAGAATTAATTTGTAGACCTTCTATTCCCGAGAACATCACCAATTGGAAATTTTTTATTAATGATTCAGATATCATAAATTTTCTAACATCTGATGGCTCTTATGATGATCATACAATAGATGAAGATTAGCATGACAACCATCTTAAATAGGAAACAATAACAAATTCCATACTTAAATCTGTGGTTAAGCTGGAAGATTTATATGATCTTAAGGACAGATTCAAGAAACCTACTAACTCAAAGCTTCAAAGTTCAACTTTTAGTATTGAATTAGTTAATCTTGGAACTAACCTTAAACCTAAAAATATTAATCTTGGACTTGATCTTACATTTGATGAAAAACTATCCTTTATTCATTTGTAAAAGAAATACAAAAATATTTTTGCTTGGAACTATGAAGATATTAAGACATATGATACTTCTATCATTCAACAAACCATTCCTATGATATCTGATGAAAAGGCTGTATAACAAAAGTTGAGAAAGAATCACCTAGATTGAGAAAATCAGATCAAATCTGAATTGAATAAGCTTCTCAAAGCCAAAATAATTTTCCTATCAGGCATTCAAGGTGGGTTTCTAACCTTGTTCCAGTCAGGAAAAAGAATGGTGATATTTGAATATGTATAGAATTTTACAATCTCAACAAAGCTTGTCAGAAGGACATCTTTCCATTACCTCCTATGGAATAGATACTGCAATTAGTTTCAAGATCAGAACTAATGTCTTTTCTGGATAGATTTTTAGGTTATAATCAAATTCACATACATTTAGATGATCGGCTAAAGACCACATTTCGATACAAATGGGGAACATATGATTATCAAAAGATGTCATTTGGATTAATTAATGATGGTGCAACATTTCAGAGAGCCATGGATATATCTTTCAAAGGTTTGGTGAATAAATCAATGGTAATTTATTTAGATGACATAATTGTGTATTCAAAAAAGTGCAGTAATCATTTAAAGGATTTGAAACAAATCTTTGAGTGTTTTTAGAGATATGGAATTTCTCTAAATCCCAAGAAATATTTCTTTGCTTTGAGTGAAGCAAAACTTCTTCGATTTATTGTATCTAAAGATGGCATTCACATTGATCCTGATAGGATAAAAGAAATTTTTGAAATCTCTTTGCCTCATAATAAAAAATCTATGCAATGTTTCCTAGGTCAGATAAATTTTGTCAAGAGATTTGTCCCTAACTTTTCACAAATTGTTTTACCCCTCAAATCTATGATTAAGAAAAAATTTGTTTTTAAATGGGGAAATACAGAGCATGAAGCTTTTAATCTCATCAAACAAGCAATCATAAATGCTCCCTCTTTAGCAACTTCGTTTTTTTCTAATCATTTCATTTTATATATCTTTTCTTCTGAGATATCATATGCAGCTATATTGACACAAGTCAATGATGACAAAATCGAAGCACCAATTTCCTTCTTTAGTTCCAATTTGGAGGGGGATGAATTAAATTATTCAAATTTTGAAAAGAAAGATTTTGTTGTTTCCAAATCAATAAAACATTTCAGACTCTTTCTTCTCAAAGCTCACACTGAGGTAGTAGTTCCATTATCAACAGTGATAAATTTACTAATGCAAAGAGAAGTAGGTGATAAAAGAGAAAATTGGATAACATCACTCCAAGAATATGACATTGAGATCAGACTAGCTAAAATTCTTAAAGGTCAAGGTTTTTGCAAAATGCTAGCAGGAACATGCAACTTACCAACACTACAAGATTCAGGGGATGATATACAAATATGTGAGGTAAGACTCAATGATATTGAATCTAAATATGTTGATATCATCTTCTATTTGAAAAATGGGTATGCCCTTTGTTAGCCTCCTATTGCAATAGGTGTTCATATTTCATAATTGACAGTTGAAAGTGCCACATATGTCATCCTTTCATGCTGCAAGGTTCCATATTTCCAAAAAGAGGCCAAAAAAGAGGCCATGAAAGTGTGCTAGTCTATATGCCACTGTTGTATTCCAATTTTGATGAGTCATTCCATTTTTGAAGAATTTTCAGTTAAGGGAAGGCCAAACAGCTTAATCTTGGCCTCTCTGGGTTTCAATTTCTTGTTTTAGAATATAGAGAATGAATATCTGTCCAAACTGTTTAATCTTGGCAGATTTGTAGATAAGTAGAGAAAAAATGGTGCTGAACAGCTTAATCTGAGCCCCTGGATTCAATAAGGATTGATTTAGATAGGAGGATAGCAAAAAGAAAAGTTGAAAAGCTGGGTTTGCTAGTTCAAGTGCACCCAAACCAAAAAGAAGAAAAAATGCTAGGTAAGTAGGCTGAGTAGGTAGCCTTGTGGTGGCAGAATGATGGATTGTGATCCATTTTATATTTTCAAGTGTTATATCTACTCAATCACAATTGCAAGGAAAATTCCATTTAGAGCAGCTCAAGCGAGGCATGTCTAATTCCCCCTTCATCCTATTCCCCAAATCATTCACTAACTTCCCCAAAGAGGTCAAGATCTGCTTGATATCTCTTTAATTCATTATGTTTCATATCATTTCCCTTAGTAAAGATCTGCTTTACTTAAGGAGTGTTCATATGTCCTCTACAAAGTTCTATCTCCCCTTTTAAGCCTAAGATCTCTAAACTTAGCGCTTTCTTATCATTCTCATATTAATTTCTAACTATACTATGTAACTCCCTATCTATTTCCCTTTCCCCTACTAAAAAATGCTAAATAGCTCCCCTATGTACATATTCCCTCCCTCTGGTTGAAAAATAACCATAAGCATGCTTGGGAATTGCTAAGTTTATCTGAAACATAGCAAGAACCCTCATTTGCCCCTTTGTTCCTCTCAAATCCCTTTCCAAATGCATTTAGGACTCATTCCTCTACATAAAGTCCCTTCCATAGTGTAAAAAACCTCCATTTACTTTGATTTTACCTTTTTCAAGGCCTAAATCCTTCTTTTCATGCTTTTGGACCCCTTCCGTAGCATTAGAATCCCTTCAAACACCATTAAAAATCCCTCAAAAGCATTTAAAATCACTTTTTGATCCTCATATGCCCCTCCCGATGTACAAAATCATCCTTTTTACCCCTCCGATCTCATCAAAACCCTTTTTCTTTTATAAAGTCATGCCTCCGATGCGATATCACTGTCGGAGGTCGTGGCGACTAAAGTGATGGATTTATTTTTTGTGACTGATGGTTCGCTGATTGCCGATTGCGATATCGCTAATTGGCAATCGGCATATCGCATATATCGTGCCATACTATATACGCCCCCGCCCCGATCGCTGATGCTCCGATTCATCCGGAGCCATTGATCGGGCCCTCAGATCAACGGCCCCGATGATATCGCAGTGCCGCCGTATATGGCTCCGACTGGCCGGAGCCGAAGTAATATAAAGCGCATCATATTAAAATTTCAGGTCTGAAAAGGGACTGGCACTGTGCGCTCCAATATTCCGGAGCCGAAAAGTTATAAAGAACAGTTGAAAGGGTTTTCGGGTCCGATGACCCGTTTTCATTGTAAATCCGCCGATAAGGGTTCGCCGATGGGCTGGATCCAAAATAATAAAAAGTGAGCCTATAGCATTTCGGGTCCACAGGGATATCGCATGTCGGAGGCATTGTGGTTTGGAAGTCTGCCATTCACCGATCGCCGATTGTGCGCCAGCCGTTGGATCGGTTCGCGTCGGATCCAACGGCTAGGATCTAATCTTATGAACAGTGTTCCGCTTGTGCCCAATTTTGATGGTTTTTTACGTTTAAAGGCATTTTTGCCTGTTTTAAAGGAAAAAGGGCCATTTTCATTGTTTTATATGCGGCGCCCATGCCCGCAATAGATGCAAAAGAAACAAGGCATCCCTCCGCCATTTTCAATCGCTCCAAGCCCGAAATTCTTCCAAAACACATAATTTGTCCTCGGCATGCCTCTAGAGATCCACTATTCCACTAGTTTTTCAAATTTATCAGTTTAAAGGAAAGAAAGAGCCCAGATTCATGTGGCAAAGTGTATCAGGAAGCGACAAAGAGTATCAGATGAAGATATCAATAGAAGACTTAAACAACAACACAGGTGGGCAATAAAGGCCTACAACAAAGTCAAAGGAACAGTCCTGAGCCATAAAGGCTCACCAACTCATATTTTTGGCCTTTAAAAGCCACTTAAGGCAGCAGAACTACTTGAAGGCGTAGGCAAAAGGATTCAAAGCCTGGTTTTGCAGAAACATTGTATAAAGCCACATTTGAGAGCAGCGCTGCAATTCCCAAGGCACAGTTATGGCTAAAAAGCCAGTGCATTACAGCAAAGGACCCCTATTAACTCAGTTTTGAGGCGGTTGCCTCCAGCGCACTGCTTATTAGATTTGTTTCATGTTTTTTGCACATGAAGTTAGCTTACTCACATTTATTTCCCTTAGATCTGTTTGAGATCTGTTCTTTAGATATTTTTGAGATATTTTTCCCTCAGATCTTCTAAGAGATCTAGTTTGTACATATTTTTCTATATAAACCACCCTCTGATATTAAAAAAGGGTTGGTTGGTTGATTTGCTCCAAGAGATACTCGCACTGTATATTTAAGAGCTTCTATAATTAAAGACTGCTGAAAAGCTTGGAGAATGGACTGTTCGTTGTGTTCTTAATGGCTGAAGAGTGAACTATAGAATTCTTTTGCTGCTACATGGCCCAATAAGTGTTTTGGACCTCTATTTACACTTCATATATGCTTATATCATACATATATCACCACCTAAGTTATAGAAAGAAAGATTAGCTTAGAATTTGTTTGGCTGCACTCTATGCTCAGTTTCTGTGACTTCTATATGTTTTCTTTTGATTTAGGCATGAATATGAATTCCTCATTGCTCATATTTGCTCTATTTCATTCATGTGTAATTGTTATTTAGGAATTCTTGACTGCTCGTAGATACAGTTTACTCACCTTCCCTCTGTTAAGCTGGATGAGAGATTCTTAGTTGCCTTTCATTCCTTAGCCTTCGTTCCATCTTTAATCTAGCTTGAATGTTGTTTCATGTGTAGCTATCTTGCTCTATATTCCTCTTGTGACCAAGAAAACACACCAGCAACCCTACTCCAGGACTCCATGCCCAATGGTTTGAACCTCTCACACTATGCACGCCTGCCTACTTGAAAACATCAATCATCCCACCAAAACTTAAACAAAACCCAAAGAAGTCCATAACTAGCCTAAAATCATCCTAAACAAAGCTAAATCATAAAGAGAGAGCCCTCTCTGATTGAAGGTTGGCTAGGACCTGCAGTCCAAAGATTGGTTTGTGGTTACCTCGGTCATATCCCTTAAGGAGCTTAGGGACAACCTGAGAGTTAACACCCTTATGCAAATCAGTTACAAAAGAAAAATGGATTTGATGACAAAAGCTAAGCAATATGAAATCATTGATGATGTTTTGTTTAGAAAGAATTATGATTATGTTTTACTTAGATGCCTTGAAAGACCTGAGGCATAAAAGGTTTTGCAGGAACTCCATGATGGGCCAGCTGGTGGACATTTTGGAGGAGATACAACAACACATAATATCCTACATGCTGGCTATTATTAGTGAACCTTATTCAAAGATGCACATGAATATGTAAGGAAATGTAAAAATTTTCAAGCAGTTGCTGGAAGACAGAAGAAACTCGCATTACCATCACAACCAGTCAATATTAAACAACCATTTGAACAACGGGGACTCAACATAATAGGTAAGATCATTCCTCACTCTTCAAAGTAGCACAGATATATCCTTACAACAATCGATTACTTCACTAAATGGGTTGAATAAATTCTACTTAAGGTAGTCAATTCTGAAAACATCATTGAATTTATTGACCAATTTATTATTACTAGATTTGGTCTATTAACTACCCTCTTGTTCAAAAATGCATCTTATTTCATAGGCAATGCTATGACTGATTTTTCTCTTAAAAGAGGTTTCAAACTTAAATATTCTACTAACTATTATCCTCAGGGAAATGGTTTTGCTGGATCTACAAATAAAAACCTCATAAGGATCATGACATGAACTTTGATCAAAGTCAAAAAAACTACCATAAATCTTTAACATTTGCTCTTTGGGCAGATCGAATAAGAGATAATGCCTCAATATGAACTTCTCCTTTTAATTTGGTCTATGGGAAAGAGGTTGCTCTTCCTACAAATGTAGTTATTCCCTCTTTAGCCCTGGTTCAATTTATTGAAGAAACTCCTTCCTCTTCTATGCAATTAAGGCAATCATAAATCCTCAGTCTCGAAAAAGAAAGAGACAGCTAAAATCATATATGCACTTCATCAAGAGTTAGTCAAATCTTCATTTGATGCAAATTCTGTAAGTCCTAAATCCTTTCAACTTGGAGACCTTATATTGAAGTGGGATAAAGCACATGAGGAAAAAGGTAAACATACCAAATTCCAAAGAATGTGGCTTGGCCCATTTCAGATTGTGGAACAAATCGGCCCATCAAACTTTTTATTACAAGGTTTATCAAGTAAGAGATATTATCTATGTGTTAATGGGCAAACTTTGAAGAAATATTTTTCATAGAAGATAACCGCTTCTATCCCTTGTACACTATTGCCTTTAATTTGTTCGAGGAAAATAAAAGTTAAATAGTATTTACTTTTAGCCTTTCAATGAAAATATCTTTTATATTTTAATTTTTCTCTTTTATAAGTAAATATTGTTGAGAAGATAATTTTCACATTTGATACATAAGCTAAGTTCTATTTCTCTGAAACTTGTTTTCTTTCCACCAAAATCCTTTGTCCTTTGTAAAACCTCAACTTTATAAAGAGACCTTTGTTGTACCACCAGTCAAGAAAAGTATTTTTAACAAAGCAAATACTCTCTGTAGATAAGCACCTTTAACTCTATAATTGTCATCCAGAAAATCTTAACGAGTCAATGATTCTCCCTATCTAGTAATTTTTTCCTTTTTTAGAGTGTAATTCTAAAATATACTTAAACTTAAAGGATAAGAGGTCTCACCAAGAGTCGACTTACCATGTTCACAGGGAAATAATAAACTGGCATTACCAATACTCATATCAAGACAATGTAATGGCTTGAGATTATTTTATTCAAAAGACAAGGGGTCTCATTATGAGCCAGCTTGTTCAATTGAGTTACAGACAGTGAATGGAATTGTTAATTTTAGCCACCAAACCAAGACAATGACCTTTAAGTAGGAAAAAATGAAATTTTTAAGAAAAAATAAACTATTTAGAAAATAAAGAGAAAAGAGTAAGTATATGAATCTGAATTTATCTCTAAAAATTGCACTCTTATCTGGATGGGATATTGAACCATTAATGGCTAATAGGTAACCCTGTCGAGGCTATGGATGCCTGCTGGGAGTATAGGCTCTACCTCTAACAAATGAGTACATCTAAAAGCTAATTTGCAAGAGCCCCGTGCTTTATCTTTAAGAACAAGTAAAGACTAATGTAGACAAAGGAATTTTCATTTTGAAGAGGATATAAAGTGGATGGTAATGAGGTGGATTTTGTTTTCTTATTCAGAGAAATGTTACTTATCCTAGATTTCATGTAATTACTATTTTTGAACTATCTTTATTTTGGAAGTTTTAGAAGTTTCAAAAGACAATTAGAGATAACTAGTTCTTCTAGTGAATCACCAATTGTTGTGTTGTTCAACAACCCCCCCATTTATTGATTTAATAGTTAATATTATATTAATAAATGGGGACCCTTTATAAAAAATCCTCCAAGAAAAACCAAGAAATTAAGTGCTTTCTTTTTAAATTTTGAGAAATAAATTAAGATATCAAATCAAATCCCTTTAAGACTAGCAATTCTTGCTTTTATCACATATCGTTGGACCAAGTGTGTCAAATGTTAATTAACAACCAAGATTCACAAATTGCGATGGAAGGGATCACCGTAATAAACATAAGATATTATTAAACTTTCCATTTCAAGCTAAGACTTAAAACATTTCTTGTGAAAATGAAGCGCATATCGCAATCGCATATCAACTTTCACAAAAGGCACAACTCACAAAGCCTGTCGTAGTATGCGAACTATGATATTGTGGTAGAGAAAGTCAATGCCTATCGCATCATGACACTTTACTTAAAAGCCGATCTTGTAAACAATAAAGGTTTGTGAACTGCGATAGAACCTGGACCCAATAAAAACAAATTTCATAAACTATAAGTTAAGTCTCACACTTAGTAAAAATACACTTTACACAATAATTATTCATTTAGGCATAGTGCACTCTAAACAATGAAAAGTATGTCAGTCACCTCGTGTCTCGTAGAATTCTAAACAACTTTGGAAAAGTGCACAACCAAAAATGTGGTATTGTGATAAACTTATCGCAATTGCATAATCGGTGTTTCACACTTTAAACTTGCCACCTTCAAGTTTCTTCCTTCCCATTTGCGATGTCGTAGTTTAAATGAGTAATAAAGCAAATGATAAAAGATCTTAGTCTGTATTTAATAATTTTAATGGCATTTATGTTAAATAGGGATCAATGTGATTTGATATCTTTTCATCTGCATTTTGAATAGAAGCTACTTTCTTATCACCTTCCAAGGTTAATGGTATCATTTAATTCTCACTGTCATTATCTCTATGTGTTTATCCGATAACCTCCATTGCTCCATTTCATGAAACCTCAGTACAAAACATCGTTAAAAATAATGGCGAAGAAAGGAAAGGTGACTGCATCTGAGAAATCGGACATGGTACAACTTTTATCCAATACCACATGTAGCAAGGATGGAGTAACTATGACATGGGAAGCCATGTATAACCTGTTAGAATAAGAGAAGCCCAGACCACTGGTACCAAAGACCATGGTTAATGTTCAGGAGTCACTTGACACCTATTATTTTGAAACAACATGTTCATTCTTGCACCGAATAGCTACGAGACCAAAGATAATACCATACACGGATATGGTAAAATGGGTAATTAATGAGATGGACATTTTAGACAGAACTTTCAATAATAAAAGGTAATGGGTCATGGGTTCTTTCTCACCAGACAATCTACAACTAATGTATTGGCTACCAGAGCCTCAAAAGCTCTATAACAAAGAGTTCCTTGAGCATTTTCTAAAGAGAATGAGGACCCATTAGACGTTACATAGACCTGGAGGTCAAGTGGAGGAAAACTCATACATGATAAAACAAGTATGTACTCAATAGCATCCATCTGTCCCCCTCATAGTTTTGCAACAGCAATGATGTGTAGGTTATTTGGTACACTTGATAGTACCAATTTTTCTATGGAGTGGCTCCTGTTAATAGATGCAGCAGTTAATGCAACAATTATGAACTGGGGTCAGATTTTATCAAACAATTTTGTAAGGGCCATTATGGAATATAGAAAGAAGAGAAGTGGTTCTTCAAGGATTTTCCCCCTTTCGTTATGAGTGCTTTTGTTATGAACACAATTTGTTTTTGTTCTCAGTCAACAAATATGGGATGGAATTGGACTATACAAAACCTTCTCCCCATCCATATATACCATAAAATTTTGTGGGAATCTCAATTCCACCCCAATTATTATAAACTATGTCAGGGTGCTATGCTGCTTATTCATAAAGGAGTTTCTGATAGAACAACCCTTGGTTTTCTAAAGCAACCGAATTAAATATCTTGCCAGTATCCAGATGGTTTGGGCAAGAGACATTCACCAACATTAGAGTTTTTGAGAGCATTACTTCTCTGCATGTCCTCCCATATTATGTCCTCGAAAAGCTATTAGCCAGAGAAATAGCTTACCAGACAGTAGGGGAGGTCGGTGTAACCAGAGGATTGGAAGAATAGAAGAAAGCCATTTGGTCAACCTTCCCATTACAATGCAGTGCTTTCACACTACACGATTATGGAAATGTAGTAAAGGAAGTAGAGATTATTATGTCTCTAAAATTGGCTACAGTTCCAAGAAGGCAATATGACCCAAGTCATGTTGCTAAGGAATTTACTACTATGGTAAAAGTCAAATAGTTTACTCATGAAGAGGATACCTTTGATGACCTCTTCCAACAAGAAGAAACATTTTCACAAGTTCTACATATGGCATCATTACTGTTGACCCCAGAAGATATTAATGCTTTCCATGTATACAGGAATAAGAGACTTTTAAAGGTCCCATTGGACCTATTCTAGATTGAGCCAATAGGAGAGCCAACTCCTAGCATAAGCTTGGAGGGAAATTCCAAAGAAAATTCTAAAGAAGAAACCCAAGAGAAGTCGACTCATTAGTCAGAGCACTCGAAACAACAATATCAAAATGGAGGAGAAAATACAGATAAAGAGTCTAAGAAAGACACAACTAGAAGTAGAGAGGAGACGGTCGAGTAGGCCTTGGACAAGAACAAGGTAGAGGTTTCTTCTACTTCAGCTCAGTCAGGTAAAGCTCCAGTCATTGACCTAGAACAAGAATGGGAGAAATTCAATAAAAATCCCCATACAGCCATAAATCTTGGGCAAACATCAAAACTGCAAACCCCAAGCAAACCTTGCATAAAGAAAATACAAAAATAGTAGAAGAAGGAGATAAAGGTTCTCAAGATATTGATATTATTCTTGTTGTTCCTACTTCTGAAATTGTCTTGAGAATTGAGGAGATACCTCCATTAGATATATTCTATAGCCCTACGCATAAGGCTATAGTTAAAAGATAAAAAAGAAAAGAAAAGGAAACTAGACACTACTGTTGTTATGACTCTAGAAAATGAATCAATGGATGTTGTTTCGAAGGACACGCCTGTCGACCCATCAGAGAATCTCACAAAGCTATCACTATTCGTAGGAGCTTATGCCACATCAACCATTGATAAGGCAACAGAGGTATGAATGCTGTTGAAGGAAAAAAAACAAAAAAAATTTGCTACTAGAACAACAATTAGCACAAGAAAAAACCAATGAGCAGGCAGAGCAACAAGTAGTCCAGCTTTAAAGGGAATTCGAGCAGATGAGAGTGAAACACAAGGCCATCTTATCAGTAAAGGATTCACAAATTCATCAAATTCAAGCTATGCTGGATAAATTCATAGATAACCTGCAAATTGACGAATTCATCAAAGAAGCAGTTAGCCTCAATTCCCTTTTCAAGCAGCAAGAGGAAAGATTCTGTTCGAAAATCTTGCAAATAAATCCTTACTACGAGACAGTGATAAAATGACGAACTAAGTAATTGATATGAGGTTTGAGTACGAAGAAATCCACAGAAAGTTTTTTGAATTTATCACCTAGAAAGAATTAGAGGATGGAAGAAAGGTTGACCTACCAAAACAGGAGGAGTCCCTCAAAGATATTATGTTTACAGATTGGGATTCTCGATTGAAATGGGTAGAAAGGGTGACAGAGATAACAACAGGAGAAATAAGAAGCATAATAGAAGTTGTAAATGAAAACCTCCATGGTGCCAACAATTTTAAGGAGTGTGTACCAAGGTTTCTACCGAATGTCAAACAACTAGAGCTACAGTGGAAATAGACAATGCAGGAAAATGAAGAGGCAATTAAATAGCTAGACATGTTGAATTGGGAGACATACTAGTAGTTTCTATTAATACCACAAAGCCAGTGGATGACTCTGAGGTGTTTAACAGCCTCTACACAAAAGATGGTGCCAGCATTGACAGATGCCCTATTTGCTCGGCAATTAAAATCTACAATCAGCCAGCCGCCTCAGCTCAAGCTAAAGATCGATATTTGAGACGTGAGAGATCAAGTTAGCATATTAACTTAGTTCAAGTTCAAAGGATGATAGTAATTAGTTTATTTTAGTTTTAGTTTTATTTTTTGCCCATTTTGAGGAATGTTGTTTGAAACCTCCTCATCTATTTTCGTAATAATCTATTTTGAATAAAGTATTTTAGTATTTAAACCCCTCTCATGCATCTAGATAGGGGTCCAAAATTTTTATCAAAAACTCTTTTCAAGACATTACACTTCTGTACTTTTCAGAAGGTTTTGTCGAAATGAATGGAACATGATCTATTTTTCTTTGAATATCTGATATGCTCTACTGAAATGCACTTTTGTACTCTTAGAATGTGTTGGATTGAATGAAATTGGGTCAATATTGTTGAAGAACATGATCAGGACTTATCATATATGGTACCTTTATCGCATGATTATGTTTTATTTATGTATTAAGCAATACTTCTTCTCTCGATTGTTTTATGTATGAAATGTAAGAATTATAGTTCAGCATAATTGCACTTCTGTATGATGTTAGCTCTAACTCTATTTTGAATACATGAGTGATTTTTTATATGCGATATATTTCTCTCAATTGTTTTGTCTAACTATTTATCCAAAAAAATTATCGTTAAAAGGTTTCATTTCTTTTGGCTATTGAATGATATTTATTACCAATTACTATAAGACATCATTGTAGATCGAATATCTTATTTTGTTCCGGGATATATTTATAGTTATAAAATGTTAGATTAATATATATGCATGTGTTTAATACTTAGATTAGATTACACTTAGTTGAATCATTTCCCGTTACATCTTATATCATCCCATCAAAAATTTTCAAATTAATTCTATTTGGGAAACTGGTCCCATTATCCCCGATCAGAGCCACTATACCAAAGAAAAAAGGAGTTGCCTTCAACGTCCAGATCAGGTGGTTATCCCCCATGTTGTCACAGCCAATTTCGAGGCTTCAACAAGTTGATATGATAGCGCTCCATGAGAATATTATTGTGAAGTTTATTTCCACTGATTGAGGGATGGTTTGAGGAAATTAACTACAATACTGGAGTCAAGGAAGGGTGAGCCTTGTCCCCAATTATCTTTTTCATATGAATTGATAAGTTAGAATAGTTTTTGGAAGAATTAGGATCTATTTGTCTCACTCTCACTTGTACATTTATCACTCTTCTTTTTTATGTTAATGATAGTTTTATTTAGATAAGGAATCCTTATGATTTTGGTAAGAAACTAAGAATCATTTAAGATTTATGTCCCAAGGTGAGTATGGTTGTTAGTATTGACAAAACAAAAGTCTAAATATATTTCATCTGATACTTTCATATCTGACAACAGCAACTTGGAGGTAATTCCTTACTATAGATATCTTGAAATCCATATCCATCAGAAGATCAACTAGAATTATAGCGTTAGAAAAAGTAAAAATGCACGATGTAAAGCATGTTATTGATATTATAACAGTTGTACCTCTATTGATATTTGGAAATGGGATGAAAAAAATTCTTAAGGACTTTGATCATCCATTTTATTTTATATAGATGGGAGGTTTGGGAATGAAATATCTCAAAATAATCACGGTTGAAGTGGTTGAAGATAGAATAGATTTAGAATTAGTTTCTAACTTATAATCTCAATATTAAAACAAGTTCACCCTATCATATCCTCCATGCTAAAGCAAGTTTTTCCCCCATTGAAGGCATGGTTGTGACAAGGAATCTTAAGTATAATAGGAGGCTGTAAAATATGGAAGAGATGAGGTTTCTTCAAATTGATTGTAACAATATCCAAAAACACCTTATACTCAAGTGGGGATGGCATAAGGATTTCCATTTTTTCCTAAATCATTGGGAGATAAAGGAAGAGATCTTTTTACAGAGCATGGGTAACATTAAAAATATTATTAGCTCAAAATTTGAGTAGAAATTGTGGGTTTCTAAAGAGTGAGAGAGAAAAAGGAAACTCAGATAGTATAAGGAGTTGATGAACCCAAATGTCAAAAATCAAAGGTATGTCTTAAAGCACAAGAGGGATTATGCATC
Source organism: Pinus tabuliformis (assembly GCA_031772625.1). Classification (NCBI taxonomy): domain Eukaryota; kingdom Viridiplantae; phylum Streptophyta; class Pinopsida; order Pinales; family Pinaceae; genus Pinus; species Pinus tabuliformis. The sequence goes on along the minus strand of CM062804.1, from coordinate 1,153,857,223 downwards.
TCCTAGTGAAATATTTTAACCACCATTTTCCAACAGTGATCAAATCCCTGAAAGTGAAAACATTTCCTCAATTTTTAATACTTATTAGTGCATGGTAAGTCTAGTATTTAGATGATGCTCAATATGTTAGGTGTCAATTCCATGTTGGGCATGAAAGGAAGCCTAAGGGTGTTGAACACACCATTCAAAAATTTCAACCAAAATCTATCTTGTGAGATATCATATGTCTTGGCAGATCAAATACCTAGAGGTGCAAATATTCCTTGTTTTGATCCCTTTCAGCAATTGATATATTTGGCATTAAGATGGATTTAAGTTACTTCTTGACATGTTGCATCTAGAATCCATGTTGATCATCGAAGGAGTTACACGTGTTCCTCCAACATAGAAACACACCTTTGAAATGTTTAAACCACCATGCACTAAAAGAAATCAAATCCATATCCATAGAATTGTAAACATTTCGGCAAATTTTGATCCGTCTCAATGCATAATAGATAAAAAATGAGAACCTTTCGTCTAACTTTGGTCCTTATTGGTGGATGATGGATATAAAGCTAAGATGAATTTATGTCATTTTGTATTGAAATATTTTAGCTATTGGACATTGAAATATTTGTTTTACTAATATTTTTAAAATAGTATGTCAACTCCATATTAAAAACGGAATGATTTTCACATCTCTCTCATACTATTAGTACTGTTTTATTTTCAAAGACTTTTTTTGTACGTATATATGAAATTGATATAAATAATACATATATCGAGTTGATATAATATTATATTATTTAACATGACCATTAAAATATTTTAGTTAAATTGTCACGAAAGTCTTATTTTATTATTAATATTTTTTTATAACACTACATATCGAATTCATAGAGACCATATAAAAAATTAATTATAAGAAAATTTTAATTTCAATTACTTTATCTCTATTTATATAAAATTGATATAAAATTATATTAAATAACTATTATTATTTTTTAACTATTTATAAACACTAAATATTAACCAAAAGAATTATAAATCTCCATCATATCAAAAATATCTTTTATATATATTTAATTTTAATCACAAATTTAATAAAATATGTATTTTTTTAAACTATATTTATTAATTATTAATCAAAATTCATATATAAGAGTTTACTACTTGCCTCCCTACCAGTTGGGAGACAAGGCAGTGGCCATACAATAAACTTTAATAACTATCCGAACCAAATACATAAAATTGTGTGGCATACTACCATACTAGGGCTGAGAGGACAAAATAATTATCAAAACCAAACAACTAGAAAGTTGTATGCTTCTGGACTATGATTAATTTTAACAAGAAAAAGTTGAAGGTTCTACCTCAATAGGGTTGGTAGCATATATATTAGTTAGTTTAGGGATACACTTCAATGTCAAATGAGTCTGTATGTATTTCATTTTTCAATGCATGGTAGTCATTCAAAGCTGGAACTCAATGAAATTAATCTAATTTCATCTTTCGCATAGCAACACCTTGTCGTCTAACTGATAAATGTCTAACTGTTTGAAGCTATTTGTTCACGAGGATATTGGTTTTGGAATATTCTAATTCAATAATATATTTTAATTATTATTGGTTTTGTGTATCTAAATCCAAAAAATATATATATTAATATTATTTTAAATTTAATTATTAAAATTATAGAAAATATCAAATTTATTAAATAATAATAATAATAATTTTTTAACCTAAACTTTTTATTTATTAAAAAATATTTTATATAAATTTATTTATTTATTTTTTATTGGAATTTCGAATAAAACAAAACTGATTAATATTAATGTAAATTTAAAATTTATTTAAAAAAAACATCTAATATTTAAAAAATAAAAATTAATAATGTATATATGTAACATTTGTAAGATGTTATTATATTCTTTCTTTACCATTTATCCAATTGATCTCTTTCTGAACAATTATTCAAGAGACTAAAATTCCATGATATTTTTTTCAGTTTAAAGTTTCTGCCATAAAATGATCTTGATTGATTATATATATGTGATTTGATTGATAAGGTTACAAAATCATACATATTTTACTTTTTTTAGTTTTGAACCTATGACCAGGAAACACATACTTTTAACTATTAGGCCCACTGAAGATGTGTTAAATACTAGCAATTGCGCCAATGTTGCAAAGGAAACACACATACTTTTAACTATTAGGCCCAGTGAAGATGTGTTAAATACTAGCAATTGCACAAATGTTGCAAAGGAAACTTTGTAAGGCAATAGCATATAGCACTAATTAATGCTTCTTTGATAACTGTTGAAACATAGAAATATCAACAAAAGGAAAGGACATGCTACAGTGAAACCTTACTACAATAGTACTTCATTTAGCTTTACAAATATGTTGGAGTTAAAAACCTTGCCTGATTATGCCAACATGAATGCCTTGTAAATAAATAAATAAATCGTAATTTGCTATTTTCCAAATCAGAGATCGTTTTACTACAATTCCTTCATATTTATTGTTGATCACCCTTTGGGAAGAACTCCACTAAATGCCACCTTGCACCATTGTTCACGATCAGAGGATTGAACAATGGTGTTCCCTAAAATTAAATGGTTAATAAAATGATTAATTATTATTAAACATAAACATGAAAACATTAAAAAAAATAATAGTTAATTATTTATCTTGTTCTATCGTAATTGATTGCTTGGATCTATTGAAAGTTTGTATCTATTCATAACACCAAGAATCATCTCTAATTCACAGTTCTTGCAATCGTTTCTCTTTCTTTCTATAGGTTTAATTCACAGTTCTTGCAATCGTTTCTCTTTCTTTCTATAGGTTTCTGAGTTCTAGGTATTCAATTTGTTTCTGTTGTATTCCAAGTGTTTAAATGGCTTCCTACGGTTCTTATTATGGCGATTCTTATTATGGTGGAGGATTTCCTGACCAGGATTTCAGCCATTCTTCGTGGGATTACAATGTTTTGAAGAACATAAAAAATATCAGTCTTGTCGTGCAGTGTCATATGAAAAGTGTTTATTTGTAGCTTAGTTGTGGCCTGGTAACATCAACTATCAAGGTTTATTTACATCTTTTTCTGAATATTGGTAGGCTCCTCTCCGGGCTTGCACGAGTTTTGTAATCTGACTCTTATCCATTCCTACTTACTCAAGCAATGATGCAAGTTCTTTAATTCTTTGATTATGTAGGCCATTTTGTTGATTTTTTTTATGTGAATCTTCTCCAATGGTGAATGATAGGGTTTCTTCTAAATGAATGGGATGGATCTGGTTGAAATAGTTTGTTTCATTTCAAAAAATTTGGCACTATAATGGTGAGTGCATTTGTCGAGACCTCTTTGGCCTTTGCTTTCCTTTCCGCAGCTGCAATCACAACCAGGAGTTGAGAGTACCTATTTCTGGGAGGATTATTGGGCTCGAGTATCAGTATATTGATGTGGCTGCAACTCGCATCTTCGATCTTTGGTGGTGCTTCGGCAATTTACACAATTGAGAAAAATCTAAAGTTATTTGCATCTACTAAAACGTATATTAAAACGTATATTAATAAAAATGAAATGATATTAGTGTTAGTGTCTGAGCGTCCATAGAAATGTAGAAGGAACGTGAAAACGTGGAAGAAACATGAAATACTGAATCATACAGATTAGATGGTCACTCGTTCTAGAGGTCATCCAGTAGTTATAAAACCCTGGAGTACTTACTATATCTTTACATTTTTTGCACACAAATTTGAGGTTTAGTGTGATTTATATGGAACTCTGAGCAAGCACTCTCTGAAGACATCATCAGGAAGATTAGGAATAGTTTCATCCGATCTCACCAATGCCAACCTCTTTGACCTACGCAGGCTCTTGGGTTTTAGATGAAATGAAAAAAATAAACAAAATTATTAGTGAATAACAGTTATTTACAATACAATTTGTACTATCCAAATTTTCCAACAAAATAATAATGGAGTGTTTGTGTTATTTACGTGAAATGAAAAAAATAAACAAAGTAAGTAGTGAATAACAATTCATTACAATACAATCTGTATTATCCAAATTTGCCAACAAAATAAGTGTAGAGTATTTGTGTTATTTGTTGGGTGTAGTAGAGAAATTATGAATCATAAAGTTAATATATATAAAAACCATAATGGTTGTTTTACATGAAATGAAAAAAAAATAAACAAAATGAGTAGTGAATAACAACTCTTTACAATAAGGTTTTTATTATCTAAATTTACTAACAAAATAATAATGAAGTATTTATGTTACCATATTATTCATTTGTTGGGTGTCTTAGAGAAATTATGAATCACTAAGGTTAATATATATAAAAGCATAATTGTTATAAAACAACGGAACACACTGAAAAAATTATGAATCGCTTGGAAACAAAGAGGGTTAATATATAAAGAAACTTGAATGCTTGGAAACAAAGAGGGTTAATATATAAAGAAACTTGAATGCTTATAAAAGAATGAAATGTCAAACTCATTTTGTTTAATGAAGAAGTGATCGTTAAATATTTGAAAACCGGTTGAAATGTGAACGTCTATACTGGCTTTGACTAATGGTTTTGATTAAATTGCACTATTATCAAAATGTAAATCTTAAAAGTGGCATGGACGTTTTTAACAAAGTTTTTAAATGCCATGAAAATGTAAATTGTATGATTATTATTATTATTTTAAATTTTAAAATAAAATTTAAATAGAAAGAGAAGACAAATTAATAAATAGAGAGATGAGAGAGCATGTATTTCCTCTTAAAATGTCAAATGTTCAAAACTAAGGGGATCAGGTATGTATGTCTTCATAGACTTAGCAATCAAATCGTTGGGCGGAGTTGGGTCCCTTGTCCCACAAACAAGGGGGTCTCATATCGTCTTGGTCATGACTTTAAAATTACATTGAATAATAATAATAATAATATGATAAAGGTATTGTAAAATTAGATAATAAGTTACATAACTAGACATGCATTTGTGACAATTTGAACCAAAAAAAATAAAATTAGACAACAAAATCTATTTTCCACAAATATTTCTAACAACTAAATCTATTTTTATATTTAAAAATATATGTTAAATTAACAATCTCATTACGAATAATAACACCAAATTTTACGAAAAAAAAAAACACTTTATTAAACTACAAACAGGTTCAATCAGATTGATTTATGTTTCAATCCTTGAGTGTTCGTTCCTATAATCAAGTTGAAATAATCAGTCGGACCATCAAGTATTTATTATAAATTGTCACAAGACACTTTTTCATATGTAATAATACTGTATATTATGTTATTGAAACCTAATCTAATCTTTTCCAAGTTGAATGTAGGCTAGATTAATTAATACCTTAAGCTTTGCCTCCATGAAATCAAGGATAGTTGCTGGAATATTCCCTCAAACTCCTTCATCAATACTTAGAATTGTTATTGTCTTTTCACTAGATGGTGGGGATTCCTGCAAGCCTTAGCCATGGCTGATGTTCGAGGCCTATCAAATACTTTTATATAAACATACGATATATTGAATGAACTAAAACAGTTTATCCATAATATATTTCAGTGGACAGAATGAAGCAAACACTTCAATGGATTGATACAGAGGGCAGAAGAGTGAGATGGTTATGACATCATCCATCAAGTCAGATCCCTGAGACATTTATGAGATCATCCGATGGCTAAGAATGCTACTTTAATCATCTAACAACATATCTCACATGGAAAATGGTATGCAAAATGGCGCAAGATGACATTTAAGGGTGTTTTTCTCAAAGGAAATGCTTTACAGTACAACTAGCACAACCATATTTACCAATATGGTTGCTATATGCCGATAGGCGTATATGAAGCATACATACAACCACATTTTCCAATCTGGTTGATATACGCCGATAGGCTTGTATCAAGGACATTAATGCTTATTATGTGTATTTTTTTAAACACCAACTATTGATGATTATTAATAACTATATAAATAATAAAAACCATATCTTTATATATTTAGCATATATTATTATATGATTATTATATTAATATTAAAATAATAATATTAAATCATAATAATATTATATTATTATAATAATATAATTATATTATATTATAATAATAATAATATAATAGTTAGTGTATTATTAATAATACTAATAATTATTATTATTTTTATTATTATTATGAACCAATAATAACAAACCATGGTCTAGTAATAATTAGAATTGTGATAAGTGAATTATAAACCCAAGGGATTAATACTAAAATCCAATGGAATAATATTAAAACCATGAGATTAATATTATAAACCTAATGTATATAAACCTTAAGATAAATATTATAAACACTAAAATAAACATAATTCAACATCTTAATTTTTATAAATAATGACAACCATATTCTTATGATTATTGTATTAGTATTATAATATTAATATTAATTAGTAATAATAATAATTATAAGAAGAGCTTCGGCATAAATCACATATAGAAAGACCTTTGTCGATGCGTTTCGAACCAACAAGTGTGGTTCATGGTCAGGACAAGTGTGGTTTCGAACCAATAATAATAATGGATAATAATATTACATTATCATTTTACTATTATAATAATAATATAATATAATAGTTATTATATTATTATTAAAAATAATAATAATAATAATAATTATTATTATTATTATTGTTAACTCATAATAACAACCCATGGTCCAATAATAATTAGAATTGTGATAAGTGAATAATAAACTAAAGGGATTAATATTAAAACCCAATAGAATAATATTAAACCCAAGGGACTAATTTTATAAATCCAATGTATATAAACCCTAGGATAAATATTATAAACACTAAAATAAACATGATTCACCATCATTGATTTTTATATTCAGACAATCCTTATCGCAATTCCGTGTTGGACCATGGTTGATCGGGGAATATAAACCCAAATCAACAATAAAGCCAAGGGATTAATACTACGACCCCAAGGGATTATGAACCTAAGGGAATAATATTGAACCCAAGGGACTAATATTATAAATCCAAGGTATATAAACCCTATGTGGAGACAATTTTTATCATAATGCGAGATCGGACCATGATTTACCACAATTGACCATGGTTGATTATGGTTGGCCATGGTTGACCATGATTGATATTATAAACCCAAGTTAATAATAAACCCAAGGGATTGATAATATGAACCCAAGGGATTAATACTAAAACACCAAGGGATTATGAATGCAAGGGAATGATATTAAACTGAAGGGACTAATATTATAAACCCAACATTGGTAAAACCTAATATGAATATTACAAACACTAAAATAAACATGGCTTATTTTCATAGTCACACAATCCTTATCACAGCGCGACATTCAACCATGGTTGACCATGGTTCGCTATGATTGACAACGGTTGATCATGATTGATATTATAAACCTAAGGGAATAATAAACCTAAAGGATTGATATTATAAACCCAAAGGAATAATAAACCCAAGGGATTAATACTGAAATAAAGATGGTTGAATTAATAAACCCTAAGATTTAATATTATAAACTCAAAGGATTAGTAAACCAAAGGGATTATTAATATTATAAACCCTAGGAACTAAAAAACTCAACCGTTCAATATTATAAACCCAAGGAATTAGTGAGCCCAAGGGATAAATATTAAAAACATAAGGGATCAAGAAGCGCAAGTGATCGATATTACAAACACAAGAGATTAATAAAGCTTACCATGATTGATATTATAAACTCAAGTTAATAATAAACCTAAGGGATTAATACGAAAACCCTAGGGGATTATGAACCCAAGGCAATAATATTAAACCCAATAGAGTAATATTATAAACCCAACATTGGTAAACCCTAATATAAATATTACAAACTCTAAAATAAACATGGTTTATTTTAATGGTGAGACAATCTTTGTCACAATGTGACATTCAACCATGGTTGGCCATGGTTGGATATGATTGGCAATCGCTAATCATGATTGATATTATAAACCTAAGGGGAAAATAAACCCAAGGGATTGATATTATAAACCCAAAGGAATAATAAACCCAAGGGATTAATACTAAAATCCCAAGGGATTATGAACCCAAGGGAGTAATATTAAAACCAAGGGACTAATATTATAAACCCAACATATATAAACCCTAAGATAATTATTATAAACACTAAAATAAACATGATTGGCCATCATTGATTTTCATATTGAGACAATCCTTATCCCAATTGCATATTGGACCGTATTTGACTTCATAACAAACCATTGTTGGCCAAGGAATAATACACGCAAGCAATTGATATTAAAAACACAAACGAACAATAAACCCAAGGGAAAATAAACCCAAGGGATTGATATTATAAACCCAAGGAATAATAAACCTAACGGATTAATACTAAAACTCCAAGGGATTATGAACCCAAGGGAATAATATTAAACCCAATGGACTAATATTATAAACCCAACGTATATAAACCGTAAGATAAATATTATAAATGCTAAAATAAACATGATTGACCATCGTTGATTTTCATATTGGAACAATCCTTATCACAATTCCATATTGGACCATGGTTGACTCATAACAAACCATGGTTGGCCAGGGAATAATACACCCAAGCAATTGATATTATAAACGCAAAGGAACAATAAACCCAAGGGATTTATACTAAAACCCAAGGATTAATATTAAACCCAATAATAAAACCCATAATGTTATAATCCCAATATTAAACTCTAAAATAATAAATCTAATATTAAACACAATATTAGAAACCTAATATTTGAAACCCTAATAACAAACCCTATTTTTCTAATGTCACATTACAACATTGAATATCACATTATTATTGGATTGATTATCACATTGAGACAATGTTTGTGACAATGTAATGCTTGACAAATTTTTAGACAAATGTGACATTCGACCATTGTTGATCATGATTGACTATGTTTGGTGACAACTAACAATCGTTTACCATTGTTTACAATAGTTGACCATGGTTCATTTTCATATTAAGACAATCTTCCTCTATAATATGAACCCTCAAATTAATAAACCCAAGGGATTGATATTATAAAACCAAGGAATTAATATTAAAACCCCAATGGAATATAAACCCAATGGAATAATATTAAACCCAAGGGATTAATATTAGAAACCCAAGGTATATAAACACTAAGATAAATATTATAAACAACATGGTTAATTGCCGTTTACCATAGTTGATTTTCATATTGAGCTAATCTTTGCCACACTGCGACATTGGACCATCATTGTCCATGGTTGATCATGGTTGGCTTTCATATTGAGACAATCTTTGTCATAACGTGACGTTGCACCATCGTTGACCATTGTAGACCATGGTTGATAATCTTACAACACTTGACCATGGTCCATTTTCATATTAAGACAATCTTTGTCTAGGAATATGAACCCTTAAATTAATAAACCGAAGGGATTGATATTATAAACCCAAGGGATTAATATTAAAACCCCAAGGAATTATAAACCCAACGGAATAATATTAAATCCAATGGATTAATATTATAAACCCAAGGTATATACTAAGATAAATATTATAAAAACATGGTTAATTGTCGTTTACCACGGTTGATTTTCATATTGAGCTAATCTTTGCCACAATGCGAAGTTGGACCATCATTGTCCATGGTTGATCATGGTTGATTTTCATATTGAGACAATCGTTGTCATAATGTGATGTTGCACCATGGTTAACTATTGTAGACCATGGTTGATTTTCATATTCAGACAAATCTTTCTCACAATGAGAGATATTGTCTCAATATAATAAACCCAAGTGATCAGCATAATAAACCCAAGAAATTAATGAACCTAAGCTATTAATAAACCTAAGGGATTAATAAGCCTAAGAGATTGTCCCAATATCATAACCCCAAGCAATTAATCATCCTAAGGGATTGATAAACCTAAGAGATTAATAAACCCAAGGTATTAGTATTATAAACCTAGGGGATTAATAAAGCCAAGGGATTGATATAAATAGTAGGATTAATATTACAAACCCTAGGATTAATATTAAACCCAATAATAAAAACCCTAATATTATAATCCCAATATTAAGCTCTAAAATTATAAATCTAATATTAAACACAATATTAGAAAGCTAGTATTAAACCACAATTTTCTAATGTCACATTACAACATTGAATAAATTTCAATGAAATATAACATTGCAACAAACATTATTAGATTTATTATCACATTGAAACAATGTTTGTCACAATGCAATGCTTGAAAAATTTTCAGACGAATGTGACATTCGACCATGGTTGACGACGATTCACAATGGTTTACTATTGTTGACAACAACTCACCATGGTTCAATTTCATATTAAGACAATCTTTGTCTAGGAATATGAACCCTTAAATTAATAAACCCAAGGGATTGATATTATAAGCTAAAGGGGTTAATACTAAAACCAAAAGGGATTATAAAGGGAATAATATTAAACCCAAGGGATTAATATTATAAACCCAAGGTATATAAGCACTAAGATAAATATTATAAAGGCTAAAATAAACATGGTTAACTATGGTCTACCATGGTTGATTTTCATATTGAGTTAATCTTTGCCACAATGTGACGTTGGTCCATCATTGACCATGGTTGACCATGGTTGATTTCCATATTGAGACAATCTTTGTCAAAATGTGATGTTGGACCATGGTTGACCATGGTTGATTTTTATATTTACACAATCTTTCTCACAATGACGCATTGGACCATGGTTGACCATCGTTGACAATGATTATAAACCCAGACGATTTTTATCAAACACTATGATTAATATTATAAATCCTATGAATAATATTATAACCTAGGAATATGAACCCATGGATTAATAAGCCCAAGGTATTAATATTATAAACCCTCAAATAAACATGGTTGACTAAGGTTTACCAAGGTTGATTTTCATATTGAGACAATCTTTGTCACAATGCGACATTGGACGATGATTGATCTTGATATTGTCACAATGTGACGTAGGACGATACCTAACCATGATTTACCATGGTCTATGATGATTGAAAGTGGTTTACCATTGTTGGCCATGGTTAACGATGGTTGAGAATGGTTCATATTCTTACTGAGACAATCTTTGCCACAATATGACATTGGAAAATGGTTGACTAAGGTTTACCATGATTATAATCCCAGGGGATTTATATTAAACTTAAGGATTAATATTATAAACTCTATGAATAAATCCAATGGTTTACCAATGTTGACCATGGTTTAATATGGTTGACCATGGTTGATTTTTCTATTGAGACAATATTTGTCATAATATGATGTTGGAATACGGTTGAAAATGATTATAAACCCAAACGATTTGTATTAAACCCTATGTATAATATTATAAACCCTATGTATAATATTATAAACCCTATGAATAATATTATACCCTATGTATATGAACCCTTAGATTAATAAACCCAATATATTTATATTATAAACCCAAGGTGTTAATACTAAAATCCCAAAGGATTACTAACCCAAGTGAAAAATATTAAACCCAAGGAATTAATATTATAAACCCAAGGTAAATAAACCCTAACATAAATATCATCGTTGACCATGGTTGATTTTTATATTGAGACAATAATTTTCACAATGTGATGATGCAACATGATTGACCATAGATATTATATCCAAGGGATTAATATTATAATCTCAAGGTATACAAACTCTAAATAAATAATAAAAACCCTAAAATGAACATGGTTGAATAAAAGAAATATGGTTGACTATGGTTGAATACAGTTGACTATGGTTGACTATTGTTTGGAGATTTATGAGATTTAAATTAAACCGAAGTATTAATATTATGAACCATATGAATAATAGTACACCCTATGAATATTAACCCCTAGATTAATAAACATAAGGTACTGATATTATAAACCCACGGGAATAATAAACCCAACAGATCAATACTAAACACCCAAGGTAATAATATTACAGAGAAGGCATAAATATTATAAACCGAAGATATATAAACCCTAAGATAAATATTGTAAACCATAAAATTATCATGGTTGACCATGGTTGATTTTCATATTGAGACAATCTTTGTCACAATGTGGCATTGCAACATCGTTGACCATGGTTGACAATGATTTATTTTCATATGCACACAATCTTTTGTCACAATGCAATGTTGGTTCATGGTTGATTTTCATATTGAGAAAATCTTTGTCACAATGTTATGTTGGACCATGATTATAAACCTAGGGTATTTATATTAGACCCAAGAAATAATATTGGACCCAAGGATTAATTATGAAACCCCCAAATTTTATAAACTCAATGGAATAATATTGGACCCAAGGGATTACTATTATAAACATAAATTATATAAACCCTCAAATAAACATGGTTCACTATGGTTGACCATGGTTGACTATTGTTGATTATGGTTGACAGTAATATTAAACCCCAAGGGATGAATATTATCAACCCAATTTGATTAATGAAATTCATGGAATTGATATTAAACCTAAGGATTAATATTCTGAACCCTATCAGTAATAGTACACCCTAGGAATATGAACATTTAGATTAATAAACCCAATGGAATTATATTATAAACCCAAGGGATCAATACTAAAAACCCAAGGGAATAATATTACAACCAACGGATAAATATTATAAATCTAAGGAATACAAACACTAAGATATACATTGTAAACCATAAAATTATCATCGTTGACCATGGTAGATTTTCATATTGAGACAATATTTCTCACAATGCAATGTTGCAAGATGGTTGACCATGGATATTAGACACAAGGGATTAATAGCATAAACCTAAGGTATATAAGATGTAAAATTGATATTATAAACCCTAAAATAAACATGGTTGACTAAAATAAATATGGTTGGGAGTAATATTAAACCCACGGGATGAATATTATCAACCCAATTTAATTAATTAAATCAATGAGATTTATATTAAACCCAAGTATAAATATTATGAACCATATGAATAATAGTACAACAGAGGAATATGGACCCTTAGATTAATAAACCCAAAGTATTTATTTTGTAAACCCATGGGAAGTAAACCCTAAAATTATGATGGTTGACCATGGTTGATTTTCATATTGAGACAATATTTGTCACAATGCCATGTTGCAACATGGTTGATCAATGATATTATATCCAAGAGATTAATATAATAAACTAAAGGTATACAAACCCTAAAATAAATATTATAAACCCTAAAATAAACATGGTTGACTAAAATGAATATTGTTTACTATAGTTGACTATCATTCGCTATTGTTTGGAGTAATATTAAAGCAAAGGGATCAATATTATCAATCCAATTTAATTAACTAAATCCACGGGATTTATAGTAAACCCAAGGGTTAATATTATTAACTGTATGAATAATAGTACACCCTAGGAATATGAACCCTTAGATTAATAAACCCATGGGATCAATACTAAACACCCAAGATAATAATATTACACACAAGGGATAAATAACCTAAGATATATAAACCCTAAGATAAATATTGTAAACCTTAAAATTATCAGGGTTAACCATGCTTGATTTTCATGTTGAGACAATATTTTTCACAATGCGATGTTCCAACATGGTTGAACATGATTTATTTTCATATGCCGACAATCTTTTGTCACAATGCAATGTTGGACCATGGTTGATGTTTATATTGAGAAAATCATTGTCACAATGTGACATTGGACCATGGTTGACCATGATCATAAACCAAGGGGATTTATCTTAGACCCAAGGATTAATATTCTAAATCCTGTGAATAATATTGAGCCCTATGAATAAGAATCCTTAGATTAATAAATATAAGGGATTGATATTAGAAACCAAAGGGATTAATACTAAAAACCCAAGGGAATAATATTTCACCCAAGGGATGAATACTATAAACCCAAGGCATATAAAACCTAAGATAAACATTATAAACCAAAAAACAGACATGGTTTACCACGGTTGACCATGCTTCATCTTCATATTGGGACAATCTTTGGCACAATGTGACATCAGACTATGGTTGACCATGGTAGATTTTCATATTGAGACAATCTTTGTTACAATGTGACATTAGACCATGGCTGACCATGATTATAAACCCAAGAGAATTATATTAACCACTAGTATTAATATTATAAACCCTATGAGTAATATTATACCCAAGGAATGCAAACCATTACATTAATAAACCTAAGAGATTGATATTATAAACCCAAGGGAATAATTCTAAAATCCCAATGTGTTATAAACCCAAGTGAATAATACTAAACCCAAGGGATTGATATTATAAAACTATGGTATATAAATCCTAAAATAAAAATTATAAACCCCAAAATAAACGTAGTTCACTAAAATAAATATGGTTGACTACGGGTTGACCACAATTTTAGAACATTGTTTATGGTGACCATGTAATTAATAAACCGAAGAGATTAAATCCTTGGATTTATTAATCACTTAGGTATATTATATTAATCAAATAAGAGATGCTATTAAACATGATTAATATTGTATTAACGATGTTAATAGTTTTTTAATTAAGAATATTGTTTTCAAATTCATTATTATTAATGATATATTTTATTTAAATATCTTTTAGAATATATTATTTATTTATAATAATAACTATTATAATTTTATAATAACTAATATTTAAAGTGTTATTTTTAATATCTATAAGAAGTAATATTTAAAATGTTAATTTTTTTAAATATTAATAACCTAAAATTGTAAATGGTGGAGATCACATATGACTTTTTTTATCCTATTTATGAATTCTTCATTGCAATTTATATATAAAACTACTAGTACATTGGATTTAGTTTTAATATTCAATAGTAGGATTAATATTATAAACCTTATGAATAATATTATACACTAGGAATACAAACCCTTATATTAATAAACCTAAGGGATTGATATTATAAACCCAAGGGAATAATAAAACCAAGGGAATAATTCTAAAACCCCAATGTGTTATCAACCCAAGGGAATAATATTAAACGCAAGGGATTTATATCATAAAACTAAGGGGTATATATATATATATATATATATATATATATATATATATATATATATATATATATATCCTAAAATAAAAATTATAAACCCTAAAATAAACATTGATTATGGTGACTATGGAATTAATAAACGAGAGACATTAAGTCCTTGAACTTATTAATCACTTAGATTTATAATATTAATCCAATAAGAAATATTATCAAACATGATTAATATTGTATTAACGATGTTGTTAATAGTTTTTATTTAATAATATTATTTTCAAATTCATTATTATTAATGATAATTTTTATTTATATATTTTTTAAAATATATTAGTTATTTATAGTAATAACTATTATAAATTTATAGTAACTAATAACTAATATATTTAATATTCAATATTTAAAGTGTTATTTTTAATATTTAACTAGTAACTATTATTTTTAATATTTATAATAACTAATATTTAAAGTGTTATTTTTTAATATTTATAATAATTAATATTTAAAATGTTATTTTTAATATTTATAATAACTAATATTAAAAATGTTAATTTTTTAAAATATTTAATAACCTAAAATTTTAAATGCTAGAGATGACATATGAGTTTTTTTATTTTATTTATGAATTCTTCATTGAAATTTATATATAAAATTACTAGTATATTGGATTTAGTTTTAATATTAAATGGTAGGAATACAAACCCAAAGGATTGATATTATAAAACTAAGGTATATAAATCCTAAAATAAGAATTATAAACTCTAAAATAAACTTAGTTCACTAAAATAAATATGGCTGACTATAGGTTAACAACAATTTTAGAACATTGATTATGGTGACTATGGAATTAATAAACCTAAGAGATTAAATCCATATATTTATTAATAGCTTAATTATATAATATTAATAAAAAAAAATGTTATTAAATATGATTAGTATTGTATTATAACTATTATTAATATTTTTTAATTAATAATATTGTTTTCAAATTCATTATTATTAATGATAAATTTTATTTGTATATATTTTTAAAATATATTATTTATTTATAATAATAATTATTATAAATTTATAATAACTATTCAATTTTTAATATTTATAATAAGTAATATTTAAAATGTTAATTTTTAATATTTATAATAACCAATGTTAATTTTCTTATATATTTAATAACTTCAAATTGTCAATGGTCGAGATCACATATGTTAATTATATGTTAGAGCATCGAGGCTTTCCCTTAATTTATTTAAAGTTAAGGTTTTTCTTATAGAAAATATTTTCATATGTACTATTCATATGGTATTGTGAAATGTTTGGAAACCTTCCCTTAATTTAGTTAAAGTTAGGGTTTTTCTTATAGAAAATATTTTCGTATTTATTATTCAACCTTTGTTACCTATTATAAATAAATAGTTGTTTCAACATGTTGTAAATGTGGAAGAACATGATGCAGTATATCTATACCAATAGAATGAGGTTTAACCATTTTGGTATCTTCTAAGCATTTAGTTTATGATAAAATTGTAATTTTCTTTGTAATTCAAATTAAAAATATGAACTTGGATGTGGGTGATTAATGGGAATTGAATGCCGATAAGACAGGAGAATGGTAGACGACAGTGTCACATGGCCACCTGTGTCCTCCTTCATGCCAAATTATGGCAAAATACAAGTTACAGGCAGGCACCATTAATCTGGTGCATCGGTCAACGCAACCATAGCAGGCTTAAAGCCATGGCGAATATCAGCAACATTTCATTATCCCTCTCCCTGCTTGACTACTTTTTCCCCCCACAAGTAGAGGAGCCGAACACATGCACTGTCATAGGGCGATGCTTCTGGCTTCTATGTTGTGTGGATTTGAGCAATGGACACCACTTCACCCATTCCACCCACTGTGCTTTCAATTTTACCTAGCATTCCTCTGCCACTAGCCCAATCAACACTAGAAACCCTAGAGCGAACAATATCCTATATGCTTCTAATTCTGGTCTAACTCTGCTATCCCTGCTCAAAACTCCAATAGCCATCCTGCTGGTCACGTAATGATGTAGATTAGGCATAGAATGCGTAGTAGACGTGGACGTAGTTGAGGCTGTAGCACTCACCCAGCCACGTAGCCCACTGCTGATTCAGAAACCCCTGTCTCCTCCCCCTCTTCTGGCTAATTCAGAGGTCATCTCTCTGACAACTACCCACATGCTCGTAGTGGAAGAGGCCGAGCATAGATTCATGGTGCCTGTAGAGTGAATGTTGCCACTCAATGACTGGCCCTCCTGTTCTCCATCACCCCTCTTACCACAGTAACCAGTTTCGCTTTCAGAACATGATGAATCAACCAGCCATCCTTGCCACCATAAATGTGGCTTTCAGTGAGGAATTGAATCAACAGGAGGCATAAATCACCGAGACCAGAGAAAGGGACACCAAGTAGGAAGGAGAAGGCCGAGAAGCCGGGTGATATAGGAGCTGGAGCAAACATAGAAAAGAATATTGTTTCATTTAGGCACAGAGAAAGATACGACAACATCCTACATGGTGAGGATATGGCTAGTGGCAAGCATTCAAGAGATGAATGCAGGAGAGACACGCAAAAGGCCAGACGTAGCGAAGGTGGCATGTCTACTGTGGTGGCGGAGGAGGAAGATTACAGCTGTGGCATCATGGAAGAAGCGGTGGAATAGGTGGACCACGGCTGTCGCATAGTGGAAGAGCAGCCACCTGATGACTACTGGGCTCTGTTGGACTGTTGAGAATGACAGGTGGGCATCGATGGACTGAATCATGTTTTTCTCTATTTTGACTATATGTATCATTCGTACTAGATCACAACTGGGTTTTACCAATTTCATGCTGACTGGAATCTGACTGGGTATATAGTCTTTTTCTTTATGAACTGGCTTTATTTACTAGATACACTTGGACTGGTTTCCCCTTGGTGGGCAGTCTTGTTTTTTGTATTCTAAGATACATACAGAGATAACTTTGTTCTGCACCACAGAGGTGGAGCCTCCATATAATTTTACTTTTTTACTTTAATAGATCATCATTACTTAGAAAAAAAATAAAAAATAAAAAATATGGAATTGAAGCAACGAGTTTCTGTCAAATGAAAGGATGGGATGATTTGAATCCAGATGCCAAAGTAAATTATAAGACTGGTTCACTTGCTATAGATTTATAAATTTTTAATTGTTATATAATTTTCAAAGAGCATATGGATTGTATGGCTGAACTGGCTTGGAAGCTTCAAAGTTTCTAGCGGATTATGTACACTCTAAAGGACTCAAATTTGGAATATATTTTCTTGCTAGATGGTGTAAATCAAATATTAGGTAAATTAAAACAATTCTATAGATATTAAAAATTTGATTCATTATGGTTTTATCTGTGCATTCAAATTAATTTTGTGCGTGGAAACTTGGCATGTTTTTCATACATCCAAAAAAACCATTGCAGGTTCCCTTGGATATCAGGAACACGATGCCTTTGTAGATTATCTAGTCTATGTGACATTGGTGTGGAACTTTGATGGAAAATTAGGGAGACCCAAAAGTAAGTGAAACTCTTAGTAATGATATAAAAATTATCAAACCATTCCTGGTTGGTTTTGTTGAGTTTCTTTCTCTATATTTTCATTATGCAAAACTCTGCATTCACTATGAATGCCTTCCAAAGAAAGTGAGAAAGTTGAGAACAGATGGCGTTAGAAACTTGAGAGCATTTGAGAATATTTATGCAAATTTTGGTTTAAATATAATGAGTGTGTGAAACTAGTTGGTGTGTTATTCAGCGGCTGACCATAGAGCCCAATCTTGAAGTATTCAAGAGAATCTGTATGCAACCCCATCTTGAGAATCTGTGTGCAAAGTGGCACATGCAATTATCTCCTCATTTAATCATGAAACGTTTGACTGATGGCATTCTACTCCACTATTCGAACAAAAAGCTCCAAATAAGCTCATTTTGCTAAATAGATGGGACCTTGTGGCCGTCTATTTGCTTTTAGAGTGATGTCTAATATGGTAGGACAAGTTCATGCTCCTTTTTTCCTTTTTCGGATGTTTATAACAACCCTAGTGTTGCTTTGGCCACGGAGGGGGAGGAGTAAGTATGTAAAAAAAATTGATTTAGGTGGAGAAACAAAAGAAATTACATCGCAATTAATTATTATGTTGTATTAATTTATCTTAACAAAAAAATAATAGTTATGATTATTTTTAACACACAACTAATTAAAAATGGTATTGTGTAACTATTAAATTAGAAAAAATATATGATAAATACACAGAACAAAAATAGGTTAAAGATTAAATATCATTAATATACTTCGACACGATCATTTTGATCTTCATATAAGTGTTCACACGGGATATAAAGGTTGCTTTGTATATCTCTCAACTGATATGGAATCCAACTGAGAAAGAAAATAAAGTAGAATTATGGGATCAAGAGAAAGGGTAGGCCTTGCACAATTTCTCCCTCAATTTCAATGCCACCTTGCTTGTTGCCACTACTCTCACCTGCCCTCTCCATGCAAGCTCTTTGATGCCCGTGTGGCCACCTCCTCTATAGGGATGACTTCGTTGATGGATCATCCATGCTTGAAGCAACAAGCAAGAAACCTATACACCAACATAATTTCTTCTATTGATGGAATTTCTCTGACACTAGAAATGCCACGCCCGGAGCTTAACACCCACCCAAGCTAAAAGAGAAGTGTCTAGTGAGTGGTTAATGTTAAAAATAGACAGAACTTGAAGAAACTGGTGCCCTCATAGAGCTCACCACCAAAGAAGTGGTAGCATAACAAAAAGACCAACATCGAAAGTCACTGCATCCTGCTTCTTGCCAAAATAGCTACTTGCCAAAATAGCTGCTGGAATAGGAAGAGACCCAAGAAATTCAAATTCACTAAGGAAAGACAAAATTAACATGGCGAATGTAAACCTCGCCACCCTATCTGCACATGAAAGAATGGGGCCGTTCACACACACAATCCTCCCATGCACTAACCTAAGTGTCAAGGACTTCAAGGCTATAAAATTTCAGCAATTCACAAGAAAAACTCCAAACTGAACCCAAGGTGACAGGGTTACCTTGATAAAGGCTTCAAGGATGAAATATTGAGGCCACAGTCCTGGGAGCCATCTTATTACACCATAAATGGTTTCGGCACAGAAAAACAGAAATAGTCCATGACACGATGCCAACAGTGGATCCCATGTAATTACTTGAATTATGCGCGCTCTCAATTCTGACTTGAACTACCCACCTTCTCCAATGTCATGACCCCCTTTCAACTCATGAGCAGAGCCCTACTGGCACGCTGAGAAAGAACTTCAAATGCCCAAAAAACTTTATGAGATGCTCAGTGAAGAAGAGATAGCAGGAAAAGGGAGAAAATGCAAATGCCCAAGAGACTTTATGAGATTCTCGGCGAAGGAACTTTACATTATTTATCCACGTTGCGAGTTATTCCTCCATGTCCTAACAACCATACATTTAAGAATTTAAATCGATATTAGGTCAGGGTTATGAGATGCTCAGCCAAAAAACTTTACATTACTTATCCAGGTTGCCAGTTATTCTTCCATGTTCTAACAACCATATGTTTAAGAATTTAAATCAAACATTCCTTTCACTTACATAGAGAATTTTTAATTATTTTTAATTTAATTTTTTAAATTTCTATAGGTGGTGGCCAGAGTAAATTTTAATTAGGATTTGGTAAAAAAATATTTTAAACATGGTTTAAACACTTGATTTAGATATGCAAGGAAGTTATCATTTTTAATTTCATTTATTAATGGAGTGGCTACCATGAGAATATATCGCATCTTTCAACTTAGACCATCCGATCAAAATGATTAATTGGAAAATATATTAAAATGCCCAAGTCCAATAAAAAAAACAGCTATCAAAATGTAATAAATTAATAAAATATAATATAATATTTTATATTTCAGATGCTAATAAAAATGATAATATAATATTTTATATTTCAGATGCTAATAAAAATGATAGTGAATTAAAATTTCCCATAAATTTATTTTTTCACTAATAATAAAATTAAAATATTATATTTTATAAATATTAAAAATACATATAAAGCGATGAATATTTCAGTATCCTTTCCGGGAAAAGTAATCTAAATTAAGTTTTCTATATACTTCATCTATCTTTCGTAAGTTTTAGAAGTCAGTTTTATAAAATTATTAAAACAAATATTCTTATTTTAGTTTTTCTAAACAGCAATGGTATTTTAATTTTTCAACATGGACATGATATTATAAAAATTAAGGTAAATATCCGAGAAACTTCTTACACTGCAGGATGGGTCAAACAATGTTTGCGGATTGTTCATGATTTGATTAGGTTGGTTTAATTTATTAGGTTGGATTTTTTTTTTAAAGTAAATATAAGGTATTGGATAAAAAAAACACTGGTGAGATTATTTGCAAATCTATTCTAAATACTAAAATTCCAGAAGTAGGAGTTAGTGATGGGACTTGTTTTCATATTGCTTGTATTCTCCTACATTATTGGTGTATGAGTGATGCTTCCAGAGATTTGAAAAAGGGTGAGATTATTTGCAAATGGATTCCAAACACCAAAACTCGAGAAAAGCAGGTTGCTGACAATATTTGCTTGTATCCTCCTACAGTAAAGACATATGACAAAAATTTAAACACTCCTAAGACTTGCAAATATACCTTTAAAAAACTAATCAATCATGTAATAAGATTTTAAATTAATTTAAATAGTTTGATTAGAACCGATTTATTAATTGATCATGGAATGAGATTTGATTTTAAATTAATTTAGGTAGTTTGATTAGAACTGATTTATTCGCTAGAGCTTTTGAGTGCGCACAACGTATTCGATAAAAAGAGCAAAGGAGCACATTGGAACGTTATAACGGTGATATACGTAGTAAGATTTTCGGTCATGGTGTGGGATTTTTTATTTCCTCTAATTTATTGAAAGAATTAATTTATTTATTACCTGCAACTTGCTGTAGGCTATGCCTTCAATCGATAATGGATACTTGCTTGGATATCTACAATATTATATCGTAGTCTAGATTTACAGCGTTCGGTAGGGGAGAGCTGGTAGGGGAGAGGTGGAGAGAGGTAAGATAAGAATTTCACAGAGGGTGGTAGGGGAGAGGTGGAGAGAGGTAAGATAAGAATTTCAAATGTATCTGTGAAATTTGATGGTTTCTGCAATATTTTAATGTTTGTTGTGATCATTTTTAAAAAGAAAGTTGATTACGAAGGAAATTAGTTGACTAAATCAGTTTTGATTATTTTGACCAAGAATAAAAAATATTGATTAGTATGGAAATATTTTTGCAGTATTTTATGGACAAATTAGCAAATTAGCAGGATACCCAATTTACCTATTAACTTCTATTCAGGTAGAAAGACATGCAGGTTGCTGTTAAATTAGAGATCAACCCCACCTTCACAAATTTTTAAATTATATATATGCAAACGAAATACTACAGAGCAATGAACGTACTGTCAGACGCCCAAGCTGACTGCCTGCCTAAAATAATCCTTTTAATGCACAAAAATGGCAGCACATATTTAAACGAAGTGAAGTTGTTAATTCTCTCTTGGGCAGCCGCTGATATTTTAAACACAAGCCGATAACATGACAGGGGAGGACCGGGACCATCCTGGCAAGAGTTATATTGAGTTTGTTGGGTCAGTTAATGTCCACGGCTGTATATACTTATCATTGGATTTAAGTGAATAAATTATCAAATTGTGTGCAGTTTTTGTTCATTTATGGTCATCTAAAGCCATGCTAGTTAGAGCATCCAAAATAACAACAAATAATTGTGAAGCTATAATTTCATTAATGTATAGAACAATATATGCTATTCATTAAATTTATACTTTGCTAAATGTAAAAATTTACATATATTTCTATATATTAGTAGAGTTATAAATTTATAATTATAGAGTAGTCTGCAAAAAAGAGGAACTGCCAAAAAGAGGAATTGAATTGACAATAGTGGTCAGAATCCAAGTAATTTTTTTTCTAAAAACTCTTAAAAAACCAATATTTAAATCATATTTTTAATAGTAATAATAAATTCAATGCCATCAAAAACTTCCAAAATACCTAAAATTATAAAATTTATTCATAACTAAAACCCAATCAATTAGATAATGTATCTGATAGGGTTGCAACCCTAACTAGGCCAGCCGTACGCCTACACTAAGGACTACATTGAAAATTGTTACGCAAATAGTAGGCACGTGTTGCTTATTCCTCACAACACTCTCACAAATCTTAGGGGAAGTGGACACTGGTGGTATGCCTACCACCCATTCTCTGCCATAGTGGCTGCCAAACCGAAAATTCGCGACGGCTGACAGAATACTGACTAAAACCAGATCATCTCAGAAATCGCACCTCAAATCCACTGGTAGGTATTGTTCTTAACTTTATATTTGTGAAACAAAATCATAGGTAGGGATAAGGCTTACGGGCAAAGGCCAGGGCAGTCGGGAGGTAAAAACATCCTGTGACGGCACAGCAGTGGGCGTCCGACTCCTGAGTGTGATGTTGTGACCGTCCCGGCCATGGACGCCCATATCGCTTTCTCCCCACAACGTTTCGGTGACGCCGTCGTGCTCTTTTCCCGCCGCTAATATCGGATTATGGATACCACGTGCGCATGAATATCGCTGTAAGGCCGTCATACCAAGACCGGGCGCACCCGCACAGAACGAGACAAGTCACCCCACGTACCATCATATGACGGGTGGCCGTGGTCCCAAAAACTCTTTACTAAATTTTAAACGAAATTCATCCAAAAAAACCCTTGCATGAGATGGAAAAAACTACGGCAGGATATGGAGATGGCGCAGAGTTTGGTGAAACGAGGAAGACATGGTGTGACTATGTTTTAGGGTGCACACCTCTGAGCTTGTGTGCACGTCCAGGACATGGCGTAATGTATGAATGGTATGATTGTGCGAAAGGGACAGTTGCAACGGGCAGTTCTCTTGTAACGAGAGTTGCACTAATTCTTTGTAAACTCCTGGTGTAAATTTCTGGGTGTTAGGCTGAATTGGGCCAGCCACATGTAAATCTACTTGTGTTCCTGTGATGTCATGAGCACTTAGCATTGGGTTAGAAAAGATAAAGACTTAATTGAATGAAGTAAGTGTATGTATATTTCTTTTTTCTAAATAAGGAAAGCTTAAACTTAAATATGAATTTTTTAGTGCTATCTTTCTCAGTAAGCGTTTATTGAAAAATTAAAAACATGGGAAAATATTTAATATATGTAATTTTTATTAAATAGAATTTCAAAAAATGACTAATTTATCTAGTACTTGATTATCACAAATCCTAAAAGCGAATCTCACAAACAGAATAAAGACTTTTGAGCAAATATACAAATAGGGTCAAGCCCCTAAAAAAGGACAAAAAAATGCGAAAACTACCCTCATATCTCCAATCCCAAAACCGAATCCCAAAAACAGAATAAAGATATTTAACCAAATATAGAAACATGGTCAAGCCCCTAGTGCACAAAAAAGACAAGAACTTGCGAACTAACTACCCTCATATCTCCAATTGTCCATTTCTCAAGAAAGTGCCATTGGAAGGACATGGTAATATATCTTACAAGGGATCCCAATGCACCCTTCTTTTATTAACATATTGACTGCAACGTTATGTTCTTTATATATGTGGGAGACAAAGATCCTAGGAAAAGATGAAATCAGAGACCTAATCCTTATCATCAAGTGTGAAAGGGTTGGAACATGCAGGGTGGATCGCTAATTCACCCACTCAACGATCAGCATAGAATCTCCAAACACATCAATCTCGGCAATTTCCAGCCACTTGGGACCATAGAGGATACTCCAAAATGCTAGTAACTATGCTTTTGTATTAGAACTATTTCTACTACAAAATTTAAACTTACAGAAATCATCAGGCCTCATCACAATCAACATCCCACCACCATATCTCCTTGAAGATGACGCCCCATCAAATAAGCTCATTGGTAACCTGTTCCATATATTCTTCATAATTATGCATCTTCTTGGTTCCTTATCAATGAGAGGGCCCTTCTCTAAAAAGAATGTTGAGGTCTTAATGCTAGTGACCCTCATGTCCTGCTCCTTTTGGTTAAAAATATTAACATCTCTCTCTCTTCAAATGCCCCATATTATATAAAAATGAAGGGATCTATATTCCTTGTGCTCCATCAACCACGTTGGTGAGAAATCACCCACCAGGGACTGATTCGGCGTTGCATATATATGGATAATGTCTAGGACCTCCCACACAACAACAACAAAAGAGGACTTAAGAAAATGGTGGTTTATGTCTTCCAAAGATACTAGACATGAAGTGCATCTTCCGAGCCCTACAAATTCTCTCTTAAGTAGATTTGTCCATATGAGGATTTTATCATGGACCCCCGACCAACATAAACATTTCAACTTTAGTGGGATGTCCTAATTCCATGATACTTGAAACCAACTAGTCTACGGATGAAACGACTGCTCATGCGATAGGTATGAATATATTTCTTTGACTATAAGTTGTCCTTTGACCATATTGCCATTCCAGGTTAACTCATATTCCTCCTCTACTAAAGTAATACCAATAAACTTAAGGAGAAGAATGTATTTTTTCCACTCGTCATCTAACTCACTAGAAAGATCTATGTCCCTTGTCCCTCTCGAACAATTGAGCTATAAATCAGGGCCTCTTTGTTGTAGAATGTAACTAGGTTTGGTCTTTGTAATGACCTGTAATTATTGTAAATGATGTAATGAAGAAAATAATTTATTATTGGCTTGCTTCATAGGTTTCATTAGAAAGGATGTTAGGTCCCTATACTACTAGTGTAACCCCTTATTGTTCTAGTGCAACCCCCTTATTGTATTATTGTACCCATATAGTTCCTATGTTGTTATTATTATGCTCCATAGAAGCCAACTATTGTTATTGTTGTGCCCCTACAATATTATTGTTATGTAGGCTCTGATTGTATTCAGACCCCTTACACTCCCATATATAGAAAGGAGGTCTTGTCAATTGTATCATCGAATAATTGTTCATTTGTGTAATGTAAAGGAGGTTTCCCACTCGAAGAGGTTGATTTTGAAGTCACTGATCTATATTTTCTATCTTTTTGTGAACTGGTTTCATAACATTTAGTATCAGAGCTTTGGATTCTAGGGTTTCGTTGCTCCAAACAGGTCATTATAGGATTTTTGCTATAATGTCTTCTCTGCAAAGTTTCAGAAGCTAAAAAAAAAAAACCCATTTGAGTCGAAATTGCTCTAAACCTCGAGTCCTAATTTCAAGTCTTATGTGTCTATATTTTCGGAGATATGATCTGAGAAAGTTAGGATTTTTTGCAAGCTCCAGAATTCCATCTCAAATAGGTCATCGTGGAATTTTCACTATAATTGTTTTTCTACGAAGGTTAAGACTCTAAAATTAAAATCCTTTTGAGCCGAAATTGTGGTGAAGCTCAGCCCCGAATTTCAGAACTTATTTCTCTACATTCTTAGAGATACGGTCCAAGACATTTAAGGTTTTTGTAGGCTCCCGAATTACATCCCAAACATGTGACCTTGGGCAAATTGCCATAACTTTCTCTCTGAGCATCAAATTGAAATTTCATAACAAGTTACAAAAAGAGGACAGACAATAATTTTCTGTGTACTGTTTTCAGGTCCTAAGGTCAAAACAATGACACATGGCACTTCGTACAAGTTCTCTATACTAAAAAGGTATATAATCATGTCATCTTGGGATATTGGGCATAACTCTTTCTTGGAGAATCCCATTTAGATTAGACTGGTGGCATTAGAAAGAGGACACAGAGGGCTAACACAGATTGCAATTTCATACCTTGGAGATACAAAATTTAGGAGATACAACAGATTCGAGATCGAGTTGCTAAAAGCTTGAAAATAAATGACTCAAATAAAGAAAATAGAAACACATAGTAAGCAAAATTCAAGGGATGATTTGAAGAATGTGATTGAAGATATGATCAATAAGATAAATGGTATAGAAGAAAAATTGAATGGAAACCTAGAAGATTTGAAGAAAGACATGGAAGGTTTGAAGGAAGGTGGGATAAAGTCACTACAAGAAAGGCTTCCTAACGCCGAAAAGGTAGTAGAGGAAACTCATGATGAGAACAAAAGAAATGTTAGTCATGATTTCATAGACTCTAACGTTGGATTGAAGACCTGCTATATTCCAAATATAGATATGAGGAAATATGATGGCAAGGATTCGGTAACTTGGATACTACAGATGGAGCAATATTTTTATCTACATGATGTGCAACTGCCACAAAGGGTACTTATTGCATCTCTATATGTTGGCATTATGATGCATATATTGTCCTTGATGGCAAGTAACTTGTAACATAACAAGTATATGCTAACTAGATGAATCTACATGTCATATCAGAGGTGGCAGAATGATGGAACAGAGATATCAAAAGTGACAAAATGATGGAGCAGAAAGATGGTGAAATATTTACGAATCAAAATCAGAAGCTTGATATAAGAAATTAGGTGTTGTCCTTGATGGTAACCTACCTGATGAGTTGTCATTGATGATAACCTATTTGATGAATGAACCACTTGATAAAGGTATAAATGGGATGTGACAAAATGCATGGTAGTTGTGTTTACAGATGTGATAAAATGCAAGGTAGTTCAGAGGAATTAGTTGAGAAGTGATGTATAATGGCAACTCACATTGTAACATGTCAATTCAGAGGTAACAGAGTAATGGCACAGAAGAAAAAGATTGAAGAAAAAGAATGTTTTAAGTTGTATATGTTGCTTAACCTCATCTAATTAGCATATACACACGGGTACACATAATAAAAAGAGCATATACATATGCACACATTTTCACATAAGAAAAAGCGCATATGGGATGCAAAATTAAGGTTAAAGAATGACAGGGGTTCCTACCATTGTATTGGCCCACAGTAATGAGAACGATAAAGAATATTGATCTCGTCAGGGAATACAATCGGCATAACTATGGTTTTGACTTGAGGTATTGAAAAATGATAAAACTATATAAGGAGGTGAAGATTAAAGTGTGAGAGTTTGTAAGAAATGAAATGTTATGAAGAGTTAGATCAAAATCAAATATGCATGTTATGGGTTTTTTATGTTTTGCTTGATGAATGTTTGATGATGAATGAGATACAATGATGGATCAATATCATGAGACCTGAATTGACTTATCATTGTATGATCTAATAATGGATAGTCTAGATCTAATTGCTAATGCATGTTTTATCCTTTAAATGCTATCATATGGGTATGTCTGATGTCTTGAAAAGTTGCAAAATTATAATTCATTATTTACAAATCTATACACAGGTTCGACTCAGTGAAGGCAGGTATACACGCAGTTTCAACACTTCCAATTAGCGTATGTAGAGGAAGGGCTTGTTGTTTAGAAATGACTGATCTATTTCAACAATGCTATCGTTTTACTGTTGTTTGTCAATGATGTCTTCATTAGATCTAAAGTAAAACTAATTGTATAAGGAGATTGAGTCTAACTTACTGATTGATTGAGTAAGAAGGGTGATCTTTGCTACTATCTGTTTAAAGCTCTATAATATGACAATAGATCTTCATAATGTCTTTGGTTTGTACATTTTTTGGTTCAGAAGTTTTATGATTATGTATATTTAGAGGTATATGCAGGTTGGGTTAGAGAAAGTAATGTATACACACAGGGTGTCCTCATTGAAGTAGAGTATACATTTTGACATATTATTTTTGAGGTTGCAGTTGGTTCTGGTTGATGATGTAGTGTTCCAAGATCAGTTATGTGTACTCGTTATAGTGATCTAACTATTCGAGTTGATAGGTTTATTTTTTATTAAGTGTCGCCTAATTGGGTTTTCAATGAATAGTTGATTCAGTTGTATCAGATTTGATGATTGGGTGATTTAGTTGTGTCAGAGGTTTCAGTGATTTTTTGATTCAGTTGTGTCAGAATTTTCAATGATTGGTTGATTTAGAAAGTGATGATTAGGCTTCAGTTAGGTCAGAGATTGATGATTGGGTTTCAACGATTGATTGATTCAGATGTATCAATGATGGATGAATATGTTATAGTGATGATTTACAGTTTTGAGTTTTGATATTGAGCTTAAGTGTTGATAATGGGTCCAGTATGAAATTTTATGAAATGCGGCCTACAAGTTATGATGTGTTGAAGCAGGTGGATCGAGTCTGAAAATTTGATGAAACATGGTCCATGGAGGATTTTGAGGGTTGGTGCCTTTAGTGAGGAAGTAAAAGCTTCCTGCCACTAGTAGTTGTTGATTAGATTAGGGGGTTGTAGGTTGCTTCCAGTAGCAGTTGGATAACGCGTGAAGGTTGTAGCCTTTTGTGGGTCAGCACCTACATAGTGGTAAACATATTAGCCAGTATAAGAGCTACGGGGTTGTAGTTCCCTTTCAGTAGAAGCTGGATAATGAGAGAAGGTTATAAATTTCTGTAGGTGGGTTCCTGCATACTGGTATGAGTCGATGCCAGTACAAAATTGTAAACTGTATTTTCTTTATATTAAAAAGAGGACAGAGACGAAAACAATAGGTGGTTTTCTCCCACATTAGGTTTCCACCTTAAATCTTCGTGTTTATGTGTGCTGCTTATGTGTGATGGTTTATTTTGTTATTAGAGGACATGGTTATTGTTTATCTAATGTTTAACAAAGTACTGATGCATTGGCTGAAGACAAACATAAGATGAATTAATTAAATCATAATTTCACTGGATATAGGCTAATTGTCTTAAGAACGGTCATGTACACACACATGTTACTTTTAGTAAAGTCACGTATAAAAATTTGAATATGAAATGTAAAAATCTATTGACTTGGAAATACTGATAGCCCCCCCCCCCCTCTTAGTATTTTTCCCAACAATTGGTATCGGAGCGAGTCCTTTGGCAGAAGCTTTATCTCTTGAAGAAGATCCCTTGTAACAATGGGAAAGAAGAAAAAGAAGAAATCACCTCAAAAGAAGAAGAAATCTCAAAGGAATAGTGACAACAAGAAAGACAATCATCAACTAGGTGGAAGCAATTATTTAGATTCAAAATCACCTTAGATTGAAGATGAACAAGAAAAACAATTATCAGGTACTAATTTTTGGTCCTCTCATGATACATTTATCTATTCATGCAATATTGAAGATAATGAATGTGACAGTGAAACAACTGAATTTTCTCTTATGGGTGAAACTGAAAGAAATCTAATAGAGGAAAAAGTTAAAAGTCTCATGGATAGAATTATAGATCAACAAGATTTATTTGACAAAAGGGAGTGTACCTACAAAGAAGAGGTTACTAGGTTAAAAACTCAATTGGAGGATGGAAACAAAATAAGGAAGCAGTATAAGGAAAAGGAAGATCAATGTCAAAGGTTACAGTATGAAGTGACATGATTAAGAAGTGAAGTGAATGAAAAGGATACAAGAACCAAGGAACTTAAAGAAAGAACTAGTTACTGTGAAGGTCTTCAACCTAAGCTCGTCTCTTTAAAAGAAGATATTGAAAAAACAAACAAGCAGAATGAAGAACTACTTCAAGCATTTGAAGAACAAGAAAATGAGATTCTCAACTTAAAACAACATGCGGAAGAAGGAAGAAAAGTTGAAGAAATCATGAAGAGGCAGTATCTGGAAAAAGAAGAGCAATATCAGGTTGAGGTAAATATGATAAAAGGTAAATTAGAAGAAAATGATAAACTTTTACGATTTCAAGATAGTACTAAGATTTTGGATAATATTCTTAGTAGTCAAAGGTCTCTTGCCATCAAATCTAGTCTTGGTTTTCATGAAATTGTTAAAGGTGAATCTAGCTCACAAAATGATTCAAGGAATTCTAATGCAAAATCTGAAATGCTCTACAAGAAGATAAGAGGGCAACCCCATCAACAACCAAGGAAAGAAAGTCTTCAAAGAAAATCATTTACTCCAAACTATGGAAGTGTTAATCGATTCTTTCCTCTGATGAATAATGTTGAATGTTCTATCTATCATAATTTTGGACATGTTGCAGCTATGTGTCGAAGTAGAATGTTTCAAGCTAATAACAGTCTCATAGAAAGATCATCAGCTTCCAGGTACTTTAGGGGATATTGCTTTTCTTGCAATATGTTTGGTCATAAAGCCATTGATTTCTATAGAAGGAATATGAAACATATAAGATGTTATGATTGTAACAAGTTTGGGAATATAGAAAAAGGATGCAGGAACAAGTTTATTGGTCGCCAAAAACAATATGGTAAGCAAACAAATAACCACATTTATATTAGAAAATCTGAAAAATATGAATTCACCAAGAATCAAGAAAGCGAGATTAGATAAGATGTGATTTTGTTATCTCCTCATTCGAAAACAAGAATGATAGTGGATGTGCTCATCACATTACTAGAGACAAGAGAAAAAAATGGAGTCTCTAATGAAGAACCATCATGGTAATGATATTCTTGGAACTGACGTTTCGACAAATGTTCTAGGACCATGTACTATCAAAACAGACTCAAGAGGAACTGAAACTATGAAATTTCAGTTTTCCAATTTTCATAAGCATATATTATGAAGACAAGTAGCATATATACATGATTTCGAAACTACACAATCTTATATATGTTGGTTTGACGAAGAAGTAGTGGGACAAACTCAGAAAAAGGGTCTGATATGGTTCAAACAATTATTAATTGTCTTTTCTGGTTTTTATGGTTGATGATTACAGTCTGTGGATGTTATTTAGAAGTTATTTTTACCCTGATAAGTTTTTGATGGCTTCATGTATAACTGGTTGATGATGATGCCTTGATGAGTAATACTAATATATGCAATGATCAGATCTGATAGTGAACAATTGGCACAGGTTTAGGGGGAGAATATGCTATGCTTATAATAATTCATTGTTGGCATTATGTTTAGAAGTCTTTGGTACATAATGATTCTTATCATTGGCGAGGATGCTTATGTTGTTGAAGTGTTTAAATGATGCATCATGCTATGTTACAGTTTTGATGCTTTCGATCAGATTTGTGGATGACTCTTTTGATGATGCATATAGTTACGTTTCTTACATAGTGATCTTCATAAGTTCAAGGAGAAGAATAAATATTAAGTACACATCTTCATTATTTAATGATGTTAAGTGTCACTCATGTTGTTGCCATCATGCCTTCAAGGATGCATAAATTTCATATGGTGTAGTTATGGATGGGGATTGCACTTGATGGTATCAAGAAAGTTTGACAAAATCATTGTGAGCTCATGGTTTTAATTTCATATTAATGAGAAGCTAGATACATATTTCTATCCTTATGTTAGATACATGGACAATTACTTAGTTTCATATTGGTAAATATTGTTGGTTTTCCAAGAGAATGGTGTTATTGTAAGTTTCATGAAGACATAGCTATTTGAAGACATGGCTAATTGGAGACATGGCTTAACTAGTCACATAATGATGATGACTTCTTGCTTTATGATGATAGGTTTAATACTCACATATGTTGATTATCATGATTGATGCTTATCAGATGTGGGATGTTAGAAACTCCCTAGTGATGTGTTGTAACGGCTACAACCACCCTCCAAAATTTTGGCCCGCACCAATTTCGGAACCTCCCATGAAAAGTTTCACTTGATGATTGCACACACTCAGGTTCACTCCATGAGTTCGTGTGAGTCTTTAAATTTTCCTTGAATTTTTATTGCACTCAAGTCTCTACATGTTGATGTATGAGTCATGCTTATGACCATTTTCTGGTTATGCTCAAGGTCTTTGCTACGTATGTGTCTGTTGTGTTCGCCATGAAGGCATTTGTTGCACTCACACACGGAGTCATATTCATTGTGTTAGTGTTAGTATTTGCAGCCTTCCTCCAATGATCAAACATGCTCTTACAAAGTGATTTTAAGGTGTCGAGGTCAAATTTTGTCATTTCAGTGAGTCTTCAGGCAAAATTTGGTCACTAGGTATTAGGTCTAGGGTTTGCATTTACTCCTGTCAAAGTTGTCCAAATGTCGGTCCATGTCACCATTTAGCTAAGTGTACCATCATTCAGAGGCTTTTCATCATCATTTCAGGTTCCAATGGGTCATTTTACACCTTGTTCATGCTTCAGTTGTGCCTAGGTAAGGTTCATTTCCCTCTCCCAGGTTTTGAAGGTAATGCCTCTTGGATGGTCAAATCATCAGCAAAACTCTTATCCTGATGTTCATACACCTTCCCCTATCATTGATGTA
The DNA here is from genome assembly GCA_031772625.1 of Pinus tabuliformis. Classification (NCBI taxonomy): domain Eukaryota; kingdom Viridiplantae; phylum Streptophyta; class Pinopsida; order Pinales; family Pinaceae; genus Pinus; species Pinus tabuliformis. The sequence goes on along the minus strand of CM062804.1, from coordinate 1,153,823,804 downwards.
CCTTATTAAAGACTTTCCATCATTGATATCCCTCAAATTCCTCATTTTCGCACAAACCCTAGTTTCTTGCTAGAATTTGACAATTTTCTAGGCTAGGCCTATGTTTTGTCCTTTTCGACCCCTTTCCCTCACTCAAATCTTTGAAATTCCACTTTCCCCTACTTCCTAACATCCCTCCCTAATTCTCAAAATTTTCTCAAGAATTTGGAAGCCCCTTATCCCCTTCATTTCACTTCATTTCAACCAATCCCCTATTCCACACATAGGGATAGGTTTTACTCCAATGATGTTTCCGAGCAAGAAAAGATGAATTTGGGAAAAATGAGAGATTTTTTTGTCCACAATAAGCATAGGAAGAAAAACCTCCTTCTTTTTTTACATAGGTGTCATGGTTTTATAGAAATGTCAAAAATACAGTTGCCTTAGCAGAATTGATGCACCTCCGAAGTGACCTTGGGAAAATCAAGATCTCTCCTAGCTTGGTTGGCCAAATAACTCGTTTGATGAATCAAATGATAACTAAACACAAAGAGATTTCCAATGAGCTATCATGAGCTCAATTTGGGGTTGAGAAAGATGTTCAAAAGTTGAGTGCAACAACACTCTGCCTTTACGTAGCCTCATTTTTCACATTTTTACTAGTCTTGGGAGATTTGACTTTTGATAGGGAAAATGACCTCCAAATTGGATAATTCAAGATGTTCTGGAAAGTAGACTTGATAAGATTTCCAACGAGCTATCATGCAACCAATTTGAACACTGCAAAGGCCTCCAAAACTAGTCTGCAAAAAGGCGCTACGCATTGTGCCAGCACGACGCACTGGGTAGTGATTTATAGTATAATTTTATAACTGGCACTACGCATTGGGGCAGCGTGGCACATAGGTCTACAAAACCTGAAGTCCATTCAAATATTCCTGCAAAACTCAAAAATTTTATATTCTTCATTTCACAAGTGATTTTAACATTCCTAAGTGCCATTGCAAGGGTTTTAGTCAATTTTCATGGTGTTTCAAAAGGTGAAAAATAAAACCCTAGCTCCTTGCACACTTCCATTGAAAATCTGCCTAGCGTTTGCAAAATTGACATTTTTTTCTATCTTATTCCCCACTACCACTTTCACATCCCCTTCACTACATTTCACTAATTTCATTTCCGATTCCCCCTCTGATTTCCACTCATCCTAGTCCCCTATCCCAACCCTAAAACCCTAGATTCTAGGGTGAAACCCTAGTTTTCTTCATTGCACTAATGGTTGTATACCCTATCCCCTTAATCCGACTCCCCTCATACATTTTCCCCTTAATCCCATTCTCCACATATAATTTCCCAAACCCTACACTCCCCAAACCCTATCCATATCCCTAAACCCTACTCACATCCCTAAACTCTTACTTCCATCCGTAAATTGTGTTCACACATACATTTTTACACTCTCTTCCACAAACTCTACCCATTTCATTCCTCCACCATATTTTCACACTGTTATCCACAAAACCATCCATATAGAACCACATTTTTCAAAACCAAAGGAAAACAATGGAAGGAGACAATGATCATGGGTATGAGCAAGAGATTGAACATGACCAGGAATCTTGGCTTGAGAGAAAAAACTTGCACTTGGAGAAGATGCTGGATAAAGCCAACAAAGACAAAAATATGTTGAGGAACATGGCATACCACTACTTGGCGAGAAACAAGGTGTGCAAATCAAGAATCAGGATTTTGAAGGTCAAGTTGAAGAAGGCATCGAGGAAGCGAAAAGAGAAAGATAGACTTCATATCTTCGTTGAGGCTTCCTTGACCCAACACAACACTTGATGAAGGACACTTAGCAACAATGTAAACTTTGAAACGGGAACTGATACTGTTACCCGTTTTGTAGACATAGCAAAAAAGTGACCCGATTTTGAAAATGGGTGATGCAGAACACACATGTTTTTTTTAGAGCATAGCTTTTTGCAATTTCATTTTTTTTATGTACATTGCGTTTTAGAATGGTAGCGATTTTCATGCTAATTTAAAAAATGGTTATTCTGCATCAGACCCTTTTTTTAAGAGACCTATTTTTTAACTTTAAGTTTTCTAATGTATGAAATGTAAATAATTATTTCGTAACCTTTTTTTTAAAAGACCTATTTTTTGACTTTAAATTTTCTAATGTATGAAATGTAAATAATTATTTCGTGAATTTAATAATTTTGGAAGTGGTCTTCTTCTTCATATTTTCTAGTTTTTATTTTTTTTTTTAATTTTTTTTGTAGTGGGGTTTTTATTGATTTGCATATTTAAAGAAGAAGGTCGATATTTTGGGTTTTCGATATTCTACATATTTATACATCATTAATTAAATTTTCAATCCACATGAAATAATTGTCTCTAAAAAACAAATATAAAAATATATATAAAAAAGACAAAAATAAAAAATAAAAAATGTTAAAAAAAAATTATCTCATAAACCATAAAAGAATTTGGAAAAAAAAAAAAAAAATTAAAAAATATATATATATATATATATATATATATATATATATATATATATATATATATATATATATAATTAAGTAAGTAAATATTGAGAAATTAAAAAAAATATATATTAGCAAAAACTAGGAAAAAAAATTAAATTAAAAACTAACTAGTTTAAAGAAAAAAAATAGAAAAATAACGGAAAAAATCTAAAAGACTAGAAAAATTAATATTAAAAAAAAACAAAAAATGTAACAAAAAAATTATCTCACAAACCATAAAAGTATTTGGAAAAAAGAAAAAAAAAAAAAATATATATATATATATATATATATATATATATATATATATATATATATATAAAATAGAGAAATTAAAAAAAAACATTAGCAAAAACTGGGAAAAAAATAAAAAAATAAAAATAAAAACAAACTAGTTTAAAAAAAAATAGAAAATTAATGAAAAAAATTAAAAAACTAGTAAAATTAATATTAAAAAAAAGAAAAATAAGTTTAAATTATAAAAAAAAAACCAAATAAATGGTTATTTTTTATTAAAAAAAAGGAAAAATGCAATTATTTTTTATTAAATATGCATATTTTATTTAAAAATAAATAAATATTTTTTTTTTTTAACAATCTTTTCTTTTATTAAAAAAAATAAAAAATTTTAAACAATTTTTATTTGAAAATACAAATTATTAAAACTACATTTTATATTTTCAAAAAAAAAGAAAAAAAAATTAAACCTACACTTTATGTTTAAAAAATAAAAATAAAAATTAATAAAAATTAAATTTACATTTTTTTTGACCATTTTTTTTTATTAAAAAAAAATTATAATGTTTTTCTTTAAACAATTATTTATTTATTTCAAAATACAAATCATAAAAAACATTTTAATTTTCTTAAAACAAATTTAATTTTTTAATTTATAATTTAAAAAATTATTAATTTTTTTTTTTTAAATTAATGTATCAAAAAAAATTAATTATAAATATGTTTATTAAAAAATTTTAAAAAATATTATTAAACAATTTATTATTTTTTTTTTTATTTATCAAACGAATATTTTAAAAAATTATTAAAATTTTTTAATAAAAATTATGTTTTTAATAAAAAAAAAAAATAGTCGGCCCCAGGCCGCGCCACCACCGGGCGGTGGGAGGGTGTGGGGGCGATTCCGGGAATCGCCCCCACGCCCTCCCACCGCCCAGTGGTGGCACGGCCGGGGGCCCAGGGCCTACATGCAGGCGTTGGGCCCCCGGCCGCACCACCACTGGGTGGCGGGAGGGCGATTATAATTTTTTTTTTACATTAATTTAAAAAAAAAAATTATAATTTTTTAAATTTTAAATCAAAAAATTAATTTTGTTTTAAGAAAATTAAAATGTTTTTTATGATGTGTATTTTGAAATAAATAAATTTATAAAAAAAATTAAAATTTAATTTTTATTAAAATATTTTAATAAATTTTTTTATTAATTTAATTTTTATTAAAATTTTTTAATAAATTGAAATTTAATAATTTTTATTACAACTGTTTAATGAATTTTTTACGTTTAAAAAAAAATTATCATTAAATTTTTTTTTGTTTGTTTTTAAATAAATAATGAAAATTTAATTAAAAAATTTATTTATTTATTTATTTTTAAATCAAAAGACTTTTTTTTGTAAGCTGAAAATGTTCTTTAATTTTTATTTTTTTAATTGAAAAATAACTATATTTTTAAAATTTCGATATTTTTTTAGTTTTTTTCCATTAATAATTTGAGCTTATTTTTGTCTTTTTAGTTTTTTCTAAATGTTTTTAATATTGATTTTACTAGTTTTTAATTTTATTTTTTTTGTTAATTTTCTATTCTTCTTTAATCTAGTTTGTTTTTATTTTTTATTTTTTTTTTGGCTACTTTTTGTTAATGATTTTTTAATCTTTTTATTTTTTTTGAAATTTTAGTGTTTTTTGGGGACATGATAAAATATTTTATGCTATTATTTTGAAATGTTGAAATTTCACCCTTGAAAAAAAAATTGTTATCCCAGCATCAACACTTTTCGTTTTGAGGGTGTTTTTTGCACAAAATTTACCATTGAGAAAAAAAAATGTTATTCGAACATCAACACTTCGTTTTAAGGGTGTTTTTTGGACAATTTTTGCACCAAAAATTGGTTTTCACTGCCATTTTTAAAACATGTTGAAAATTTACCCTGGAAAAAAAAAGGTGTTATTCTAGCATCAACACTTTTCGTTTTTAGCACTGTTTTTGATGTTTTTTGGCTAGAGTTCCCGTTTTGAGTTTATAGTTCCCGTTTCAAAGTTTACATTCTTCAACCCAAATTTCAAGTAATTTGGGACACTTTTTGCAATTTTGAAAATTTTGGCCTAAAAAATAGGTTTTTCTGCCTGATGCGCCGCGCCACCTGGCACGTGCTTTTGCTAGGGACCTCCTTTTGAGGAAAACTCAACATTTCTAGATTTTTCATGGAAAAATATGAATGCTGACAAATGGCCAATAAATTTTGACAGGTTTTGAGCTTCCAAAAAGGTCAAAAACACCTCCAAAATGACCTTTCTGCCCCTTTTTGGACACACAGGAAGTAGTGTTGGGAGAAATCAATTTTGGATGGGAAAATGGAGGCTAAATTCAGAAATTCCACTCGTTTTGGAAAGTGGATAGGCATACCTTTCCAACAAGCCCACTTGCAGCAAATTTGGTGCATGGGAAAGCCTCCAAAATCTACTGCAAAAAGGCGCTACACATTGGGAAATCAGTGCCGCAGATTGGAGGAAATTTGCTCATTTTTGGCCAAAAACTCTGTTTTTCGCCTAGTTTCTTCACAGTTTGACTTTTCCCCTTCTAATTGTCAAACTCATGATGTAATTTAATGTGACATGATGGATTTTGATGCAATTATGCTAAATTTTCACTCATAGAGGTAGATTCATCCATGAAAAGGTAGTTTGCAACTGAATGAATCAATTCACTAGTTTTTAGAGGCAAGTTGTTCCACTACCTACTTTTTAGTTCTCAGTTTAGACTTTACTGGAGCAGCTCCTAAACTTATGAGCTCGACCCCTAGAGGCTAGGATTAGTTTTTGGTTTCTTACATCTTGTAATTTTTCAGTCATTAGCATGGTTGGACTTTTGAGAAAGCTTGGAGCTTATTCTATATTCATTTCAGCAATTTGGCTAAGGAATAAACCAATAGTTTGCAGCACTTTATGGGATTCATGTGGCATCTTGCTTTGGTATTATGTTTTCTTCTATAATTTTAAGTCTACATGTGTTTTATGTATGTCATCATATTTCTTTGCTTTATCTTAACTAAATCAAACAAGGATAAAGGTAGAATACATTGAAAGTGCAGTGCTCTACCTAGGGTTTGTTTAGTTATCTATGTTTTCAGCTATTTGAAAAGGATCCCTTAGTTTTCATGCCCTTTTCAACGTCTCACCTGTCTAAAAGCTCTCCATCTCACTCAATTTGAAGTACAAAATCACTTGCCTACCTTGCCCCATAGAGGTCTCTGCAAAACTGAGTCTCATTCCCCGGACCCAAATCTGCCTTTCACATTTCAGCCAACAAAACATCATCAAATTCAATCAAACACCTCTGTACACATACCTAGCCTAAAATCATTCATTACATCAGTCATCTCAAGCTTTCATTGGCCATCTTTTCTGAGATTGGCAAGGAGAGAGCCTTCTCCCGACCTGGTAGGGCTAGCTACCAGGTTAAGCGTGGTTTGATGTTACCCTAGATCCTACCTTTCTCAGCCTGAGGTAGATTTAGGCCTTAACACATTGTCGTACAAGTGTTATCCCAATCATGATTGATCAATCACAAGTGTCACGTTTGTCACCTGCATTGTCGGTTAGTCATGTTGAACATCTGTGTCCTGATGGTTTAGTCATTTTGTCATCAAGTCATACGAGTGTGTGTTTGCATGATCACCTATGAATCTTTCAACTGTTCACACACTTAGTTACTTTTTCTGAAGTTCTAACAGCCAAACTCCTCACTGGCAGCTGGACCATCACCCTACTTTTGACTTGATCAACTGTCAACTAGAACAACGCAAAAGCTCCAAGATTGTTCTTTCAAGTTGTGCTTTCCACAAGCAATTCAATCAGCACTCATGTTGGCCACCTAGATAGTTGACCGATTGTTCATCCTAGAAATTGTTCAGTGCTCATGAGTAGGCCTCCCGCTTCCCATCAGTCATCTCAGCTCAGAAATTGCACAGAGATGATCAGCAGGCCGACCTCCCAACCTCAATGCAATTTTCCAATCTAGCAACTCCCAGCAGCAGACTCTCGTTCCCTCCAGGAATTGCACAGTTTATGCTACCAGTGACTGAGCAACCAACTAGAAGTTCCCTCTGGGAATTGCGCAAACCTGGCTGCTAGTGACCCCGGCAGCCAACTAGCAGTTCCCTCTGGGAATTGCGCAAGTCTGGCTGCCAATGACCCCAATAGCCAACTAGCAGTTCGCTATGGGAATTACGCAAGTCTTGCTGTGACTGACCCCAACAGCCAACTCGCAGTTCTGTCTAGGAATTGCACAAGTTTGGCTACTAGCAACCTGAGCAAGCAGCTAGTAGTTCCCTCTGGGAATTGCACAGATATGGCTGCTAGTCTCCCGAGTAGTTCCCAAGAAAAATTGCTCAATCCCTGCCTATTGACCCCTTATGTAGCCTAACCCGTTCCTGTAGGAAATTGAGAGAATTTAGTTGTCTAGCCCCTGTTGACTATTCATTTCAGAGAATGTGTAGAACATGCCTGCCTTGCCGTCCAGCAACCTGGACTGTTCCCCCCAAAACTTGCACAACTTTTCCTCCCAGCCGTGCTAGACCTTATAGTCAGTCACTGTCGACTCAGATTGCCTACCTCCATCTCTTAGTGACTCTTGCGTAGTTTTCATCAGCAATTTCCCAGAGCCATCGTCCCCAATCATAGCCTTGCTGCCTCTCCCAGTCACTTGCATTCAAATGATCATGTGTCATCGTAGACTAGGAGGTTTTGTAATTGATGTCGTCTCATCACGAGTGACTGTAGGTACAGGTACACCAACAAACATGTCAAGACAATGAATGGGGTGAACAAAGGGAACGCATGTAGATGGACAGGTTCACTAACATACGAATGAACGACGCATGCAAAGCGGAGGAACGCGACGAACATGCACCTTTGCGAACAAGTGAGCTTTTCAAGCCTTCCAACATGAAAGAAAGGAACAACATGCTAAAGCTTCATCAAGTGAACAAAGGACCATCGAAGACTCCATGCACTTCACCATGCGGAGGTGAAGCTATGGTACACCATGAAGACATCCATTACTCAGCAGCATTCTAGCTTGACATGCACTCCAGCAGTAGCATGAGTGCACCAGCGATGTCATGTAAAGTCATGTCGAGTCAAGTCATGAGTCATGTTGCCCACATCTCTATTATGGGCTTGTTGTCAATCGATGTGATGTAATGTGGAAGTCCAGGAGACCCACTTGTTGAACATAGAGTCATGTAAGTCGGAAAGTCATGGAAGTCGAATAGTCATGAGGGTGGTCGAACAGCCACAAGGGTCAGTTTCACCTTTGGCTATAAATACCCTCCTCATTTGTACATGAAAGTATTATTCACCTCAACTCATCCCACATAGCCAAGAGAGTCTATAATATTTTCTTTGAGGAGTAATTAGTGGCTCCAGTTCCCCGCTGATGGGGTTAGTGATGTATGGTGTAACAATGTGTCTTGTAACTTTCTCTTAATTCAGAAGCCTGTCAATAGTCCAACACGCTTTTGCACATGTATTATATTTGTTGTAAGACTGATCTTTAACACTTTTAATGCATGTTTCTTTAACCATGTTTTGTACATTTGAATTGATTCATTTGTTGTAATGCATAATCCATTAATGGAAATGTGTTGTATATACTATTAATGTTGTCTTGTCCGTGTCAACTACTTTTTCGGACATCAGACAAACCTTTCACATGAACCTTGTTGTAACAATCGTGGCACTTATCTCGAACTAATACATGAGCGATGTACGTGTTATCTTACCTTGTATGTTGTGATTTCCACATCTAAGTGGACTACTCCACTGGAAGCTATGTATGTTTGTTACGTTGTGTGTTCCTAGCCAAGTTGGTACTGATCCTTTTCAACATGAAACTCATCTTCACCTTTTCCTCTCATAGTGAAAGAACCAAAGTACACATACACTAGCTAGGCACGCGAACCTCACTACTTGAAGACAAAGTGAACCACTCTCCTATGCTGACAAGCAAGAGTTGAGGCAAATCCTTAAGACAATGGAAACCGAGCCATCATACCAGATGGGACTCCCACACCAAATAGTGTGAGGTTTAGTTGGGAATTCATACTAGGGTGATCCTTTAAATGTTAGTGGGTCGAGCATCGTCAACATTTATGGCACTAGAAGGAGGGCAGCGAGTTGTACATGGCTAAAATTACCCACATCCATTCAAAAAACATCTGGTCAAGGAAGTAACTCGCACTTTCTCTCACCTACACGCAACTCAGAGGTTTGTTACTCGTCACCTCTTAGTTTTGATCACAAGACTTCAGATCAACACCTTCACTCCGTTCACCGCATCACTCGCCAGTTCACCAAAGCATTCAGATTGATCCTAGACAAACATCATCTTCCACGTGTAGTGAGGAAGCCAAAGGCCACTCCTATAAGTGTTGTTGTATCGTCAGTGGAATAAGCAACCCTTGCCACACTTGAAGGTCTAGGAGAAGCTATCAAAGATGCAAAGAAATCTCCCATCCTCTGACAAAGTGAACAAGGCACTCTTGTGGTCTACGGATCATAGTTGGGTATAGGAGGTGGAGGGGAAGGTAGTGGAGCAGGCAGAGGTGGAGATGAACCAACGGGCTCATGGTCGGACACATCAGATTCCAAAGGAGAGGAAGAGTACGAAGAGGATGAAGAGATGGCTGACCCCAATCTTGAATGGATGACTCGACGACCATTGGCTCTCCCAACTATTCTACACAAGATGCGGAAGCAAGCAGAGAGTCTGAGGATCGAGTTTAACCCTGATAGTGCAGTGAAGGCGAAAGACCACTTAGAAAACTTCTACCTACAACTACAGATCCTTAAGGAACGTTATGATGAAGTAGCATGTAGATTGTTTCCGTGTACCTTGGATGACCAGGTAGCTGCATGGTATCACAACCTTCCACCCACCTCTATACAGAATTGGGATTCTTTGAAACTTATGTTCCTTGAAAAGTTTGTTGATGACAGGACCCCAGCCATGCTACTCAAAGAATTGCAAAGCCTCAAGATGGAGGGAAAAGTTAAAGTGAGTGATTTCAATCAAAGGTTCATGCATATACTGAATAGGTTCCTAGAAGACACTAAGCCTCATGACTTCATCACCATTGATTACTACATGTCCACACAGCCAACCAACATTGCACAACTCATCAAGTGAGTTGCGAGACCAACACTATTGGAAAACTGTGAAGAGTTTGTCAGTGTTGAGAAAGACCTATGTGAAGTTGGCGTCATCAAGGATGATCAATGGACAAAGGAATCCAAGGATGCGAGCAGGCAGTCCCAAGAAATGACGAGTAAGGGTAGAGACAAGGAAGCAACCGACATTGAGACCCTCGCTCATCTTGTCAAGAGCTTGTCCACTAAAATGTCTAGACTAAAACAACGTAGATCAGACACATCTGCTAGCAGTCACCCACCTAGACAGAGACAGGCAAGCAATTCATTAACCGGCTCATCAACCAGTGATTAGTTCATTCCAAAAACTGTGTAAAAGCCTGTGTTCTAGCTAACGGCGTACAAATCCAAAATTCTATTCTTTCCATGAAGAACATCATTCTGAGAACTCTTGCCCGAGCTGGAAGCAAGCCACAAATACTTTTTATAGTCATACACTTGAGGTGAGAAGCGATATACAGGAGCAACTGGAAGACACGTATAATGATACAGAGGTTTCACTTGATGAACGATCAAGCTTTGAGCATGCAGTGAACACGTATCAGTGCTTTCAAACAATGGCAAAGATGAACACCGAGAAGCAGCCTCGGAAGCAAATTGACCATTATAGTCTTAGAAGTAAAGGGGCTCCTCCCACACTAGGAGATGCAACAAAATGTCAGACTGCTAATAAGAAAGACCAATCCAACGGCTACCTCAAAGAAACAAACAAAAAATAAGTCTCGAAAGACTGCAGTGGATCGGAGTACATCCATGAACAGTGAATTGCACAACACTCCACCAGACAACAAAAACACATGTTCCACCCTAAATACCTCAGTGATTCTACCACCTTTGGATTATAACATCGTTGATGACATGAATAAAACTCGAGAAAACATTAGTTTTTTCTATTTGGCTAAGATCTAGAGTTAGTGAGCTATCCTACTGCGCGCTTTGTGACAGACATCGATGGACAACACAACCTCTACCAGCAATGGAGTAAGAACACCTCCTGGACCACTTCCAACTGTGCTTAATGCACTCTGGAAGGAAGGAGAAAACACAGGTTTCCCTCCATTCCTGCTATCTTTTGAAGTCATTAAATACAATTTTCACAACTTCTTTGTTGATTCTGACATGACAGAAAATGCCATGCCACTCTCCATTGCTAAGAGCATCAATACACAATGGAGCAAAACTTCCATGAGAATCATCCAACTTGATAGAACATCTGTACCATCCATTGGTGAACTACGTTACGTGATCATCCGACTATCCCCTGACTGTTGAGTCCACCAATGCATCAATATAGTGGTCGTGGAAATTCCTGAAGCATATGGTCTATTACTCAGTAGGGACTGGTCCTGCAAGTTGGATGGATATTTTTATATAGACTGGTCCCACATGTGGCTTTAATACAAGGGCAAGTGCAACCAAATCTAGGTAGAATCCGAGAGGTACATGAAGCATAATGTCACTCCCATCAATGGTGAGAATGAATTGTTGGCTCTCAAAGAGCTCATGTTTGACAACTGCCTCCTTGAAACAATGTTGGGGTGTTATCCTACATGGACGGATCCAACCCCGCCAGACAAATAGTTGGGACTCCTTCCTTGCCCAACTGATGGTAATGAAACTTGTACAATACATTGTACCAATAGTAGCAGTAGTAATAGTGACAGTAGTAGCAGCAGTACTAGCACATCAAGTGGTTCATGTATAAATGAGTTGTGGACTTTGTACTTCAACGGATCAAAGACACAGGATGACTTAGGAGTCGGGTGTGTTCTGATCAACCCTTACAACAAGAAGCATATGGTGTCAAGCCACTTGGAGTTTGAGTGCATGAACAATGTAGCAAAATATGAAGCACTCATATTGGGCTTGCAGAAAGCCATTAGCCTCAATGTGGTCATGCTTAAAGTGGTAGGTGATTCATAGATAGTGGTATGACAGGTACATGCCACCATTCATTTTTTATCACCACATCTAAAAAACTACCAATAATAGGTATGGTAACTAATCTCAAAGTTCCAAGCATTTAATATCATTCTTGTTCCAGGTACATGTAATGTAGCTGCCAATGCATTAGCAAATGCAACCTCAAGAATGTCACCGATTAGGGATAGATTTGCCGTCAAAATTTTGTACAGGCCATCTATCCCAGATAACACAACTAACTTACGCGTGTTTAATGATGATAAAAAGATACTACATTTGATGGCCAACGCTGACATTTTCAAAGATGCAGTAATAGATGACGACAAGCACGAGCACTCTCTGGAAGCAGGAGTCGATGACATGAAAGGCCACATTATCACAAAAGCTGTGGTATCACTGGAAAAGCTATACGACTTGCAAGAGTGGTTCCAAGGGCCAAGAAATAACAAGACCCACAGTTCCACCATGAGGCACGAACTGATAAACCTATGAATAGAAAAGGATCTGAAATTTGTCAGCCTCGGTCCATGTTGTACATAGCAAGAATGACAAGAATTCATCCTTTTGTTCAAATAGTACCAATATGTGTTCGCATGGACATATGATGATTTGAAAAGTTATGACACAAGATCATCCAACATATCATCCCAATGAAGGAAGGGGTCAAGCCATATCAATAAAAGTAGGGAAAAGTACATCAGTTACTTGAACCCCTCATACAGAAAGAGCTTACTAAATTGTTGGATGCATGGATCATAAACAAAATTCATCATTCCACTTGGGTCTCTAACCTTGTTCCTGTACGAAAGAAGTCTAGGGAAATCAAATTGTGTGTTGATTTTCGGAATGTTAACCATGCCTCAAAAAAAGATAATTATCCCGTTCCATCTATGGACCATATCTTGCAAATATTATCTGGGGCACAGACGTTCTCTCTCCTTGACGACTTTTCAGTAGGTTATGGTAGCAATTGGGGTAAGTTCTCTTATAGACGGATGGAATTTGCGCTTGTAAAAGCAGGTGCAACATTTCAGCATGCTATGGACATCGCCTTTCATAGACTCATCGGGAAAAGTGTGGTGGTATACCTCGATGATGTGACTGTGTTCTCCTAAAGATGAGAAGACCACATATGTCATCTTAAGAAAAATTTTGGTCGATTCGAAGATAAGGGATTTCGTTGAACCCCAAAAAGAGCATATTTTCTGTGTCAGAGCGGAACCTCATCGCACACATTGTTTCCAAGAGCGGTATCAAGGTGGATCCAAAACAAGTCTAAGCTATCACATGCATTCCTCACCTAGTCAACAATAAATCCATGCAGTCCTTCTTGGGAAAGATAAACTTCCTCTAGAAATTCATCTCAGATTATGCACAAATAGTCAAGCTCATGTAGGACATGATCAAGAAAGGTGCAGTGTACACCTGGGGCAAGAAAGAAATACATGCATTCTTCCAGATTAAGCAAGCCATTGCTGAAGCACCCACACTATATAGCCTAGATTTCAAAAATAATTTCTTGCTGTACACCTTCGCTTCCGACAAATCGCTAGTTGCAGTACTCACTCAGAAACATGAAGCTAATGATGAATGTCCCATCTCTTTCATGAGTGCAAGCATGCAGGGACTGGAACTTAACTATCCCGCCATTGATAGACAAGCTTATACAGTTTACAAGGCGGTGAAACACTTCAGGCCCTACTTGCTGAAAAACCACTGCATTATCTTCCTTCCCCACCCAATAGTGCTTACATTGCTAGTACAACAAGAGGTGGAAGAACGACGTGTGAAATGGATGATAGTTTGCAGGAATATGATATTGAAATCAAGATAGTACACATGATCAAAGGACATGGGCTCTACAGACTTGCAGCTGAAGCAGTACACGCCCAGGAGAGTGAAGAAGAGCTCGTTGGTTGGGAGTAGGAGATTGAAGTGTACGAAATAAGGTGAGCAGCGCCCATGAAAAATGAAACCTCTTGGTACGTAGATATACGTCGGTACCTTGAGCATGGCACCATACCCTCTCACTTTTCTATCAGACAAAAGATGACATTATGCTTGAAATACTTAGCATACCAGTCAGTGCATGAAGTGCTTTACAGAAAACAGAGTAATGGAGTTTTGCTAAGGTGCCTAGAGGCACAGGAATCAGAGAAAGTACTTCAATATCTGCATGATGGACTTGCCAAGGGTCACTTTGTAAGGAATACCATAGCACACAAGGTTATGAGAGCCAGTTTTTACTAGCCCACATTATTCAAGGATGCACATGCCTATGCCCACAAATGCCTTGTCTGTCAGTGGTGCATCGACAAAACACGAAGATCAATAGCCTCACTACACCCTGTTGTAGTGACTGAACCATTCTAACAGTTGGGCTTGGACATTATTTAGGAAATTTTCCCTCATTCGTCCAAGCAACATTCCTCTGGTGATACATTCCTCTATTCATGAAATATTGAAGATAATGAATGTGACAGTGAAACAACTGAATTTTCTCTTATGGGTGAAACTGAAAGAAATCTAATAGAGGAAAAAGTTAAAAGTCTCATAGATAAAATTACATATCAACAAGATTGATTTGACAAAAGGGAGTGTACCTACAAAGAAGAGGTTACTAGGTTAAAAATTCAATTGGAGGAAGGAAACAAAATAAGGAAGCAGTATAAGGAAAAGGAAGATCAATGTCAAAGGTTACAGGATGAAGTGACATCATTAAGAAGTGAAGTGAATGAAAAGGATACACGAACCAAGGAACTTAAAGAAAGAACTAGTTACTGTGAAGGTCTTCAACCTAAGCTCATATCTCTAAAAGAAGATATTGAAAAAACAAACAAGCAGAATGAAGAACTACTTCAAGCATTTGGAGAACAAAAAAATGAGATTCTCAAATTAAAACAAGAAGTGGAAGAAGGAATAAAAGTTGAAGAAATCATGAAGAGGCAGTATCTGGAAAAGGAAGAGAAATATCAGGTTGACATAAATATGCTAAAAGGTAGATTAGAATAAAAGGATAAACTTTTATGATTTCAAGATAGTACTAAGATTTTTGATAATATTCTTAGTAGTCAAAGGTATCCTACCATCAAATCTAGTCTTCGTTTTCATGAAATTGTTAAAGGTGAATCTAGCTCACAAAATGAGGCAAGGAATTCTAATGCAAAATCTGAAATGCTCTACAAGAAGATAAGAGGGAAACCCCATCAACAACCAAGGAAAGAAAGTCTTCAAAGAAAATCATTTACTCCAAACTATGAAAATTTTAATCGATTCTTTCCTCTGATGAATAATGTTGAATGTTCTATCTATCATAATTTTGGGCATGTTGTAGCTAGGTGTCAAAGTAGAATGTTTCAAGCTAATAACAGTCTCACAGAAAGATCATCAACTTCCAGGTACTTTAGGGGATATTTTTTTTCTTGCAATATGTTTGGTCACAAAGCCATTGATTTCTATAGAAGGAATATGAAACATATAAGATGTTATGCTTGTAACAAGTTTGGGAATATAGAAAAAGGATGCAGGAACAAGTTTATGGATCGCCAAAAACAATATGGTAAGCAAACAAATAAGCACATTTATATCAGAAAATCTGAAAAATATGAATTCACCAAGAATCAAGAAAGGGAGATCAGATAAGGTGCGATCTTGTTATCTACTCATTCGAAAACAAGCATGATAGTAGATGTGCTCATCAAATTACTAGAGACAAGAGAAAAATGGAGTCTCTAATGAAGAACCATCATGGTAATGATATTCTTGGCACTGATGTTTCAACAAATGTTCTAGGACCATGTACTGTCAAAACAGACTCAAGAGGAACTGAAACTATGAAATTTCAGCTTTCCAATTTTCATAAGCATATATTATGAAGACAAGTAGCGTATACACATGATTTTGAAACTACACAATCTCGTATATGTTGGTTTGACGAAGAAGTAGTGGGACAAACTCAGAAAAAGGGTCTGATATGGTTCAGACAATTATCAATTATCTTTTCTGGTTTTTATGGTTGATGATTACAGTCTGTGGATGTTATTTAGAAGTTATTTTTACCCTGATAAGTTTTTGATGGCTTCATGTATAACTAGTTGATGATGATGCCTTGATGATTCATACTAATATATGCAATGATCAGATCTAATAGTGAACAGTTGGCACAGGTTCAGGGGGAGAATATGCTATGCTTATAATAATGCATTATTGGCATTATGTTTAGAAGTCTTTGGTACATAATGATTCTTAACATTGGTGAGGATGCTTATGTTGTTGAAGTGTTTAAATGATGCATCATGCTATGTTATGGTTTTGATGCTTTTGATTAGATTTGTGGATGACTCTTTTGATGATGCATATAGTTATGTTTCTTACATAGTGATCTTCATAGGTTCAAGGAGAAGAATAAATATTGAGTACACATCTTCATTATTTAATGATGTTAAGTGTCACTCATGTTGTTTCCATCATGCCTTCAAGGATGCACAAATTTCATATGGTGTAGTTATGGATGGGGATTCCTATTCTTCTTGGCTCTCACATGGTTGAGGATTGTTGCACTTGATGGTATCAAGAAAGTTTGACAAAATCATTGTGAGCTCATGGTTTTCATTTCACATTAATTAGAAGCTAGATACATATTTCTATCCCTATGTTAGATACATGGACGATTACTTAAGTTTCATATTGGTAAATATTGTTGGTTTTCCAAGAGAATGGTGTTATTGCAAGTTTCATGAAGACATAGCTATTTGAATACATGGCTAATTGGAGACATGGCTTAACTAGTCACATAATGATGATGACTTCTTACTTTATGATGATAGGTTTAATACTCATATATGTTGATTATCATGATTGATGCTTATCAGATGTGGGCTTTTAGAAACTTCGTAGTGATGTGTTGTAATGGCTACAACCACCCTCCAAAATTTTGGCCTGCACCAATTTCGAAACCTCCCATGGAGAGTTTCACTTGATGACTGCACACACTCGGGTTCACTCCATGAGCTCGTGTGAGTCTTTAACTTTGCCTTTAATGTTTATTACACTCAAGTATCTACATGTTGATGTCTAAGTCATGCTTACGACCATTTTCTGGTTATGCTCAAGGTATTTGCTACGTATGTGTCTGTTGTGTTCGCCATGAAGGCATTTGTTGCACTCACATAGGGAGTCATATTCCTTGTGTTAGTTTTAGTCTTTTCAGCATTCCTCCAGTGATCAAACATGCTCTTACAAACTGATTTTAAGGTGTCGAGGTCAAATTTTGTCATTTCAGTGAGTCTTCAAGCAAAATTTGGTCACTAGGTATTAGGTCTAGGGTTTTCATTTACTCCTATCAAAGTTGTCCAAATGTCGGTCCATGTCACCATTCAGCTAAGTGTACCATCATTTAGAGGCTTTTCATCATCATTTCAGGTTCCAGTGGGTCATTTTACACCTTGTTCTTGCTTCAATTGTGCTCATTTCTGTCTCCTAGGGTTTTGAAGGTAATGCCTCTTGGATGGTCAAATCATCAGCAAAACTTGTATCCTGATGTTCATACACCTTTCCCTATCCCTGATGTACCTTATTAAAAACTTCCCATCATTGATATCCCTCAAATTCCTCATTTTAACACAAACCCTAGTTTCTTGCTACAATTTGACAATTTTCTAGGCTAGGCCTATGTTTTGCCCTTTTGGATTGCTTCCCCTCACTCAAATCTTTGAAATTCCACTTTCCCCTACTTCCTAACATCCCTCCCTACTTCCCAAAATTTTCTCAAGAATTTAGAAGCCCCTTAGCCCCTTCATTTCGATAAATCCCCTGTTCCACACATCGAGATAGGTTTTACTCCAATGATGTTTCTGAGCAAGAAAAGATGAATTTGGGAAAGTTGAGAGAGGTTTATGTCCACAATAGACATAGGAAGAAAAAATTCATTCACTTTTTACACTGGTGTCATGGTTTTAGAAAAATATCAAAAATATAGTTTCCTTAGGAGGATTGATGCACCTCTGAAGTGACCTTGGGAAAATCAAGATTTCTCCTAGCTTGGTTGGTCAACTAACTTGCTTGATGAGTCAAATGATAACTAGACATAAAGATCTTTCGAATGAGCTATCATGAGCTCAATTTGGGGTTGATAAATATCTTGATAAGTTGACTGTAACAACACTCTGCCTTTACTTAGCCTCATTTTGCACATTTTGACCAGTCTTGTGAGATTTGACTTTTGATAAGGCAAATGACCTCCAAATTGGATAATTCAAGATGTTCTAGAAAGGAGACTCGATAATATTTCCAACGAGCTATCATGCACCCAATTTCAACACTGTGAAGGCCCCCAAAGCTGGTCTACAAAAAGGCACTATGCATTGAGCCAGCACGGCGCATTGGACAATGATTTACGGTGTAATTTTATAACTGGCGCAATGCATTGGGGCAGTGCAGCACATAGGTCTACAAAGCTTGAGATCCATTCAAATATTCCTCCAAAACTCAAAAATTGTAGATTCTTCATTTCACAAGTTATTTTAACATTCCTAAGTGCTATTGCAAGGGTTTAGTCAGTTTTCATGGTGTTTCAAAAGGTGAAAAATAAAACCCTATCTCCTTGCACAGTTCCATTGAAATCTGCCTAGGGTTTGCAAAATTGCCATTTTTTTCTGTCTTATTCCCATCTACCACTTTCACATCCCCTTCACTACATTTCACTAATTTCATTTCCCATTCCCCCTCTCATTTCCACTCATCCTACTCCCCTATCCCAATCCTAAGACCCTAGATTCTAGGGTGAAACCCCAATTTTCTTCATTGCAGTAATGGTTGTATACCCTATCGCCTTAATCCCACTCCCCTCATACATTTTCACCTTAATCCCATTCTCCGCATATAATTTCCCAAACACTACACTCCCCAAACCCTATCCGTATCCCTAAACCCTACTCACATCCCTAAACTCTTACTCCCATCCCTAAACTTTGTTCACACATACATTTTTACACTCTCTTCCATAACCTCTACCCATTTCATTCCTCCACCATATTTTCACACTATTATCGACAAAACCATCCATATACAACCACATTTTTTGAAACCAAAGGAAAACAATGGAAGGAGACAATGATCATGGGTATGAGCAAGAGATTGAACATGACCGGGAATCTTGGCTTGAGAGAACAAACTTTCACTTGGAGAAGATGTTGGATAAAGCCAACAAAGAGAAAAATATGTTGATGAACATGGCATACCACTACTTGGTGATAAACAAGGTGTGTAAAGCAAGAATCAGGATTTTGAAGGCCAAGTTGAGGAAGGCATCGAGGAAGCGAAAAGAGAAAGATAGACTCCAGGTCTTTGCTAAGGCTTCCTTGACCCAACAAAACACTTGATGAAGGACTCTCAGCCCAAATTTCAAGAAATTTTGGACTCTTTTTGCAATTTTGAAAATTTTGGCCTAAAAAATAGGTTTTTCTGCGTGATGCGCCGCGCCACCTAGTGCGTGCTTTTGCCAGGGACCTCCTTTTGAGGAAAAATCATCATCTCTAGACTTTCATGGAAAAATATGAATGCTCACAAATGGCCAAGAAATTTTGATAGGTTTTGAGCTTCCAAGAAGGTCGAAAACACCTCAAAAAAGACATTTCTTCCCCTTTTTGGACACATAGGAAGTAGTGTTGGGAGAACTCAATTTTGGATGAGAAAATGAAGGCCAGATTCGAAAATTCCACTCGTTCTGGAAAGTGGACAGGCAGGCCTTTCCAGCAAGCCCACTTGGAGAAAATTTGGTGCATGGGAAGGCCTCCAATATCTGCTACAAAAAGGCGTTATGCATTGGGAAATCAGTGCAGTGCATTGGAGGAAATTTGCTCCTTTTTTGCCAAAAACTCTGTTTTTTGCCTAGTTGCTTCACAGTTTGACTTTTCTCCTTCTAATTGTCAAACTCATGATGTAATTTAATGTGACATGATGGATTTTGATGTAATTATGCTAAATTTTCACTCATAGAGGTAGATTCATCCATGAAAAGGTAGTTTGCAATTGAATGAATCAGTTCACTAGTTTTTAGATGCAAGCTGTTCCACTGCCTACTTTTTAGTTCTCAATTTACACTTTGTTGGAGCAGCTCCTAAACTTATGAGCTCGACCCCTAGAGGCTAGGATTAGTTGTTGGTTGCCTATATCTTGTAATTTTTCAGTCATTAGCATGGTTGGACTTTTGAGAAACCTTGGAGCTTATTGTATACTCATTTCAACAATTTGGCTAAGGAATAGACCAGTGGTTTGCAACACTTTATGGGATTCATGTGGCATCTTGCTTTGGTATTGTGTTTTCTTCTGTAATTTTAAGTCTACATGTTTTTTATGTATGTCATCATTTCTCTTTGCTTCATCTTAACTAAATCAAATAAGGATAAAGGTAGAATACATTGAAAGTGCAGTGCTCTACCTAGGGTTTGTTTAGTTATCTATCTTTTCAGCTATTTGAAAAGGATCCCTGAGTTTTCATGCCCTTTTCAACTTCTCACCTGTCTAAAAGCTCTCCATCTCACTCAATTTGAAGTACCAAATCACTTTCCTACCTTGCCCCATAGAGGTCTCTGCAAAACTGAGTCTCATTCCCCGGACCCAAGTCTGCCTTTCACATTTGAGCCAACAAAACATCATCAAATTCAATCAAACACCTCTGTACACATACCTAGTCTAAAATTAGTCATTACTACAGTCATCTCAAGCTTTCATTGGCCATATTTTCTGAGATTGACAAGGAGAGAGCCCTCTCCCGACCTAGTAGGGCTAGCTACCAGGTTAAGCTTGGTTTGATGTTACCCTAGATCCCACCTTTCTCAGCCCGAGGTAGATTTAGGCCCTAACACATTGTCACACAAGTGTCGTCTCAATCATGACTGATCAATCACGAGTGTCACATTTTTTGCTTGCATCGTCGGTCAGTCATGTTGAACATCTATGTCCTGATGGTTTTGTCATTTTGTCATCAAGACATATGAGTGTGTGTCTGTATGATCACCTATGAATCTTTCAACTGTTCACACACTTAGCTACTTTTTCCGAAGTTCTAACAGCCAAACTCCTCACTGGCAGTCGGACCATCATCCTACTTTCGACTTGATCGACTGTCAACCAGAACAACACAAAAGCTCCAAGATAGTTCTTTCAAGTTGTGCTTCCCACAAGCAATTCAATCAACACTCATGTTGGCTACCCAGACAGTCGACCGCTGTTCATCCTAGAAATTGTGCAGCTCTCATGAGTAGGCCTCCCACTTCCCATCAGTCATCTCAGCTCAAAAATTGCACAGAGATGATCAGTGGGCCGACCTCCCAACCTTAATGCAATTTTCCCATTGAGCAACTCCCAGCAATAGACTCCCGTTCCCTCCAAGAATTGCACAGTTTATGCTACCAGTGACTGAGCAGCCAACTGGAAGTTCCCACTGGGAATTGTGAAATCCTAGCTTCTAGTGACCCCAGTAGCCAAATGGCAGTTCCCTTTGGGAATGGCGCAAGTCTGGTTGCCAATCACCCTAATAGCCAACTGGCAGTTCCCTCTGGGAATTGTGCAAGTCTGGCTGTGAGTGACCCCAACAGCCAACTCGCAGTTCCCTCTAGGAATTGCGCAAGTTTGGCTATTAGTGATCTGAGAAAGAAATTGGTAGTTCCCTCTGGGAATTACACAGATATGGCTGCTAGTCTCTCGGGTAGTTCCCCAGAAAAATTGCTCAATCCCTGCCTGTTGAGCCCTCACGTAGCCCGACCCGTTTCTCTAGAAAATTGAGCGAATTTGGTTGTCTAGCCCCTGCTCACTGTTCATTTCGGAGAATGTGTAGAACATGCCTGCCTTGCTGTCCAGCAACCTGGACTGTTCCCCCCGAAATTTGCACAACTTTTCCTCCCAGCCGTGCTAGACCTTGCAGTCAGTCACTGTCGACTCAGATTGCCTACCTCCATCTCTCGGTGACTCTTGCATAGTTTTCATCAGCAGTTTCCCAAAGCCATCATCCCCAATCATAGCCTTGCTGCCTCTCCTAGTCACTTGCATTCAAATGATCATGTGTCATGGTAGACTAGGAGGTTTTGGATTTGATGTTGTCTCATCATAAGTAACTGCAGGTACAGGTACACCAACAAACATGTCAAAACAATGAATGGGATGAACAAAGGGAGCACATGTAGATAGACAGGTTCACTAACATACGAATGAACGACGCATGCGAAGTGGATGAACGCGACAAACATGCACCTTCGCAAACAAGTGAGCTTGTCAAGCCTTCTAGCATGAAAGAAAGGAACAACATGCTAAAGCTTCATCAAGTGAACCAAGGACCATCGAAGACTCCACTCACTTCACCATGTGGAGGTGAAGCTATGGTACACAATAACTCAACTCTTAAAAGAATGGGGCTGTTCACACACACAATCCTCCCATGCACTAACCCGAGTTTCAAGGACTTCAAGGCTATAAAATTTCAGCACTTCATAAGAAAAACGAAGAGAAAAACTCCAAACTGAACCCAAGATGACAGGGTTACCCTGATAAAGGTTTCAAGGTTGAAATGTTGAGGCCACAGTTCTGGGAGCCAACTGATGACACCACAAATGGTTTTGAGGACAGAAAAACAGAAATAGTCCATGACACGATGCCAACAGTGGATCTCGTATAATTACTTGAATTATGTACGCTCTCAATTCTGACTTGAACTACCCACCTTCTCCAATGTCACGACCCCCTTTCAACTCATGAGTAGAGCCCTCCTAGCAAGCTAAGAAAGAACTTCAAATGCCCAAAAAACTTTATGAGATGCTCGGCGAAGAAGAGATAGCAGGAAAAGGGAGAAAATGCAAATGCCCAAGAGACTTTATGAGATGCTCGGCGAAGGAACTTTACGTTATTTATCCATGTTGCGAGTTATTCATGAATGTTCTATCAACCATACGTTTAAGAATTTAAATCGACATTAGGTCAGGTTTATGAGATGCTCAACGAAGAAACTTTACGTTATTTATCCCGGTTGCCAGTTATTCTTCCATTTTCTAACAACCATACGTTTAAGAATTTAAATCAAACATTCCTTTCACCTGCATAGAGAATTTTTAATTATTTTTAATTTAATTTTTTTAATTTCTATACGTGGCCATAAAGGACCCACAGTAAAATTTGAATTAGGATTTGGTAAAAAATTATTTTAAACATGCTTTAAACACTTGATTTAGATATGCAAGGAAGTTATCATTTTTAATTTCACTCATTAATGGAGTGGCGACTATGAGAATATATCTGCATCTTTCAACTTAGACCATCCGATTAAAATGATTAATTGGCAAATATATTAAAATGCCCAAGTCCAATAAAAAAGACACCTATCAATGTAATAAATTAATAAAATAAAATATAACATTTTATATTTCAAATGCTAATAAAAATGATAGTGAATTAAGATGTCCCATACATTTATTTTTTCAATAATAATAAAAATAAAATATTATATTTTATAAATATTAAAAATACATATAAAGCGATGAATATTTCAGTATCCTTTACGGGAAAAGTAATCTAAATTAAGTTTTCTATATACTTCATCTATCTTTGGTAAGTTTTAGAAGTCAGTTTTATAAAATTATTAAAACAAATATTCTTATTTTAGTTTTTCTAAACTGCAATGGTATTTTAATTTTTCAAAATGGGGTCCAACAATGTTTGCGGATTGTTCATGATTTGATTTGAATTGATTAGGTTGGTTGAATTTATTGGGTTGAAATTTTTTTTAAGTAAATATAAGGTATTGGATAGAAAAAATAGGGGTGAGATTACTTGTAAATCTATTTCAAATACTAAAATTCCAGAACTAAGAGTTAGTGATGGACTTGTTTTTATATTGCTTGTATCTTCCTGCATTATTGGTGTATGAGTGAGGCTTCCAAGATTTGAATAAGGGTGAGATTATTTGCAAATGGATTCCAAACACCAAAACTCGAGAGAAGCAGATTGCTGACAAGACTTGCTTTCATATTGCTTGTATCCTCCTACTGTAAAGACATATGACAAAAATTTAATCACTCATAAAACTTGCAAATATACCTTTGAAACACTCATCAATCATGTAATGAGATTTTAAATTAATTTAAATAGTTTGATTAGAACCGATTTATTAATTGATCATGGAATGAGATTTGATTTTAAATTAATTTAGGTAGTTTGATTAGAACTGATTTATTCGCTGGAGCTTTTGAGTGCGCACAACGTATTCGATAAAAAGAGCAAAGGAACACATTGGAACGTTATTACGGTGATATACGTAGTAAGACTTTCGGTCATGGTGTGGGATTTTTTATTTCCTCTAATTTATTGAAAGAATTAATTTATTTATTACCTGCAACTTGCTGTAGGCTATGCCTTCAATCGACAATGGATACTTGCTTGGATATCTACAATATTATATCGTAGTCTAGATTTACAACGTTCGGTAGGGGAGAGGTGGAGAGGTAAGGTAAGAAGTGCAATATCTGTGAAATTTGATGGTTTCTGCAATATTTTAATGTTCGTTGTGATCATTTTCAAAAAGAAAGTTGATTATGGTTTCTGCAATATTTTAATGTTCGTTGTGATCATTTTCAAAAAGAAAGTTGATTAGGAAGGAAATTACTTGACTATATCAGTTTTGATCATTTTGACCAAGAATAAAAGATATTGATTAGCATGGAAATATTTTTGAAGATTTTATGGACAAATTAGCAGGATACCCCAATTTACCTATTAAATTCTATTCAGGTAGAAAGACATGCAGGTTGCTGTTAAATTAGAGATCAACCCCACCTTCACAAATTTTTAAATTATATATATGCAAACGAAATACTACAGAGCAATGAACGTACCGTCAGACGCCCAAGCTGACTGCCTATCTAAAATAATCCTTTTAATGCACAAAAATGGCAGCACATATTTAAACGAAGTGAAGTTGTTAATTCTCTCTTGGGCAGCCGCTGATATTTTAAACACAAGCTGATAACATGACAGGGGAGGACCGGGACCATCCTGGCAAGAGTTATATTGAGTTTGTTGGGTCAGTTAATGTCCACGGCTGTATATACTTATCATTGGATTTAAGTGAATAAATTATCAAATTGTGTGCAGTTTTTGTTCATTTATGGTCATCTAAAGTCGATTCTCTAAGCCATGCTAGTTAGAGCATCCAAAGTAACAACAAATAATTGTGAAGCTATAATTTCATTAATGTATGGAACAATATATGCCATTCATTAAATTTTATACTTTGTTAAATGTAAAAATTTACATATATCTCTATATATTAATAGAGTTATAAATTTATAATTATTTATAGAGTAGTCTGCAAAAAAGGAATTGCCAAAAAGAGGAATTGAATTGACAATCAAAAGTGGCCAGTTTTTAAGTAATTTTTTTTTCGAAAACTTTTAGAAAAACAATATATTTAAATCATATTTTTAATAATGATAATAAATTCAATGCCATCAAAAACTTCCAAAACACCTAAAATTATAAAATTTATTCATAACTAAAACCCAAACCAATTAGATAATGTATCTGATAGGGTTGCAACCCCTAACTAGGCCAGCCGTACGCCTACACTAAGGACTACATTGAAAATTGTTACGCAAATAGTAGGCACGTGTTGCTTATTCCTCACAACACTCTCACAAATCTTAGGGGAAGTGGACACTGGTGGTATGCCTACCACCCATTCTCTGCCATAGTGGCTGCCAAACCGAAAAGTCGCGACGGCTGACAGAATACTGACTAAAACCAGATCATCTCAGAAATCGCACCTCAAATCCACTGGTAGGTATTGTTCTTAACTTTATATTTGTGAAACAAAATCATAGGTAGGGATCAAGGCTTACGGGCAAAGGCCAGGGCAGTCGGGAGGTAAAAACATCCTGTGACGGCACAGCACTGGGCGTCCGACTCCTGAGTGTGATGTTGTGACCGTGACGCCCGTATCGCTTTCTCCCCACAACGTTTCGGTGACGCCGTCGTGCTCTTTTCCCGCCGCTAATATCGGATTATGGATACCACCTGCGCACGAATATCGCTGTAAGGCCGTGATGCCAAGACCGGGCGCACCCGCACAGAACGAGACAAGTCACCCCACGTACCATCATATGACGGGTGGCCGTGGTCCCAAAAACTCTTTACTAAATTTTAAACAAAATTCATCAAAAAAAACCCTTGCATGAGATGGAAAAAACTACGGCATGATATGGAGATGGCGCAGAGTTTGGTAAAACGAGGAAGACATGGTGTGACTATGTTTTAGGGTGCACACCTCTGAGCTTGTGTGCACGTCGAGGACATGGCGTAATGTATGAATGGTATGATTGTGCGAAAGGGACAGTTGCAACGGGCAGTTCTCTTGTAACGAGAGTTGCACTAATTCTTTGTAAACTCCTGGTGTAAGTTTCTGGGTGTTAGGCTGAATTGGGCCAGCCACATATAAATCTACTTGTGTTCATGTGATGTCATGAGCACTTAGCATTGGGTAAAAAAAAAAGATAAAGACTTAATTGAATGATGTAAGTGTATGTATATTTCTTTTTTCTAAATAAGGAAAGTTTAGACTTAAATATGAATTTTTTAGTGCTATTTTTCTCCGTGAGCGTTTATTGAAAAAATAAAAACATGGCAAAATATTTAACATATGTAATTTTTATTAAATAGAATTTCAAAAAATGACTAATTTATCTAGTACTTGATTATCACAAATCCTAAAAGCGAATCCCACAAACAGAATAAAGACTTTTGACCAAATATAAAAATAGGGTCAAGCCCCTAAAAAAGGACAAAAAAATGCGAAAACGACCCTCATATCTCCAATCCCAAAACCGAATCCCACAAACAGAATAAAGATATTTAACCAAATATACAAACATGGTCAAGCCCCTACTGCACGAAAAAGACAAGAACTTGCGAACTAACTACCCTCATATCTCCAATTGTCAATTTCTCAAGAAAGTGCCATTGGAAGGACATGGTAATATATCTTACAAGGGATCCCAATGCACCCTTCTTTTATTAACATATTGACTGCAACATTATGTTCTTTATATATGTGGGAGACAAAGATCCTAGGAAAAGATGAAATCAGAGTCCTAATCCTTATCATCGAGTGTGAAAGGGTTGGAACATGCAGGGTGGATCGCTAATTCACCCACTCAACGATCAGCATAGAATCTCCAAACACATCAATCTCGGCAATTTCCAGCCACTTGGGACCATAGAGGATACTCCAAAATGCTAGTAACTATGCTTTTGTATTAGAACTATTTCTACTACAAAATTTAAACTTACAGAAATCATCAGGCCTCATCACAATCAACATCCCGCCACCATATCTCCTTGAAGATGACGCCCCATCAAATAAGTTCATTGGTAACATGTTCCATATATTCTTCATAATTATGCATCTTCTTGGTTCCTTATCAATGAGAGGGCCCTTCTCTAAAAAGAATGTTGAGGTCTTAATGCTAGTGACCCTCATGTCCTGCTCCATCTGGTTAAAAATATTAACATCTCTTGCTCCTCAAATTCTCCATATTATATAAAAATGAAGAGATCTATATTCCTTGTGCTCCATCAACCACGTTGGTGAGAAATCACCCACCAAGGACTGATTCGACGTTGCATATATATGGATAATGTCTAGGACCTCCCACACAACAACAACAAAAGAGGACTTAAGAAAATGGTCGTTTATGTCTTCCAAAGATACTAGACATGAAGTGCATCTTCCAAGCCCTACAAATTCTCTCTTAAGTAGATTTTTCCATATGAGGATTTTATCATGGACCCCCGACCAACATAAACATTTCAACTTTAGTCGGATGTCACAATTCCATGATACTTGAAACCAACTAGTTTGGGGATGAAACGACAGCTCATGCGATAGGTATGAGTATATTTCTTTGACTATAAGTTGTCCTTTGACCATATTGCCATTCCAAGTTAACTCATATTCCTCCTCTACTAAAGTAATACCAATAAACTTAAGGAGAAGAATGTATCTTTTCCATTCGTCATCTAACTCACTAGAAAGACCTATTTCCCTTGCCCCTCTCGAACAGTTCAGCTATAAATCAGGGCCTCTTTGTTGTAGAATGTAACTAGGTTTGGTCTTTGTAATGACCTATAATTATTGTAAATGATGTAATGAAGAAAATAATTTATTATTGGCTTGCTTCATAGGTTTCATTAGAAAGGATGTTAGGTCCCTATACTACTAGTGTAACCCCTTATTGTTCTAGTGCAACCCCCTTATTGTATTATTGTACCCATACAGTTCCCATGTTGTTATTATTCTGCTCCATAGAAGCCAACTATTGTTATTGTTGTGCCCCTACAATATTATTGTTATGTAGGCTCTGATTGTATTCAGACCCCTTACACTCCCATATATAGAAAGGAGGTCTTGTCAATTGTATCATCGAATAATTGTTCATTTGTGTAATGTAAAGGAGGTTTCCCACTCGAAGAGGTTGATTTTGAAGTCACTGATCTATATTTTCTATCTTTTTGTGAGCTGGTTTCATAACATTTAGTATCAGAGCTTTGGATTCTAGGGTTTCGTTGCTCCAAACAGGTAATTGTAGGATTTTTTCTATAATGTCTTCTCTGCAAAGTTTCAGAAGCTAAAAAAGAAAAAACCCACTTGAGCCGAAATTGCTCTAAACCTCGAGTCCTAAGTTCAGGTCTTGTGTCGCTATATTTTCGAAGATATGATCTGAGAAAGTTAGGATTTTTTGCAAGCTCCAGAATTCCATCTCAAATAGGTCATCATGGAATTTTCTTTATAATTGTTTTTCTACGAAGGTTAAGACTCTAAAATTAAAATCCTTTTGAGCCAAAATTGTGGTGAAGCTCAGGCCCGAATTTCAGAACTTATTTCTCTAAATTCTTAGAGATATGGTCCAAGACATTTAAGGTTTTTGTAGGCTCCCGAATTACATCCCAAACATGTGACCTTGGGCAAATTGCCATAAATTTCTCTCTAAGCATCAAATTGAAATTTCATAAGAAGTTACAAAAAGAGGACATACAATAATTTTCTGTGTACTGTTTTCAGGTCCTAAGGTCAAAACAATGACACATGGCACTTCGTACAAGTTCTCTATACTAAAAAGGTATATAATCATGTCATCTTGGGATATTGGGCATAACTCTTTCTTGGAGAATCCCTTTTAGATTAGAGTGGTGGCATTAGAAAGAGGACACAGAGGGCTAACACAGATCACAATTTCATACCTTGGAGATACAAAATTTAGGAGATACAACAGATTCGAGTTCGAGTTGCTAAAAGCTTGAAAATGAATGACTCAAATAAAGAAAATAGAAACACGTAGTAAGCAAAATTCAAGGGATGATTTGAAGAATGTGATTGAAGATATGATCAATAAGATAGATGGTATAGAAGAAAAATTGAATGGAAACCTAGAAGATTTGAAGAAAGACATGGAAGGTTTGAAGGAAAGTGGGACAAAGTCACTACAAGAAAGGCTTCCTAATGCCGAAAAGGTAGTAGAGGAAACTCATGATGAGAACAAAAGAAATGTTAGTCATGATTTCATAGACTCTAACGTTGGATTGAAGACCCGCTATATTCCAAATATAGATATGAGGAAATATGATGGCAAGGATTCGGTAACTTGGATACTATAGATGGAGCAATATTTTTATCTGCATGATGTGCAATTGCCACAAAGGGTACTTATTACATCATTATATGTTGGCATTATGATGCATATATTGTCCTTGATGGCAAGTAACTTGTAACATAACAAGTATATGCTAACTAGATGAATCTACATGTCATATCAGAGGTGGCAGAATGATGGAACAGAGATATCAAAAGTGACAAAATGATGGAACAGAAAGATGGTGAAAGATTTACGAATCAGAATCAGAAGCTTGATATAAGAAATTAAGTGTTGTCCTTGATGGTAACCTACCTGATGAGTTGTCATTGATGACAACCTATTTGATGAATGAGCCGCTTGATAAAGGTATAAATTGGATGTGACAAAATGCATGGTAGTTGTGTTTACAGAGGTGATAAAATGCAAGGTAGTTTAGAGGAATTAGTTGAGAAGTGATGTATGATGGCAACTCACATTATAACATGTCAATTCAGAGGTAACAAAGTAATGGCACAGAAGAAAAAGATTGAAGAAAAAGAATGTTTTAAGTTGTATATGTTGCTTAACCTCATCTAATTAGCATATACACGTGGGTAGACATAATAAAAAGAGCATATACATATGCACACATTTTCACATAAGAAAAAGTGCATATGGGATGGAAAATTAAGGTTAAAGAATGACAGGGGTTCCTACCATTGTATTGGCCCACATTAATGAGAACGATAAAGAATATTGATCTCGTCAAGGAATACAATCGGCATAACTATGGTTTTGACTTGAGGTATTGAAAAATGATAAAACTATATAAGGAGGTGAAGATTAAAGTGTGAGAGTGTGTAAGAAATGAAATGTTATGAAGAGTTAGATCAAAATCAAATATGCATGTTATGGGTTTTTTATGTTTTGTTTGATCTGAACTAAGTATGCACCTGAGTGTTTGATGATGAATGAGATATAATGATGGATCAAGATCATGAGACCTGAATTGACTTATCATTGTATGGTCTGATAATGGATAGTCTAGATCTAATTGCTAATGCATTTTTTATCCTTTAAATGCTATAATATGAGTATGTCTGAAGTCTTGAAAACTTGCAAAATTATAATTCATTATTTACAGATCTATACACAGGTTTGACTCAGTGAAGGCACGTATACACGCAGTTTCGATACTTCCAATTAGCGTATGTAGAGGAGGGGCTTTTTGTTTAGAAATGACAGATCTATTTGAACAGTGCTATTGTTTTACTATTGTTTTTCAATGATGTCTTCATTAGATCTGAAGTAAAACTAATTGTATAAGGAGATTGAGTCTGACTTACTGATTGATTGAGTAAGAAGGGTGATCTTTGCTACTATCTGTTTAAAGCTCTATAATATGACAATAGATCTTCATAATGTCTTTGGTTTGTACATTTTTTGGTTCAGAAGTTTTATGATTCTGTATATTTAGAGGTATATGCAGGTTGGGTTAGAGAAAGTAATGTATACACACAGGGTGTCCTCATTGAAGTAGCGTATACATTTTGACATATTATTTTTGAGGTTGCAGTTGGTTCTGGTTGATGATGTAGTGTTCCAAGATCAGTTATGTGTACTCGTTATAGTGATCTAACTATTCGAGTTGATAGGTTTATTTTTTATTAAGTGTCGCCTAATTGGGTTTTCAATGAATAGTTGATTCAGTTGTATCAGATTTGATGATTGGGTGATTCAGTTGTGTCAGAGGTTTTAGTGATTTTTTGATTCAGTTGTGTCAGAATTTTCAATGATTGGTTGATTTAGAAAGTGATGATTAGGCTTCAGTTAGGTCAGAGATTGATGATTTGGTTTCAGCGATTGATTGATTCAGATGTATTAATGATGGA
This sequence comes from Pinus tabuliformis, assembly GCA_031772625.1. Classification (NCBI taxonomy): domain Eukaryota; kingdom Viridiplantae; phylum Streptophyta; class Pinopsida; order Pinales; family Pinaceae; genus Pinus; species Pinus tabuliformis. The sequence goes on along the minus strand of CM062804.1, from coordinate 1,153,792,381 downwards.
TGAATATGTTATAGTGATGATTTACAGTTTTGAGTTTTGATATTGAGCTTAAGTGTTGATAATGGGTCCAGTATGAAAATTTTATGAAATGTGGCCCACAAGTTATGATGTGTTGAAGCAGGTGGATCGAGTCTGAAAATTTGATGAAACATGGTCCATGGAGGATTCTGAGGGTTGGTGCCTTTAGTGAGGAAGTAAAGGCTTCCTACCAGTAGTAGTTGTTGATTAGATCAGGGGGTTGTAGGTTGCTTCTAGTAGCAGTTGGATAACACGTGAAGGTTGTAGCCTTCTGTAGGTCATTGCCTACATAGTGGTAAACATATTAGCTAGTATAAGAGCTAGGGGGTTGTAGCTTCATTTCACTAGAAGCAGGAGAATGAGAGAAGGTTATAACCTTCTATATGTGGGTTCCTGCATACTGGTATGAGTCGATGCTAGTAGAAAATTGTAAACTGTATTTTCTTTATATTAAAAAGAAGACAGAGACGACAACAATAGGTGGTTTTCTCCCGCATTAGGTTTCCACATTAAATCTTCATGTTTATGTATGTTGCTTATGTGTGATGGCTTATTTTGTTATTAGAGAACATGGTTATTGTTTATCTAATGTTTAATAAAGTACTGATGCACTGGCTGAAGACAAACATAAGATGAATTAATTAAATCATAATTTCACTGGATATAGGCTAATTGTCTTAAGAACGGTCATGTATACACACATGTTACTTTTAGTAAAGTCACGTATAAAAATCTGAATATGAAATTTGTTGACACCTAATCCTCAACGGATGGGTGAACTGGAACGTGAACAGTCATCAAGAAGATGAACTGTTCCGTCTCCTTTTTGTATATAAATAATAGTTCTCTAATGAAATAAGATATCAGTTTTTCTTCTGCTTATTCTGGAGTTACCCTGGCCTGACATGGTATCAGAGCACAGGTCCCAGGTTCTAAAAAAAGAAATAGTTGTAACTCCTCCTCTCTCCTGAGCACTGCGCTGCTCTGTCCTGCGCTGCTCTGCCTCTGTCTGATATTCCTCTGACATGGTATCTCTGCGCTCTCTGACTAACATGAACGCTTGAGACTACGCACTGCCCGGTTTAAACGCCTGCGTTATTTGATATACTGGTTACCGTTGAACGCACTCCTAGCCGTGTCTTTTGTCATCTCATTTCATTCTCCACCATTACCACATCCCCATCCCTTTCAAACGTTACACATACAATCGCCTCAATTGTTTAGCTGGAACATTGGGGGGATATCTTTGTGAAAAACATATTGCAGGACGATCCCTTGATCTCCTCCGAACGATTACACGCCTTGTATTCCCATTCTGTCAGTGAGAAGCTCGTAGGTGGTTTGTATCTTTTGGAAGAGGGCAGCCGCGTTGGGGTCGTCGGGCCTTTTGTGGGGATGGCAAACAAGGGCTCGGGCTCTGTAGGCCTTGCATATCTCGACCACTGAAAGCTTTGAACCCTCTCAGCCATGTCACGCCCTTGCTTTTTTTCACTTCAGCAGTCCATTCATTCGATGTCTTCATGAAAAACTCAAATATTTTTTGAATGTGGTCTGGAAGGCGGCTTATTAGTGAAGTATCCCATCTTCTCACTCCCTCAGTGAAGATTTTGATTTCGTCCAAAGTTCCATGAGTATCATATAGGTCATCTATAACCGTCATCGAGGTTGAAAGTTTTGTGAAGGCAATTCTGCTGCTACGAAATTCGGGCTCGAATGTGCCTAGAAACGCCCAAAAGTAAAGTTCCACGTGACGTTTCCTATAGAAATCCAGCTGCGGCAGATATGACTCTGACCACCACCTCGAGATAAGTTGCATTTCCTTCTTATGTGTACATGTCGAAGCTGGCGGAAGAAATGTAAGACCGAGCTGCTTATGGTGATTCATTCTACGTAAGTCGTTTGATCTCTGCGTTCAAGACCGAGCTGCATGGATTGTATGACCGTTGATCTGACCTTATACTCATGTGTTAATTGTTGCCTTGAATGGTATATGATGGTCTATGTTGTTGTGCATTGAATTTATATACGTTACAGCTGAGATTGTATGTGCGTTGATTGCATGCTGGTGTATTTACAATACATTGAAATTTTTTATGATCACTTTATATGCGGTGTTCCTTTTATCTGAGATAGCGGTGGTGAGCTAACGCTGTGCTGTGGTGGGGCTGAATATTTATATGTGCATTAACGTTGTTTCTATGGCGGTGCTTTATATGTGCACTAACGCTGTATATATGTGTGCACTGTGGTTACATTAACCAGCGTTTGAGTTTTGAATGCGTAGTCTATACATATGTAATATGGTGAGGATCTTTGGAGGGCTTTGAAGAAACAGTAAAGTATTTGCCCTTTTTTGAGTACAATTTCACTGTACATCAGTAGAAGTTTTTTTTATCAGCAGAAATTTCTTATCAGCAGAAGTTTTTTAGCAGAAGTATTTTTTTACAGAATGCATTCAATCATTTCTATGGTAGGAATAGTTCTCACTGGCAAGGAGAACTATTCTGAATGGTCTCGGATGGTAAAACACACCCTCATCTACAATGAGTTGTGGAAAGGAGTGTGTGTCGGAGAAGAAGACAAAGACCCTGTGCAGCCTACATCAGATAAAGAACTTGTCATTTGGGAAAACAAGAACAGCAAAGCCTATGCATTGATCGCAGCATCTGTAAATGAAGAAGTAAGTCGTCATATTTCATCCTATTCCACTGCCTTTGAAGCTTTATAAAAGCTGAAAGAACTCTATGATTCACATTCTGCACTTGAAGTTGTTCAGCTCATGATTAAACTCTTCACTCTTGAACTGAAAAATAATGATCCCCTTGCTCTTGCATCTGAAATAAAGTCTATAATGCATGATATTAAATCCACTAAGGTTGAGCTGGATATCTCTCTTATTGCCTTTCTCAAGGCACTCTATCCTACCTACTCCAATTATCTTGAGTCTTTACAAGCAAATGGAAATCTTAAAGACATAACCTTTGAGTCTCTTGTGAAAAAGTTTGTTGAAAGAGAGAAAGCCTTTGGAAAGAAAACAGTCCCTGAATCTTCTGAAGAGACTGTTTACCTTGCTCATAAAGAAAAGCATCCTGCTCAAGATTCTACAAGAGGAAGAGGTGGACGAAGAGGAAGAGGAAGATACTTCAGAGGCAGGGGGGGCAGATATTCTCAAGCAGAAAAGGTAGATCTGCATTTCATTCGCTGCAAACGAAATGGATGACATGATGCTTCTACATGCAAGCTACCATGGGACAAAATTGAGCAGAGAAGAAATCAGCAGAAAGGTAAAACTGATGACACAGACAAAGGTAAAGCACTTGAATCCACTCACTATATTGAGGCACAATGTAACATTGGAGTAAATGAAGATTTGTTTAATGCTTCACTTGCTTCTTCGAAAAATGACTGGTTGCTTGATTTAGGAGCAACCCGTCATATGACTCATAGGAAAGATTTTTTTGAAGATTTCACTGACAATGTTGATGGAGCAGTATACTTTGCAGATCAGTCAAAAATCAAGCCATCAGGGCTTGGCACAATCAGGCTTAAACTGCCTGGTCTTCCAGACTTTCTTCTGGACAGTGTTCTATATCTCCCACAGCTAAACATAAACTTGCTATCCCTGGTCCACATCCGCCAGCAAGGTCACTCCATTCATATGTTTGATGGCAAGCTTGAGGTAAGAAAGGCATCTGACCACTCACTTGTCATGAGGGGTATAGAAGAAGAAAGACTTCTTAAACTGCAAGGAACTTCTGCTCATGCACAACATTTCTCATATATTTCTCATCATGAAGAAGGTACACTTCCATCAACTTTATTATGGCATGCTAGATTTGGACATTTAAACTATGACAGTCTCCGCTTATTAAAGAAAAATGGTGTTGCTGGTTTGCCTACAATTCCTAGAAAACATAAGCAATGTGATGCTTGCATTCTAGGAAAGCATAGCAAACAGTATTTTCATGATTCACATTCAAGAGCACATAGGAAGCTTGAACTCATTCATTCAGATTTATGTGGTCCAATGCCTGTTCCTTCTACAAATGGAAATAAATATATCATGACATTTATTGATGATTACACCAGAATGTGTTGGGTTTATTTATTGAAGAACAAATCTGATGCTTTTCAAACATTCAAGAATTTTCATAAATGGATTGAAAATGATGCACAATCTCATATTGGGTCTATTCGCACTGATAATGGAAAAGAATATACATCAAATGAATTTGAACACTATCTTCGCCAACATGGGATTAAACATCAAACAACTGTGCCTTATAATCCTCAACAGAATGGTGTAGCTGAAAGAATGAACAGAACAATCTTGAATATGGTACGATCCATGCTTTTCTTCAAAAATGTAAAGATAATGTTTTGGGCTGATGCTATTCTATGTGCTGCATATATAAAGAATAGATGTCCATCTAGTGCTATAAGAAACAAGACTCCTTATGAATTGTGGTATGGACATGTTCCTTCGGTAAAGCATCTCAGGATTTTTGGTTCCACCTGTTATGCTTTAATACCAAAGGTACATAGAAACAAACTTGGTGCTAGAAGTCGTAAGTGTATCTTCCTGGGGTACTCAAACACCTCTAAAGCATACCGTCTCTATGATGAAGTAAATAAAAAGTTTGTTGTATCTAGAGATGTCATTTTTCTTGAATCATCCAAATCTAACAGTGTTGTTGAGCGGCAACTTGATCGCTTGGATAGATTCACAAAAACGAAATCATTTCAAGAGTTTGATAATCAGATTCCACATCTTGAAGGAGGGATTCCTATACTAGATCAACATGTGGAATCTTCTTCTGAAGAACAATCTCCCGTGCATGAAACTCCAACACCGGATGATCCTTTAAGTGATGTAATTGATAGAATTGGGAGACTCAATCTTGATTCAGTCCCAACTCAATCAACAGAGCAGCTTGGACCATCTCAGAAAGGTCCCCCAAAGTGGCTGACAAAGACACTTGAAAGTGTTCATCCTGATGAAATTGGAAAAACAGGAACAAGAAATACAAACCGACAAGATGGAGGTGATGTAGATAACTCTAATTCACCTGTTGATATGGATGTTACTTATGATTGTGAATTGAACTTGTCTATAGATTTTGAACCAACTTCCTTCAAAGAAGCTGCTTCTCATGATGAATGGAAAGAAGTGATGCAGAAGGAGTATGATGCCCTCATAAAGAATGGCACTTGGAAGCTGGTTGATCCTCCATTTGGAACCAAACCAATTGGCTGCAAGTGGGTCTACAAGAACAAGTACAAAGCTGATGGCTCACTTGACAAGCTCAAAGATAGGCTTGTGGAAAAAGGTTTTGCACAGAAGGAAGGGGTCGATTATGAGGAAACTTTTGCCCCCACAGCAAAATGGGCCACCATCCGAACACTCTTTGCACTAGCTGCTCAGAACGGTTGGAAAGTCCATCAAATGGATGTAAAAACTGCATTCTTGAATGGAGATCTAAAAGAGAATATTTTTATGTCCAGCCTGAAGGATTTGCTGTGAAAGGACATGAACACAAAGTATGCAAACTTGTGAAGTCCTTGTATGGCCTCAAACAAGCACCACGAGCCTGGTATGAAAAACTAACTGAGCATCTTCTGAAACTCAACTTCAAACATTTTGATCTTGATGATGCAACTTTATTTGTCAAGAAAGTTGGAAAAACAGTTGTATATCTTGTGGTATATGTAGATGATCTTTTAATGACAGGGAACAATGAAAGCTATATTGCATCCATAAAGAAAGAATTAGGAAAAAGTTTTGAAATGACTGATTTGGGCTATGTTCATTACTATCTTGGCATTGAAGTAACCCAACATCCAAAATCCATATTTCTTTCTCAAAAGAAATACATTGGAGATTTGTTAAACGGATTTGGCATGACAGAGTGCAATCCTCTTTCTACTCCAATGGAACAAAACTTGAAGCTCACATCTATTGAAGGAAAGGAATTTGAGGATGCAACAAAGTATAGACAGCTTGTAGGAAGTCTCATCTACCTCACTACTACCAGACCAGACATTTCATTTGCTGTTGGAATCCTCTCCAGGTTTATGCAAAAGCCTTGTGAAGGACATTGGTCTGCTGCAAAAAGAGTTCTAAGGTACTTGAAGGGAACTCAAGACCTTGGAATCAAGTATACACAGGTGGACGACTTCAACTTGATTCGATACTCTGATTCAGACTTCAATGGAGACAAAGAAACTGGGGTATCTACTTCAGGATATGCTATGAGTCTTGGATCAGGAGATGTCTCCTGGAGATCACGCAAACAATCAGTACCAGCAGATTCCACAACAGAAGCAGAATACGTGGCAGCAGCTGAAGCAACGAAAGAAATTGTGTGGCTCAGGAAAATTCTTGAAGATTTGCAGGTAAAACAAATACAATCAACTCCACTCATGATTGATAACACCTCTGCAATAAAGTTGGCCAAGAACCCAAAGTTCCATGATCGTACTAAGCACATCAATACTAAATATCATCTGATCCGACATCATGTTGAGGCCAAAACAATCCATCTCCGTCATTGTTCCACAAACGAGCAAATTGCAGACATCTTCACCAAAGCGCTTGGAAGAGAAAAGCTTGAAAGATTCAAAACGATGCTTGGACTCACCAACATCCCTTCAGATTAAGGGGGGGAATGTTGACACCTAATCCTCAACGGATGGGTGAACGGGAACGTGAACAGTCATGAAGAAGATGAACTGTTCCGTCTCCTTTTTGTATATAAACAATAGTTCTCTAATGAAATAACATACTAGTTTTTCTTCTTCTTATTCTGGAGTTACCCTGGCCTGACAAAATTTAAAAATCTATTGACTTGGAAATACTGATAGCCCCCCCCCCCCCCTCTTAGTATTTTTCCCAACAATTGGTATCGGAGCGGGTCCTTTGGCAGAAGCTTTATCTCTTGAAGAAGATCCCTTGTAACAATGGAAAAGAAGAAAAAGAGGAAATCACCTCAAAAGAAGAAGAAATCTCAAAGGAATAGTGACAACAAGAAAGACAATCAGTTACTAGGTGGAAGCAATTATTTAGATTCAGAATCACCTTAGATTGAAGATGAACAAGAAAAACAATTATCAGGTACTAATTTTTGGTCCTTTGGTGATACATTTATCTATTCATGCAATATTGAAGATAATGAATGTGCCAGTGAAAAAACTGAATTTTCTCTTATGGGTGAAATTGAAAGAAATCTAATAGAGGAAAAAGTTAAAAGTCTCATAGATAGAATTACAGATCAACAAGATTTATTTGAAAAAAGGGAGTGTACGTACAAAGAAGAGGTTACTAGGTTAAAAACTCAATTGGAGGATGGAAACAAAATAAGGAAGCAGTATAAGGAAAAGGAAGATCAATGTCAAAGGTTACAGGATGAAGTGACGTGATTAAGAAGTGAAGTGAATGAAAAGGATACAAGAACCAAGGAACTTAAAGAAAGAACTAGTTACTGTGAAGGTCTTCAACCTAAGCTCGTCTCTCTAAAAGAAGATATTGAAAAAACAAACAAGCAGAATGAAGAACTACTTCAAGCATTTGAAGAACAAGAAAATGAGATTCTCAACTTAAAACAACATGTGGAAGAAGGAAGAAAAGTTGAAGAAATCATGAAGAGGCAGTATCTGGAAAAGGAAGAGAAATATCAGGTTGAGGTAAATATGCTAAAAGGTAAATTAGAAGAAAAGGATAAATTTTATGATTTCAAGATAGTACTAAGATTTTGGATAATATTCTTAGTAGTCAAAGGTCTCCTGCCATCAAATCTAGTCTTGGTTTTCATGAAATTGTTAAAGGTGAATCTAGCTCACAAAATGAGGCAAGGAATTCTAATGCAAAATCTGAAATGCTCTACAAGAAGATAAGAGGGCAACCCCATCAACAACCAAGGAAAGAAAGTCTTCTAAGAAAATCATTTACTCCAAACTATGGAAGTGTTAATCGATTCTTTCCTCTGATGAATAATGTTGAATGTTCTATCTATCATAATTTTGGACATGTTGCAGCTATGTGTCGAAGTAGAATGTTTCAAGCTAATAACAGTCTCATAGAAAGATCATCAGCTTCTAGGTACTTTAGGGGATATTGCTTTTCTTGCAATATGTTTGGTCATAAAGCCATTGATTTCTATAGAAGGAATATGAAACATATAAGATGTTATGAATGTAACAAGTTTGGGAATATAGAGAAAGGATGCAGGAACAAGTTTATGGATCGCCAAAAACAATATGGTAAGCAAACAAATAACCACATTTATATTAGAAAATCTGAAAAATATGAATTCACCAAGAATCAAGAAAGGGAGATTAGATAAGATGTGATCTTGTTATCTGCTCATTCGAAAACAAGAATGATAGTGGATGTGCTCATCACATTACTAGAGACAAGTGAAAAAAGTGGAGTCTCTAATGAAGAACCATCATGGTAATGATATTCTTGGAACTGACATTTCAGCAAATGTTCTAGGACCATGTACTATCAAAATAGACTCAAGAGGAACTGAAACTATGAAATTTCAATTTTCCAATTTTGATAAGCATATATTATGAAGACAAGTAGCATATATGCATGATTTTGAAACTACACAATCTCGTATATGTTGGTTTGATGAAGAAGTAGTGGGACAAACTCAGAAAAAGGGTCTGATATGGTTCAGACAATTATCAATTATCTTTTCTGGTTTTTATGGTTGATGATTACAGTCTGTGGATGTTATTTAGAAGTTATTTTTACCCTGATAAGTTTTTGATGGCTTCATGTATAACTAGTTGATGATGATGCCTTGATGATTCGTACTAATATATGCAATGATCAGATCTGATAGTGAACAGTTGGCACAAGTTCAGGGGGAGAATATGCTATGCTTATAATAATTCATTGTTGGCATTATGTTTAGAAGTCTTTGGTACATAATGATTCCTATCATTGGCGAGGATGCTTACGTTGTTAAAGTGTTTAAATGATGCATCATGCTATGTTACAGTTTTGATGCTTTTGATCAGATTTGTGGATGACTCTTTTGATGATGCATATAGTTATGTTTCTTACATAGTGATCTTCATAAGTTCAAGGAGAAGAATAAATATTAAGTACACATCTTCATTATTTAATGATGTTAAGTGTCACTCATGTTGTTGCCATCATGCCTTCAAGGATGCATAAATTTCATATGGTGTAGTTATGGATGGGGATTGCACTTGATGGTATCAAGAAAGTTTGACAAAATCATTGTGAGCTCATGGTTTTAATTTCACATTAATGAGAAGCTAGATACATATTTCTATCCCTATGTTAGATACATGGACAATTACTTAAGTTTCATATTGGTAAATATTGTTGGTTTTCCAAGAGAATGGTGTTATTGCAAGTTTCATGAAGACATAGCTATTTGAAGACATGGCTAATTGGAGACATGGCTTAACTAGTCACATAATGATGATGACTTCTTGCTTTATGATGATAGGTTTAATACTCACATATGTTGATTATCATGATTGATGCTTATCAGATGTGGGATGTTAGAAACTCCCTAGTGATGTGTTGTAAAGGCTACAACCACCCTCCAAAATTTTGGCCCGCACCAATTTCGGAACCTCCCATGAAGAGTTTCACTTGATGATTGCACACACTCAGGTTCACTCCATGAGTTCGTGTGAGTCTTTAAATTTTCCTTGAATGTTTATTGCACTCAAGTCTCTACATGTTGATGTCTGAGTCATGCTTATGACCATTTTCTGGTTATGCTCAAGGTCTTTGCTACATATGTGTCTGTTGTGTTTGCCATGAAGGCATTTGTTGCACTCACACACGGAGTCATATTCATTGTGTTAGTGTCAGTATTTGCAGCCTTCCTCCAGTGATCAAACATGCTCTTACAAAGTGATTTTAAGGTGTCGAGGTCAAATTTTGTCATTTCAGTGAGTCTTCAAGCAAAATTTGGTCACTAGGTATTAGGTCTAGGGTTTGCATTTACTCCTGTTAAAGTTGTCCAAATGTCGGTCCATGTCACCATTCAGCTAAGTGTACCATCATTCAGAGGCTTTTCATCATCATTTCAAGTTCTAATGGGTCATTTTACACCTTGTTCATGCTTCAGTTGTGCCTAGGTAAGGTTCATTTCCCTCTCCTAGGGTTTTGAAGGTAATGCCTCTTGGATGGTCAAATCATCAGCAAAACTCTTATCCTGATGTTCATACACCTTCCCCTATCATTGATGTACCTTATTAAAGACTTCCCATAATTGATATCCCTCAAATTCCTCATTTTCGCACAAACCCTAGTTTCTTGCTAGAATTTGACAATTTTCTAGGCTAGGCCTATGTTTTTCCCTTTTCAACCCCTTTCCCTCACTCAAATCTTTGAAATTCCACTTTCCCCTACTTCCGAACATCCCTCCTTACTTCCCAAAATTTTCTCAAGAATTTAGAAGCCCCTTATCCCCTTCATTTCACTTCATTTCAACAAATCCCATGTTCCACACATAGGGATAGGTTTTACTCCAATGATGTTTCTGAGCAAGAAAAGATGAATTTGGGAAAAATGAGAGAGGTTTTTGTCCACAATAGGCATAGGAAGAAAAACCTCCTTATTTTTTTACACAGGTGTCATGGTTTTATAGAAATGTCAAAAATACAGTTGCCTTAGCAGAATTGATGAACCTCTGAAGTGACCTTGGGAAAATCAAGATTTCTCCTAGCTTGGTTGGCCAAATAACTCGTTTGATGAATCAAATGATAACTAGACACAAAACTATGTCAAGTTATTGGCGTTCTTGTGGCAAATATCCCATAATTCTATGGTTTAATCCTTAGTAGAGATTGGTCTAAAAAGCTTCATGGCTATTTCACAACAGACTAGTTCCATATGTGGCTACCTTATAACGACAAGCCAAATCAAATCAAGGTCGACTATGAGAAACATCAAAAGTATATCGTCATAGAACTGGAGGGAGAAATTGAGCTTGTTGCATACAGTAATAATATCATTGGAAATTATTCAGTTGAGTCATTCCTAAGCAATTCTAATGTGAATACTTCACCCTTTTTGGAAAATTTTGTTACATCACAAGTCGAAAACTATTCTCAAGCCGATTCTTCTAAATGTGTCAATTTTGTACATTAACATGTGGTTGAGTCTTTATTTTTGAAATTATATTTTGATGGATATAAATCTAACGATGGACTTGGAGTAGGTTGCATATTGGTTAGCCTCGAAGGGGAAAAAACTATGTTGGCATGCAGAGTTGAATTTGAATGCACAAATAACACTATTGAATATGAAGCATTTGTTCAAGGGTTGTACAAAGCCATCGGCCTTGAAATCAAATATCTTCAATTATTTGGAGATTCAGAAATTGTAATTAAACAAGTGAGGAATACTATACACTATCTCTTCGAACATTTGAAACATTATCAATCGCTAGTCCAAGACCTCACCTCTCATTTTACAGAATACAACATTTCCTTGATTCCAAGACTTCAAAATGCAAGTGTCGATCTCTTAGCTAACATTGCATCCAAGCTCATTCCACTAGGAGATTATAGTCTTGATCACTTTTCTATAGAATTAATTTGTAGACCTTCTATTCCCGAGAACATCACCAATTGGAAATTTTTTATTAATGATTCAGATATCATAAATTTTCTAACATCTGATGGCTCTTATGATGATCATACAATAGATGAAGATCAGCATGACAACCATCTTAAATAGGAAACAATAACAAATTCCATACTTAAATATGTGGTTAAGCTGGAAGATTTATATGATCTTAAGGACAGATTCAAGAAACCTACTAACTCAAAGCTTCAAAGTTCAACTTTTAGTATTGAATTAGTTAATCTTGGAACTAACCTTAAACCTCAAAATATTGATCTTGGAATTGATCTTACATTTGATGAAAAACTGTCCTTTATTCATTTGTAAAAGAAATACAAAAATGTTTTTGCTTGGAACTATGAAGATATTAAGACATATGATACTTCTATCATTCAACAAACCATTCCTATGATATCTAATGAAAAGGCTGTATAACAAAAGTTGAGAAAGAATCACCTAGATTGAGAAAATCAGATCAAATCTGAATTGAATAAGCTTCTTAAAGCCAAAATAATTTTCCTATCAGGCATTCAAGGTGGGTTTCTAACCTTGTTCCAGTCAGGAAAAAGAATGGTGATATTTGAATATGTATAGAATTTTACAATCTCAACAAAGCTTGTCAGAAGGACATCTTTCCATTACCTCCTATGGAATAGATACTGCAATTAGTTTCAAGATCAGAACTAATGTCTTTTCTGGATAGATTTTTAGGTTATAATCAAATTCCCATACATTCAGATGATCGGCTAAAGACCACATTTCGATACAAATGGGGAACATATGATTATCAAAAGATGTCATTTGGATTAATTAATGATGGTGCAACATTTCAGAGAGCCATGGATATATCTTTCAAAGGTTTGGTGAATAAATCAATGGTAATTTATTTAGATGACATAATTGTGTATTCAAAAAAGTGCAGTAATCATTTAAAGGATTTGAAACAAATCTTTGAGTGTTTTTAGAGATATGGAATTTCTCTAAATCCCAAGAAATATTTTTTTGCTTTGAGTGAAGCAAAACTTCTTCAATTTATTGTATCTAAAGATGGCATTCACATTGATCCTGACAGGATAAAAGAAATTTTTGAAATCTCTTTGCCTCATAATAAAAAATCTGTGCAATGTTTCCTAGGTCAGATAAATTTTGTCAAGAGATTTGTCCCTGACTTTTCACAAATTGTTTTACCACTCAAATCTATGATTAAGAAAAATTTTGTTTTTAATTTGGGAAATACAGTGCATGAAGCTTTTAATCTCATCAAACAAGCAATCATAAATTCTCCCTCTTTAGCAACTTCGTTTTTTCTAATCATTTCATTTTATATATCTTTTCTTCTGAGATATCATATGCAGCTATATTGACACAAGTCAATGATGACAAAATCGAAGCACCAATTTCCTTCTTTAGTTCCAATTTGGAGGGGGATGAATTAAATTATTCAAATTTTGAAACGAAAGCTTTTGTTGTTTCCAAATCAATAAAACATTTCAGACTCTTTCTTCTCAAAGCTCACACTGAGGTAGTAGTTCCATTATCAACAGTGATAAATTTACTAATGCAAAGAGAAGTAGGTGATAAAAGAGCAAATTGGGTAACATCACTGCAAGAATATGACATTGAGATCAGACTAGCTAAAATTCTTAAAGGTCAAGGTTTTTGCAAAATGCTAGCAGGAACATGCAACTTACCAACACTACAAGATTCAGGGGATGATATACAAATATGTGAGGTAAGACTCAATGATATTGAATCTAAATATGTTGATATCATCTTCTATTTGAAAAATGGGTATGCCCTTTGTTAGCCTCCTATTGCAATAGGTGTTCATATTTCATGATTGACAGTTGAAAGTGCCAAATATGTCATCTTTTCATGCTGCAAGGTTCCATATTTCCAAAAAGAGGCCAAAAAAGAGGCCATGAAAGTGTGCTAGCCTATATGCCACTATTGTATTCCAATTTTGATAAGTCATTCCATTTTTGAAGAATTTTCAGTTAAGGGAAGGCCAAACAGCTTAATCTTGGCCTCCCTGGGTTTCAATTTCTTGTTTTAGAATATAGAGAATGAATATCTGTCCAAACTGTTTAATCTTGGCAGATTTGTAGATAAGTAGAGAAAAAATGGTGTTGAACAGCTTAATCTGAGCCCCTGGATGCAATAAGGATTGATTTAGATAGGAGGATAGCAAAAAGAAAAGTTGAAAAGCTGGGTTTGCTAGTTCAAGTGCACCCAAACCAAAAAGAAGAAAAAATGCTAGGTAAGTAGGCTGAGTAGGTAGCCTTGTGGTGGCAGAATGATGGATTGTGATCCATTTTATATTTTCAAGTGTTATATCTACTCAATCACAATTGCAAGGAAAATTCCATTCAGAGCAGCTCAAGCGAGGCATGTCTAATTCCCCCTTCATCCTATTCCCCAAATCATTCACTAACTTCCCCAAAGAGGTCAAGATCTGCTTGATATCTCTTTAATTCATTATGTTTCATATCATTTCCCTTAGTAAAGATCTGCTTTACTTAAGGAGTGTTCATATGTCCTCTACAAAGTTCTATCTCCCCTTTTAAGCCTAAGATCTCTAAACTTAGCGCTTGCTTATCATTCTCATATTAATTTCTAACTATACTATGTAACTCCCTATCTATTTCCCTTTCCCCTACTAAAAAATGCTAAATAGCTCCCCTATGTACATATCCCCTCCATCTGGTTGAAAAATAACCATAAGCATGCTTGGGAATTGCTAAGTTTATCTGAAACATAGCAAGAACCCTCATTTGCCCCTTTGTTCCTCTCAAATCCCTTTCCAAATGCATTTAGGACTCATTCCTCTGCATAAAGTCCCTTCCATAGTCTAAAAAACCTCCATTTAGTTTGATTTTACCCTTTTCAAGGCCTAAATCCTTCTTTTCATGCTTTTAGACCCCTTCCGTAGCATTAGAATCCCTTCAAACACCATTAAAAATCCCTCAAAAGCATTTAAAATCACTTTTTCATCCTCATATGCCCCTCCCGATGTACAAAATCATCCTTTTTACCCCTCCGATCTCATCAAAACCCTTTTTCTTTTATAAAGTCATGCCTCTGATGCTTATGCCCTCCCTCCGATGCGATATCGCTGTTGGAGGTCGCGGCGACTAAAGTGATGGCTTTATTTTTTGTGACTGATGGTTCGTCGATCGCCGATTGCGATATCGCTAATTGGCAATCGGCATATCGCATATATCGTGCCATATTATATACGCCCCCGCCCCGATCGTCGATGCTCCGATTCATCCGGAGCCATTGGATCGGGCCCTCAGATCAACGGCCCCGATGATATCGCAGCACCCCCATATATGGCTCCGACTGGCCGGAGCCGAAGTAATATAAAGCGCGTCATATTAAAATTTCAGGTCTGAAAAGGGACTGGCACTGTGCGCTCCAATATTCCGGAGCCGAAAAGTTATAAAGAACAGTTGAAAGGGTTTTCGGGTCCGATGACCCGTTTTCATTGTAAATCCGCCGATAAGGGTTCGCCGATGGGCCGGATCCGAAATAATAAAAAGTGAGCCTATAGCATTTCGGGTCCGCAGGGATATCGCATGTCGGAGGCATGGTGGTTTGGAAGTCTGCCATTCACCGATCGCCGATTGCGCGCCAGCCGTTGGATCAGCCCGTGCCGGATCCAACGGTTAGGATCTAATCTTATGAACAGTGTTCCGCTTGCGCCCAATTTTGATGGTTTTTTACGTTTAAAGCCATTTTTGCCTATTTTAAAGGAAAAAGGGCCATTTTCATTGTTTTATATGCGGCGCCCACGCCCGCCATAGCTGCAAAAAAAACAAAGCATCCCTCCGCCATTTTCAATCGCTCCAAGCCCGAAATTCTTCCAAAACACATAATTTGGCCTCGGCATGCCTCCAGAGCTCCACTATTCCACCAGTTTTTCAAATTTATCAGTTTAAAGGAAAGAAAGAGCCTAGATTCATGCGGCAAAGTGTATCAGGAAGCGACAAAGAGTATCAGATGAAGATATCAATAGAAGGCTTAAACAACAACACAGGTGGGCAATAAAGGCCTATAGCAAAGTCAAAGGAACAGTCCTGAGCCATAAAGGCTCACCAACTCATAGTTTTGGGCTTTAAAAGCCACTTAAGGCAGCAGAACTACTTGAAGGCGTAGGCAAAAGGATTCAAAGCCTGGTTTTGCAGAAACATTGTATAAAGCCACATTTGAGTGCAGTGCTGCAATTCCCAAGGCACAGTTATGGCTAAAAAGCCAGTGCATTACAGCAAAGGACCCCTATTAACTCAGTTTTGAGGCGGTTGCCTCTAGTGCACCGCTTATTAGATTTGTTTCATGTTTTTTGCACATGAAGTTAGCTTATTCACATTTATTTCCCTCAGATCTGTTTGAGATCTGTTCTTTAGATATTTTTCCCTCAGATCTTCTAAGAGATATGGTCTGTACATATTTTTCTATATAAACCACCCTCTGATATTAAAAAAGGGTTGGTTGGTTGATTTGCTCCAAGAGAGACTCGCATTTTATATTTGAGAACTTCTATAATTAAAGACTGCTGAAAATCTTGGAGAATGGACTGTCTGTTGTGTTCTTAATGGTTGAAGAGTGAACTGTAGAATTCTTTTGCTGCTACATGGCCCAATAAGTGTTTCTGACCTCTATTTACACTTCATATATGCTTATATCATACATATATCACCATCTAAGTTATAGAAAGAAAGATTAGCTTAGAATTTGCTTGGCTGCACTCTATGCTCAGTTTCTGTGACTTCTATATGTTTTCTTCTGATTTAGGCATGAATATGAATTCCTCATGGCTCATATTTGCTCTATTTCATTCATGTGTAATTGTTATTTAGGAATTCTTGACTGCTCCTGGATACAGTTTACTCACCTTCCCTCTGTTAAGCCGGATGAGAGATTCTTAGTTGCCTTTCATTCCTTAGCCTTCGTTCCATCTTTAATCTAGCTTGAATGTTGTTTTATGTGTAGCTATCCTGCTCTATATTCCTCTTGTGACCAAGAAAACACACCAGCAACCCTACTCCACGACTCCATGCCCAATGGTTTGAACCTCTCACAGTATGCACGCCTGCCTACTTGAAAACATCAATCATCCCACCAAAACTTAAAAAAAACCCAAAGAAGTCCATAACTAGCCCAAAATCATCCTAAACAAAGCTAAATCATAAAGAGAGAGCCCTCTCTGATTGCAGGTAGGCTAGGACCTGCAGTCCAAACATTGGTTTGTGGTTACCTCGGTCATATCCCTTAAGGAGCTTAGGGACAACCTGAGAGTTAACACCCTTATGCAAATCAGTTACAAAAGAAAAATGGATTTGATGACAAAAGCTAAGCAATATGAAATCATTGATGATGTTTTGTTTAAAAAGAATTATGATTATGTTTTACTTAGATGCCTTGAAAGACCTGAGGCATAAAAGGTTTTGCAGGAACTCCATGATGGGCCAGCTGGTGGACATTTTGGAGGAGATACAACAACACATAATATCCTACATGCTGGCTATTATTAGCGAACCTTATTCAAAGATGCACATGAATATGTAAGGAAATGTAAAAATTTTCAAGCAGTTGTTGGAAGACAGAAGAAACTCGCATTACCGTCACAACCAGTCAATATTAAACAACCATTTGAACAACGGGGACTCGACATAATAGGTAAGATCATTCCTCACTCTTCAAAGTAGCATAGATATATCCTTACAGCAATCGATTACTTCACTAAATGGGTTGAATAAATTCTACTTAAGGTAGTCAATTCTGAAAACATCATTGAATTTATTGACCAATTTATTATTACTAGATTTGGTCTATTAACTACCCTCATGTTCAAAAATGCATCTTATTTCATAGGCAATGCTATGACTGATTTTTCTCTTAAAAGAGGTTTCAAACTTAAATATTCTACTAACTATTATCCTCAGGGAAATGGTTTTGCTGGATCTACAAATAAAAACCTCATAAGGATCATGAAATGAACTTTGATCAAAGTCAAAAAAACTACCATAAATCTTTAACATTTGCTCTTTGGGCAGATCGAATAAGAGATAATGCCTCAATATGAACTTCTCATTTTAATTTGGTCTATGGGAAAGAGGTTGTTCTTCCTACAAATGTAGTTATTCCCTCTTTAGCCCTGGTTCAATTTATTGAAGAAACTCCTTCATCTTCTATGCAATTAAGGCAATCATAAATCCTCAATCTCGAAAAAGAAAGAGACAGCTAAAATCATATATGCACTTCATCAAGAGTTAGTCAAATCTTCATTTGATGAAAATTTTGTAAGTCCTAAATCCTTTCAACTTGGAGACCTTATATTGAAGTGGGATAAAGCACATGAGGAAAAAGGTAAACATACCAAATTCCAAAGAATGTGGCTTGGCCCATTTCAGATTGTGGAACAAATCGGCCCATCAAACTTTTTATTACAAGGTTTATCAGGCAAGAGATATTATCTATGTGTTAATGGGCAAATTTTGAAGAAATATTTTTCATAGAAGATAACCTCTTCTATCCCTTGTACACTATTGCCTTTAATTTGTTCGAGGAAAATAAAAGTTAAATAGTATTTACTTTTAGCCTTTCAATGAAAATATCTTTTATATTTTAATTTTTCTCTTTTATAAGTAGATATTGTTGAGAAGATAATTTTCACATTTGATACATAAGCTAAGTTCTATTTCTCTAAAACTTGTTTTCTTTCCACCAAAATCATTTGTCCTTTGTAAAACCTCAACTTTATAAAGATACCTTTGTTATACCACCAGTCATGAAAAGTATTTTTAACAAAGCAAATACTCTCTGCAGATAAGCACCTTTAACTCTATAATTGTCATCCAGAAAATCTTAACGAGTCAATGATTCTCCCTATCTAGTAATTTTTTCCTTTTTTAGAGTGTAATTCTAAAATATACTTAAACTTAAAGGATAAGAGGTCTCACCAAGAGTCGACTTACCATGTTCATAGGGAAATAATAAACTGGCATTACCAATACTCATATCAAGACAGTGTAATGGCTTGAGATTATTTTATTCAAAAGACAAGGGGTCTCATTATGAGCCAGCTTGTTCAATTGAGTTACAAACAGTGAATGGAATTGTTAATTTTAGCCACCAAACCAAGACAATGACCTTTAAGTAGGAAAAAATGAAATTTTTAAGAAAAAATAAACTATTTAGAAAATAAAGAGAAAAGAGTAAGTATATGAATATGAATTTATCTCTAAAAATTGCACTCTTATCTGGATGGGATATTGAACCACTAATGGCTAATAGGTAACCCTGTCGAGGCTATGGATGCCTGCTGGGAGTATAGGCTCTACCTCTAACAAATGAGTACATCTAAAAGCTAATTTGCAAGAGCCCCGTGCTTTATCTTTAAGAACAAGTAAAGACTAATGTAGACAAAGGAATTTTCATTTTGAAGAGGATATCAAGTGGATGGTAATGAGGTGGATTTTGTTTTCTTATTCAGAGAAATGTTACTTATCCTAGATTTCATGTAATTACTATTTTTTGAACTATCTTTATTTTGGAAGTTTTAGAAGTTTCAAAAGACAATTAGAGATAACTAGTTCTTCTAGTGAATCGCCAATTGTTGTGTTGTTCAACAACCCCCCCATTTATTGATTTAATAGTTAATATTATATTAATAACTGGGGACCCTTTATAAAAAATCCTCCAAGAAAAACCAAGAAATTAAGTGCTTTCTTTTTAAATTTTTAGAAATAAATTAAGATATCAAATCAAATCCCTTTAAGACTAGCAATTCTTGCTTTTATCACATATCGTTGGACCAAGTGTGTCAAATGTTAATTAACAACCAAGATTCACAAATTGCGATGGAAGGGATCACCGTAATAAACATAAGATATTATTAAACTTTCCATTTCAAGCTAAGACTTAAAACATTTCTTGTAAAAATGAAGTGCATATCGCAATCGCATATCAACTTTCACAAAAGGCACAACTCACAAAGCCTGTCGTAGTATGCGAACTATGATATTGTGGTAGAGCAAGTCAATGCCTATCACATCATGACACTTTACTTAAAAGCCGATCTTGTAAACAATAAAGGTTTGTGAACTGCGATAGAACCTGGACCCAATAAAAACAAATTTCATAAACTATAAGTTAAGTCTGACACTTAGTAAAAATACACTTTACGCAACAATTATTCATTTAGGCATAGCGCACTCTAAACAATGAAAAGTATGTCAGTCACCTCATGTCTCGTAGAATTCTAAATAACTTTGGAAAAGTGCACAACCAAAAATGTGGTATTGTGATAAACTTATCGCAATTGCATAATCGGTGTTTCACACTTTAAACTCGCCACCTTCAAGTCTCTTCCTTCCCGTTTGCGATGTCGTAGTTTAAATGAGTAATAAAGCAAATGATAAAAGATCTTAGTCTGTATTTAATAATTTTAATGGCATTTATGTTAAAGAGGGATCAATGTGATTTGATATCTTTTCATCTGCATTTTGAATAGAAGCTACTTTCTTATCACCTTCCAAGGTTAACGGTATCATTTAATTCTCAATTTCATTATCTCTATGTGTTTATCCGATAACCTCCATTGCTCCATTTCATGAAACCTCAATACAAAACATCGTTAAAAATAATGGCGAAGAAAGGAAAGGTGACTGCATCTGAGAAATCGGACATGGTACAACTTTTATGCAATACCACATGTAGCAAGGATGGAGTAACTATGACATGGGAAGCCATGTATAACCTATTAGAATAAGAGAAGCCTAGACCACTGGTAACAAAGACCACGGTTAATGTTCAGGAGTCACTTGACGCCTATTATTTTGAAACAACATGTTCATTCTTGCACCGAATAGCTACGAGACCAAAGATAATACCATACACGGATATGGTAAAATGGGTAATTAATGATGTGGACATTTTAGACAGAACTTTTAATAATAAAAGGTAATGGGTCATGGGTTCTTTCTCACCAGACAATCTACAACTAATGTACTGGCTACCAGAGCCTCAAAAGCTCTATAACAAAGAGTTCCTTGAGCATTTTCTAAAGAGAATGAGGACCCATTAGACATTACATAGACCTGGAGGTCAAGTGGAGGAAAACTCATACATGATAAAACTAGTATGTACTCAATAGCATCCATCTGTCCCCCTCATAGTTTTGCAACAACAATGATGTGTAGGTTATTTGGTACACTCGATAGTACCAATTTTTCTATGGAGTGGCTCCTGTTAATAGATGCAGCAGTTAATGCAACAATTATGAACTGGGGTCAGATTTTATCAAACAATTTTGTAAGGGCCATTATGGAATATAGAAAGAAGAGAAGTGGTTCTTCAAGGATTTTCCCCCTTTCTTTATGAGTTCTTTTGTTATGAACACAATTTGTTTTTGTTCTCAGTCAACAAATATGGGATAGAATTGGACTATACAAAACCTTCTCCCCATCCATATATACCATAAAATTTTGTGGGAATCTCAATTCCACCCCAATTATTATAAACTATGTCACGGTGCTATGCTGCTTATTCATAAAGCAGTTTCTGATAGAACAACCCTTGGTTTTCTAAAGCAACCGAATTAAATATCTTGCCAGTATCCAGATGGTTTGGGCAAGAGACATTCACCAACATTAGAGTTTTTGAGAGCATTACTTCTCTGCATGTCCTCCCATATTATGTCCTCGACAAGCTATTAGCCAGAGAAATAGCTTACCAGACAGTAGGGGAGGTCGGTGTAACCAGAGGATTGGAAGAACAGAAGAAAGCCATTTGGTCAACCTTCCCATTACAATGCAGTGCTTTCACACTACACGATTATGGAAATGTAGTAAAGGAAGTAGAGATTATTATGTCTCTAAAATTGGCTACAGTTCCAAGAAGGCAATATGACCCAAGTCATGTTGCTAAGGAATTTACTACTATGGTAAAAGTCAAATAGTTTACTCATGAAGAGGATACCTTTGATGACCTCTTCCAACAAGAAGAAATATTTTCACAAGTTCTACATATGGCATCATTACTGTTGACCCCAGAAGATATTAATGCTTTCCATGTATACAGGAATAAGAGACTGTTAAAGGTCCCATTGGACCTATTCTAGATTGAGCCAATAGGAGAGCCAACTCCTAGCATAAGCTTGGAGGGAAATTCCAAAGAAAATTCTAAAGAAGAAACCCAAGAGAAGTCGAGTCATTAGTCAGAGCACTCGAAACAACAATATCAAAATGGAGGAGAAAATACAGATAAAGAGTCTAAGAAAGACACAACTAGAAGTAGAGAGGAGACGGTCGAGTAGGCCTTGGACAAGAACAAGGTAGAGGTTTCTTCTACTTCAGCTCAGTCAGGTAAAGCTCCAGTCATTGACCTAGAACAAGAATGGGAGAAATTCAATAAAAATCCCCATACAACCATAAATCTTGGGCAAACATCAAAACTGCAAACCCCAAGCAAACCTATCATAAAGAAAATACAAAAATAGTAGAAGAAGGAGATAAGGGTTCTCAAGATATTGATATTATTCTTGTCGTTCCTACTTCCGAAATTGTCTTGAGAATTGAAGAGATACCTCCATTAGATATATTCTATAGCCCTACGCATAAGGCTATACCGATTCACCATGTGGTTAAAAAAAAAAAAGAAAAAAAAAGAAAAAAAAAGAAAAGGAAACTAGACACTACTGTTGTTATGACTCTGGAAAATGAATCAATGGATGTTGTGTCGAAGGACACGCCTGTCGACCCATCAGAGAATCTCACAAAGCTATCACTATTCATAGGAGCTTATGCCACATCAACCATTGATAAGGCAACAGAATTCTGAATGCTGTTGAAGGAAAAAATACATAAAAAATTTGCTACTAGAACAACAATTAGCACAAGAAAAAAACAATGAGCAGGCAGAGCAACAAGTAGTCCAGCTTTAAAGGGAATTCGAGCAGATGAGAGTGAAACACAAGGCCATCTTATCAGAAAAGGATTCACAAATTCATCAAATTCAAGCTATGGTGGATAAATTCATAGATAACCTGCAAATTGACGAATTCATCAAAGAAGCAGTTAGCCTTAATTCCCTTTTCAAGCAGCAAGAGGAAAGATTCTGTTCAAAAATCTTGCAAATAAATCCTTACTACGAGACAGTGATAAATTGACGAACTAAGTAATTGATATGAGGTTTGAGTATGAAGAAATCCACAGAAAGTTTTTTGAATTTATCACCTAGAAAGAATCAGAGGATGGAAGAAAGGTTGACCTACCAAAACAGGAGGAGTCCCTTAAAGATATTATGTTTACAGATTGGGATTCTCGATTGAAATGGGTAGAAAGGGTGACAGAGATAACAGCAGGAGAAATAAGAAGCATAATAGAAGTTGTAAATGAAAACCTCCATGGTGCCAGCAATTTTAAGGAGTGTGTACCAAGGTTTCTACTGAACGTTAAAGAACTAGAGCTACAGTGGAAATAGACAATGCAGGAAAATGAAGAGGCAATTAAATAGCTAGACATGTTGAATTGGGAGACATACTAGTAGT
Source organism: Pinus tabuliformis (assembly GCA_031772625.1). Lineage (NCBI taxonomy): Eukaryota > Viridiplantae > Streptophyta > Pinopsida > Pinales > Pinaceae > Pinus > Pinus tabuliformis. Next base: position 1,153,769,183 of record CM062804.1, on the reverse strand, counting down.
TTCTATTAATACCACAAAGCCAGTGGATGACTCTGAGGTGTTTAACAGCCTCTACACAAAAGATGGTGCCAGCATTGACAGATGCCCTATTTGCTCGGCAATTAAAATATATAATCAACCAGCCGCCTCAGCTCAAGCTAAAGATCGATATTTGAGACGTGAGAGATCAAGTTAGCATATTAACTTAGTTCAAGTTCAAAGGAGATAGTAATTAGTTTATTTTACTTTTAGTTTTATTTTTTTCCCATTCTGAGGAATGTTGTTTGAAACCTCCTCATCTATTTTCGTAATAATCTATTTTGAATAAAGTATTTTAGTATTTAAACCCCTCTCATGCATCTAGATATGGGTCCAAATTTTTTATCAAAAACTCTTTTCAAGAAATTACACTTCTGTACTTTTCAGAACGTTTTGTCGAAATGAATGGAACATGATCTATTTTTCTTTGAATATCTGATATGCTCTACTGAAATGCACTTTTGTACTCTTAGAATGTGTTGGATTGAATGAAATTGGGTCAATCTTGTTGAAGCACATGATCAGGACTTATCATATATGGTACCTTTATCGCATGATTATGTTTTATTTATGTATTAAGCAATACTTCTTCTCTCGATTGTTTTATGTATGAAATGTAAGAATTATAGTTCTGCATAATTGCACTTCTGTATGATGTTAGCTCTAACTCTATTTTGAATACATGAATGATTTTTTATACGCGATATATTTCTCTCAATTGTTTTGTCTAACTATTTATCCAAAAACATTATCGTTAAAAGGTTTCATTTCTTTTGGCTATTGAATGATCTTTATTACCAATTACTATAAGACATCATTGTAGATCGCATATCTTATTTTGTTCCGGGATATATTTATAGTTATAAAATGTTAGATTAATATATATGCATGTGTTTAATACTTAGATTAGATTACACTTAGTTGAATCATTTCCCGTTACATCTTATATCATCCCATCAAAAATTTTCAAATCAATTCTATTTGGGAAACTGGTCCCATTATCCCCGATCAGAGCCACTATACCAAAGAAAAAAGGAGTTGCCTTCAATGTCCAGATCAGGTGGTTATCCCCCATGTTGTCACAGCCAATTTCGAGGCTTCAACAAGTTGATATGATAGCGCTCCATGAGAATATTATTGTGAAGTTTATTTCCACTGATTGAGGGATGGTTTGAGGAAATTAACTACAATACTGGAGTCAAGGAAGGGTGAGCCTTGTCCCCAAATATCTTTTTCATATGAATTGATAAGTTAGAATAGTTTTTGGAAGAATTAGGATCTATTTGTCTCACTCTCACTTGTACATTTATCACTCTTCTTTTTTATGTTAATGATAGTTTTATTTAGATAAGGAATCCTTATGATTTTGGTAGTAAACTAAGAATCATTTAAGATTTATGTCCCAAGGTGAGTATGGTTGTTAGTATTGACAAAACAAAAGTCTAAATATATTTCATCTGATACTTTCATATCTGACAACAGCAACTTGGAGGTAATTCCTTACTATAGATATCTTGAAATCCATATCCATCAGAAGATCAACTAGAATTATAGCGTTAGAAAAAGTAAAAATGCAGGATGTAAAGCCTGTTATTGATATTGTAACAGTTGTACCTTTATTGATATTTGGAAATGGGATGAAAAAAATTCTTAAGGACTTTGATCATCCATTTTATTTTATATAGATGGGAGGTTTGGGAATGAAATATCTCAAAATAATCACGGGTGAAGTGGTTGAAGATAGAATAGATTTAGAATTAGTTTCTAACTTATAATGTCAATATTAAAACAAGTTCACCCTATCATATCCTCCATGCTAAAGCAAGTTTTTCCCCCATTGAAGGCATGGTTGTGACAAGGAATCTTAAGTATAATAGGAGGCTGTAAAATATGGAAGAGATGAGGTTTCTTCAAATTGATTGTAACAATATCCAAAAACACCTTATACTCAAGTGGGGATGGCATAAGGATTTCCATTATTTCCTAAATCATTGGGAGATAAAGGAAGAGATCTTTTTACAGAGCATGGGTAACATGAAAAATATTATTAGCTCAAAATTTGAGTAGAAATTGTGGGTTTCTAAAGAGTGAGAGAGAAAAAGGAAACTCAGATAGTATAAGGAGTTGATGAACCCAAATATCAAAAATCAAAGGTATCTCTTAAAGCACAAGAGGGATTATGCATCTCCTAGTGAAATATTTTAACCACCATTTTCCAATAGTGATCAAATCCCTGAAAGTGAAAACATTTCCTCAATTTTTAATACTTATTAGTGCATGGTAAGTCTAGTATTAAGATGATGCTCAATATGTTAGGTGTCAATTCCATGTTGGGCATGAAAGGAAGCCTAAGGGTGTTGAACACACCATTCAAAAATTTCAACCAAAATCTATCTTGTGAGATATCATATGTCTTGGTAGATCAAATACCTAGAGGTGCAAATATTCCTTGTTTTGATCCCTTTCAGCAATTGATATATTTGGCATTAAGATGGATTTAAGTTACTTCTTGACATGTTGCATCTAGAATCCATGTTGATCATCGAAGGAGTTACGCGTGTTCCTCCAACATAGAAACACACCTTTGAAATGTTTAAACCACCATGCACTAAAAGAAATCAAATCCATATCCATAGAATTGTAAACATTTCGGAAAATTTTGATCCGTCTCAATGCATAATAGATAAAAAATGAGAACCTTTCGTCTAACTTTGGTCCTTGTTGGTGGATGATGGATATAAAGCTAAGATGAATTTATGTCAGTTTGTATTGAAATATTTTAGCTATTGGACATTGAAATATTTGTTTTACTAATATTTTTAAAATAGTATGTCAACTCCATATTAAAAACGGAATGATTTTCAGATCTCTCTCATACTATTAGTACTGTTTTATTTTCAAAGACTTTTTTTGTACGTATATATGAAATTGATATAAATAATACATATATCGAGTTGATATAATATTATATTATTTAATATGACCATTAAAATATTTTAGTTAAATTGTCATGAAAGTCTTATTTTATTATTAATAATTTATTATAACACTACATATCGAATTCATAGAGACCATATAGAAAATTAATTATAAGAAAATTTTAATTTCAATTACTTTATCTCTATTTATATAAAATTGATATAAAATTATATTAAATAACTATTATTATTTTTTAACTATTTATAAACACTAAATATTAACCAAAAGAATTATAAATCTCCATCATATCAAAAATATCTTTTATATATATATATATATATATATATATAATTTTAATCACAAATTTAATAAAATATGTATTTTTTTAAACTATATTTATTAATTATTAATCAAAATTCATATATAAGAGTTTACTACTTGCCTCCCTACCAGTTGGGAGACAAGGCAGTGGCCATACAATAAACTTTAATAACTATCCGAACCAAATACATAAAATTGTGTGGCATACTACCATACTAGGGCTGAGAGGACAAAATAATTATCAAAACCAAACAACTAGAAAGTTGTATGCTTCTGGACTATGATTAATTTTAACAAGAAAAAGTTGAAGGTTCTACCTCAATAGGGTTGGTAGCATATATATTAGTTAGTTTAGGGATACACTTCAATGTCAAATGAGTCTGTATGTATTTCATTTTTCAATGCATGGTAGTCATTCAAAGCTGGAACTCAATGAAATTAATCTAATTTCATCTTTCGCATAGCAACACCTTGTCGTCTAACTGATAAATGTCTAACTGTTTGAAGCTATTTGTTCACGAGGATATTGGTTTTGGAATATTCTAATTCAATAATATATTTTAATTATTATTGGTTTTGTGTATCTAACTCCAAAAATATATATATATTAATATTATTTTAAATTTAATTATTAAAATTATAGAAAATATCAAATTTATTAAATAATAATAATAATAATTTTTTAACCTAAACTTTTTATTTATTAAAAAATATTTTATATAAATTTATTTATTTATTTTTTATTGGAATTTCGAATAAAACAAAACTGATTAATATTAGTGTAAATTTAAAATTTATTTAAAAAAAACATCTAATATTTAAAAAATAAAAATTAATAATGTATATATGTAACATTTGTAAGATGTTATTATATTCTTTCTTTACCATTTATCCAATTGATCTCTTTCTGAACAATTATTCAAGAGACTAAAATTCCATGATATTTTTTTTCAGTTTAAATTTTCTGCCATAAAATGATCTTGATTGATTATATATATGTGATTTGATTGATAAGGTTACAAAATCATACATATTTTACTTTTTTTAGTTTTGAACCTATGACCAGGAAACACATACTTTTAACTATTAGGCCCACTGAAGATGTGTTAAATAGTAGCAATTGCACCAATGTTGCAAAGGAAACACACATACTTTTAACTATTAGGCCCAGTGAAGATGTGTTAAATACTAGCAATTGCACCAATGTTGCAAAGGAAATGTTGTAAGGCAATAGCATATAGCACTAATTAATGCTTCTTTGATAACTGTTGAAACATAGAAATATCAACAAAAGGAAAGGACATGCTAGAGTGAAATCTTACTACAATAGTACTTCATTTAGCTTTACAAATGTGTTGGAGTTAAAAACCTTGACTGAATATGCTAACATGAATGCCTTGTAAATAAATAAATAAATGGTAATTTGCTATTTTCCAAATCAGAGGTCGTTTTACTACAATTCCTTCATATTTATTGTTGATCACCCTTTGGGAAGAACTCCACTAAATACCACCTTGCACCATTGTTCACGATCAGAGGATTGAACAATGGTCTTCCCTAAAATTAAATGGTTAATAAAATGATTAATTATTATTAAACATAAACATGAAAACATTAAGAAAAATAATAGTTAATTATTTATCTTGTTCTGTCGTAATTGATTGCATGGATCTATTGAAAGTTTGTATCTATTCATAACACCAAAAATCATCTCTAATTCACAGTTCTTGCAATCGTTTCTCTTTCTTTCTATAGGTTTAATTCACAGTTCTTGCAATCGTTTCTCTTTCTTTCTATAGGTTTCTGAGTTCTAGGTATTCAATTTGTTTCTGTTGTATTCCAAGTGTTTAAATGGCTTCCTACGGTTCTTATTATGGCGATTCTTATTATGGTGGAGGATTTCCTGACCAGGATTTCAGCCATTCTTCGTGGGATTACAATGTTTTGAAGAACATAAAAAATATCAGTCTTGTCGTGCAGTGTCATATGAAAAGTGTTTATTTGTATCTTAGTTGTGGCCTGGTAACATCAACTATCAAGGTTTATTTGCATCTTTTTCTGAATATTGGTAGGCTCCTCTCCGGGCTTGCACGAGTTTTGTAATCTGACTCTTATCCATTCCTACTTACTCAAGCAATGATGCAAGTTCTTTAATTCTTTGATTATGTAGGCCATTTTGTTGAGTTTTTTTTATGTGAATCGTTTCCAATGTTTAATTCTTTGATTATGTAGGCCATTTTGTTGAGTTTTTTTAATGTGAATCGTCTCCAATGGTAAACGATAGGGTTTCTTCTAAATGAATGGGATGGATCTGGATGAAATAGTTTGTTTCATTTCAAAAAATTTGGCACTATAATGTTGAGTGCATTTGTCGGGACCTCTTTGGCCTTTGCCTTTCTTTCCGCGGCTGCAATCACAGCCAGCAGTTGAGAGTACCTATTTCTAAGAGGATTATTGGGCTCGAGTATCGGTATATTCATGTGGCTGCAACTCGCATCTTCGATCTTTGGTGGTGCTTCGGCAAGTTACACAATTGAGAAAAATATAAAGTTATTTGCATCTACTAAAACGTATATTAAAACGTATATTAATAAAAATGAAATGATATTAATGTTAGTGTCTGAGCGTCCATAGAAATGTAGACGGAACGTGAAAACGTGGAAGAAACATGAAATACTGAATCGTACAGATTAGATGGTCACTCGTTCTAGAGGTCATCCAGTAGTTATAAAACCCTGGAGTACTTACTATATCTTTACATTTTTTGCACACAAATTTGAGGTTTAGTGTGATTTATATGGAACTCTGAGCAAGCACTCTCTGAAGACATCATCAGGAAGATTAGGAATAGTTTCATCCGATCTCACCAATGCCAACCTCTTTGACCTACGCAGGCTCCTGGGTTTTAGATGAAATGAAAAAAATAAACAAAATTATTAGTGAATAACAGTTATTTACAATACAATTTGTACTATCCAAATTTTCCAACAAAATAATAATGGAGTATTTGTGTTATTTACGTGAAATGAAAAAAAGAAACAAAGTAAGTAGTGAATAACAATTCTTTACAATACAATCTGTATTATCCAAATTTGCCAACAAAATAAGTGTAGAGTATTTGTGTTATTTGTTGGGTGTAGTAGAGAAATTATGAATCATAAAGTTAATATATATAAAAACCATAATGGTTGTTTTACATGAAATGAAAAAAAATAAACAAAATGAGTAGTGAATAACAACTCTTTACAATAAGGTTTTTATTATCTAAATTTACTAACAAAATAATAATGAAGTATTTATGTTACCATATTATTCATTTGTTGGGTGTCTTAGAGAAATTATGAATCACTAAGGTTAATATATATAAAAGCATAATTGTTATAAAACAACGGAGCACACTGAAAAAATTATGAATCTCTTGGAAACAAAGAGGGTTAATATAAAAAGAAACTTGAATGCTTGGAAACAAAGAGGGTTAATATATAAGAAACTTGAATGCTTATAAAAGAATGAAATGTCAAACTCATTTTGTTTAATGAAGAAGTGATCGTTAAATATTTGAAAACCGGTTGAAATGTGAACGTCTATACTGGCTTTGACTAATGGTTTTGATTAAATTGCACTATTATCAAAATGTAAATCTTAAAAGTGGCATGGACATTTTTAACAAAGTTTTTAAATGCCATGAAAATGTAAATTGTATGATTATTATTATTATTTTAAATTTTAAAATAAAATTTAAATAGAAAGAGAAGACAAATTAATAAATAGAGAGATGAGAGAGCATGTGTTTCCTATTAAAATGTCAAATGTTCAAAACTAAGGGGATTAGGTATGTATGTCTTCATAGACTTAGCAATCAAATCGTTGGGCGGAGTTGGGTCCCTTGTCCCACAAACAAGGGGGTCTCATATCGTCTTGGTCATGACCTTAAAATTACATTGATTAATAATAATAATAATATAATAAAGGTATTGTAAAATTAGATAATAAGTTACATAACTACACATGCATTTGTGACAATTTGAACCAAATAAAAAAAATCAAACAACAAAATCTATTTTCCACAAATATTTCTAACAACTAAATCTATTTTTATATTTAAAAATATATGTTAAATTAACAATCTCATTACGAATAATATCACCAAATTTTACGAAAAAAAAAACACTTTATTAAACTACAAACAGGTTCAATCAGATTGATTTATGTTTCAATCCTTGAGTGTTCGTTCCTATAATCAAGTTGAAATAATTAGTCGAACCATCAAGTATTTATTATAAATTGTCACAAGACACTTTTTCATATGTAATAATACGGTATATTATGTTATTGAAACCTAATCTAATCTTTTCCAAGTTGAATGTAGGCTAGATTAATTAATACCTTAAGCTTTGCCTCCATGAAATCAAGGATAGTTGCTCGAATATTCCCTCAAACTCCTTCATCAATACTTAGAATTGTTATTGTCTTTTCACCAGATGGTGGAGATTCCTGCAAGCCTTAGCCATGGCTGATGTTCGAGGCCTATCAAATACTTTTATATAAACATACGATATATTGAATGAACTAAAACAATTTATCCATAATATATTTCAGTGGACAGAATGAAGCAAACACTTCAATGGATTGATACAGAGAATAGTAAATTAAAGGGAGTTGTAAGAGGTACAAGATGAAGATTGATTGCATTAGCATTTTGAGAAGAGAACAAATAATTAATGTAGTTCCAAGTTCATAAAATAAACAAAGCCTAAACTATTTTTCATAGCAAGTATATATGATGCTCGTTAATTAACTGTGACACGGTTCGTGAGGGCAGAAGAGTGAGATGGTTATGACATCATCCATCAAGTCAGATCCCTGAGACAGTTATGAGATCATCCGATGGCTAAGAATGCTACTTTAATCATCTAACAACATATCTCACATGGAAAATGGTATGCAAAATGGCGCAAGATGACATTTAAGGGTGTTTTTCTCAAAGGAAATGCTTTACAGTACAACTAGCACAACCATATTTACCAATATGGTTGCTATATGCCGATAGGCGTATATGAAGCATACATACAACCACATTTTCCAATCTGATTGATATGCGCCGATAGGCTTGTATCAAGGACATTAATGCTTATTATGTGTATTTTTTTAAACACCAACTATTGATGATTATTAATAACTATATAAATAATAAAAAACCATATCTTTATATATTTAGCATATATTATTATATGATTATTATATTAATATTAAAATAATAATATTAAATCATAATAATATTAAATTATTATAATAATTATATTATATTATATTATAATAATAATAATATAATAGTTAGTGTATTATTAATAATACTAATAATTATTATTATTTTTATTATTATTATGAACCAATAATAACAACCCATGGTCCAGTAATAATTAGAATTGTGATAAGTGAATTATAAACCCAAGGGATTAATACTAAAATCCAATGGAATAATATTAAAACCATGAGATTAATATTATAAACCTAATGTATATAAACCTTAAGATAAATATTATAAACACTAAAATAAACATGATTCATCATCTTAATTTTTATAAATAATGACAACCATATTCTTATGATTATTGTATTAGTATTATAATATTAATATTAATTAGTAATAATAATAATTATAAGAAGAGCTTCGGCGTAAATCACATATAGAAAGACCTTTGTCGACGCGTTTCGAACCAACAAGTGTGGTTCATGGTCAGGACAAGTATGGTTTCGAACCAATAATAATAATGGATAATAATATTACATGATCATTTTACTATTATAATAATAATATAATATAATAGTTATTATATTATTATTAAAAATTATTATTATTATTATTATTATTATTATTATTATTTTTAACTCATAATAACAACCCATGGTCCAATAATAATTAGAATTGTGATAAGTGAATAATAAACTAAAGGGATTAATATTAAAACCCAATAGAATAATATTAAACCCAAGGGACTAATTTTATAAATCCAATGTATATAAACCCTAGGATAAATATTATAAACACTAAAATAAACATGATTCACCATCGTTGATTTTTATATTCAGACAATCCTTATCGCAACTCCATGTTGGACCATGGTTGATCGGGGAATAATAAACCCAAATCAACAATAAAGCCAAGGGATTAATACTACGACCCCAAGGGATTATGAACCTAAGGGAATAATATTGAACCCAAGGGACTAATATTATAAATCCAAAGTATATAAACCCTATGTGGAGACAATTTTTATCATAATGCGAGATCGGACCATGATTTACCACAATTGACCATGGTTGGTTATGGTTGGCCATGGTTGACCATGATTGATATTATAAACCCAAGTTAATAATAAACCCAAGGGATTGATAATATGAACCCAAGGGATTAATACTAAAACACCAAGGGATTATGAATGCAAGGGAATGATATTAAACTGAAGGGACTAATATTATAAACCCAACATTGGTAAAACCTAATATGAATATCACAAACACTAAAATAAACATGGCTTATTTTCATAGTCACACAATCCTTATCACAACGCGACATTCAACCATGGTTGACCATGGTTCGCTATGATTGACAATGGTTGACCATGATTGATATTATAAACCTAAGGGAATAATAAACCTAAAGGATTGATATTATAAACCCAAAGGAATAATAAACCCAAGGGATTAATACTGAAATAAAGATGGTTGAATTAATAAACCCTAAGAATTAATATTATAAACTCAAAGGATTAGTAAACCAAAGGGATTATTAATATTATAAATCCTAGGAACTAAAAAACTCAACCGTTCAATATTATAAACCCAAGGAATTAGTGAGCCCAAGGGATAAATATTAAAAACATAAGGGATCAAGATGCGCAAGTGATCGATATTACAAACACAAGAGATTAATAAAGCTTACCATGATTGATATTATAAACTCAAGTTAATAATAAACCTAAGGGATTAATACGAAAACCCTAGTGGATTATGAACCCAAGGCAATAATATTAAACCCAATAGAGTAATATTATAAATCCAACATTGGTAAACCCTAATATAAATATTACAAACTCTAAAATAAACATGGTTTATTTTAATGGTGAGACAATCTTTGTCACAATGTGACATTCAACCATGGTTGGCCATTGTTGGATATGATTGGCAATCGCTAATCATGATTGATATTATAAACCTAAGGGAAAAATAAACCCAAGGGATTGATATTATAAACCTAAAGGAATAATAAACCCAAGGGATTAATACTAAAACCCCAAGGGATTATGAACCTAAGGGAATAATATTAAACCCAAGGGACTAATATTATAAACCCAACATATATAAACCCTAAGATAATTATTATAAACACTAAAATAAACATGATTGGCCATCATTGATTTTCATATTGAGACAATCCTTATCCCAATTCCATATTGGACCATATTTGACTTCATAACAAACCATTGTTGGCCAAGGAATAATACACGCAAGCAATTGATATTAAAAACACAAACGAACAATAAACCTAAGGGATTTATACTAAAACCTCGGGATTAATATTAAAGCCAATAATAAAAACCCTAATACTATAATCCCAATATTAAACTCTAAGATAATAAATCTAATATTAAACACAATATTAGAAACCTATTATTTGAAACCCTAATATAAGTATTACAAACTCTAAAATTAACATGGTTTATTTCCATGGTGAGACAATCCTTGTCACAATGCGACATTCAACCATGGATGGCCATGGTTGGATATGACTCGCAATGGTTAATCATGATTGATATTATAAACCTAAGGGAAAATAAACCCAAGGAATAATAAACCTAACGGATTAATACTAAAACTCCAAGGGATTATGAACCCAAGGGAATAATATTAAACCCAATGGACTAATATTATAAACCCAATGTATATAAACCGTAAGATAAATATTATAAATGCTAAAATAAACATGATTGACCATCGTTGATTTTTATATTGGAACAATCCTTATCACAATTCCATATTGGACCATGGTTGACTCATAACAAACCATGGTTGGCCAGGGAATAATACACCCAAGCAATTGATATTATAAACGCAAAGGAACAATAAACCCAAGGGATTTATACTAAAACCCGAGGATTAATATTAAACCCAATAATAAAACCCATAATGTTATAATCCCAATATTAAACTCTAAAATAATAAATCTAATATTAAACACAATATTAGAAACCTAATATTTGAAACCCTAATAACAAACCCCATTTTTCTAATGTCACATTACAACATTGAATATCACATTATTATTGGATTGATTATCACATTGAGACAATGTTTGTGACAATGTAATGCTTGACAAATTTTTAGACAAATGTGACATTCGACCATTGTTGATCATGATTGACTATGTTTGGTGATGACTAACGATGGTTTACCATTGTTTACAATAGTTGACCATGGTTCATTTTCATATTAAGACAATCTTCCTCTATAATATGAACCCTTAAATTAATAAACCCAAGGGATTGATATTATAAAACCAAGGAATTAATATTAAAACCCCAATGGAATATAAACCCAACGGAATAATATTAAACCCAAGGGATTAATATTAGAAACCCAAGGTATATAAACACTAAGATAAATATTATAAACGACATGGTTAATTGCCATTTACCATAGTTGATTTTCATATTGAGCTAATCTTTGCCACACTGCGACATTGGACCATCATTGTCCATGGTTGATCATGGTTGGCTTTCATATTGAGACAATCTTTGTCATAACGTGACGTTGCACCATCGTTGACCATTGTAGACCATGGTTGATAATCTTACAACACTTGACCATGGTCCATTTTCATATTAAGACAATCTTTGTCTAGGAATATGAACCCTTAAATTAATAAACCGAAGGGATTGATATTATAAACCCAAGGGATTAATATTAAAACCCCAAGGAATTATAAACCCAAGGGAATAATATTAAACCCAATGGATTAATATTATAAACCCAAGGTATATAGAAACTAAGATAAATATTATAAAAACAGGGTTAATTGTCGTTTACCACGGTTGATTTTCATATTGAGCTAATCTTTGCCACAATGCGATGTTGGACCATCATTGTCCATGGTTGATCATGGTTGATTTTCATATTGAGACAATCGTTGTCATAATGTGATGTTGCACCATGGTTAACCATTGTAGACCATGGTTGATTTTCATATTCAGACAAATCTTTCTCACAATGAGAGATATTGTCTCAATATAATAAACCCAAGTGATCAGCATAATAAACCCAAGAAATTAATGAACCTAAGCTATTAATAAACCTAAGGGATTAATAAGCCTAAGAGATTGTCCCAATATCATAACCCCAAGCAATTAATCATCCTAAGGGATTGATAAACCTAAGAGATTAATAAACCCAAGGTATTAGTATTATAAACCTAGGGGATTAATAAAGCCAAGGGATTGATATAAATAGTAGGATTAATATTACAAACCCTAGGATTAATATTAAACCCAATAATAAAAACCCTAATATTATAATCCCAATATTAAGCTCTAAAATTATAAATCTAATATTAAACACAATATTAGAAAGCTAATATTAAACCACAATTTTCTAATGTCAAATTACAACATTGAATAAATTTCAATGAAATATAACATTGCAACAAACATTATTAGATTTATTATCACATTGAAACAATGTTTGTCACAATGCAATGCTTGAAAATTTTTTAGATGAATGTGACATTCGACCATGGTTGACGACGATTCACAATGGTTTACCATTGTTGACAACAACTCACCATGGTTCAATTTCATATTAAGACAATCTTTGTCTAGGAATATGAACCCTTAAATTAATAAACACAAGAGATTGATATTATAAGCTAAAGGGGTTAATACTAAAACCAAAAGGGATTATAAAGGGAATAATATTAAACCCAAGGGATTAATATTATAAACCCAAGGTATATAAGCACTAAGATAAATATTATAAAGGCTAAAATAAACATGGTTAACTATGGTCTACCATGGTTGATTTTCACATTGAGATAATCTTTGCCACAATGTGACGTTGGTCCATCATTGACCATGGTTGACCATGGTTGATTTCCATATTGAGACAATCTTTGTCAAAATGTGATGTTGGACCATGGTTGACCATGTTTGATTTTTATATTTAGACAATCTTTCTCACAATGACACATTGGACCATGGTTGACCATCGTTGACAATGATTATAAACCCAGACGATTTTTATCAAACACTGTGATTAATATTATAAATCCTATGAATAATATTATAACCTAGGAATATGAACCCATGGATTTATAAGCCCAAGGTATTAATATTATAAACCCTCAAATAAACATGGTTGACTAAGGTTTACCAAGGTTGATTTTCATATTGAGACAATCTTTGTCACAATGCGACATTGGACGATGATTGATCTTGATATTGTCACAATGTGACGTAGGACGATACCTAACCATGATTTACCATGGTCTATGATGATTGAAAGTGGTTTACCATTGTTGGCCATGGTTAACAATGGTTGAGAATGGTTCATATTCTTACTGAGACAATCTTTGTCACAATATGACATTGGAAAATGGTTGACTAAGGTTTACCTTGATTATAATCCCAGGGGATTTATATTAAACTTAAGGATTAATATTATAAACTCTATGAATAAATCCAATGGTTTACCAATGTTGACCATGGTTTAATATGGTTGACCATGGTTGATTTTTCTATTGAGACAATATTTGTCATAATATGATGTTGGAATACGGTTGAAAATGATTATAAACCCAAGCGATTTGTATTAAACCCTATGTATAATATTATAAACCCTATGTATAATATTATAAACCCTATGAATAATATTATACCCTATGTATATGAACCCTTAGATTAATAAACCCAATATATTTATATTATAAACCCAAGGTGTTAATACTAAAATCCCAAATGATTGCTAACGCAAGTGAAAAATATTAAACCCAAGGAATTAATATTATAAACCCAAGGTAAATAAACCCTAACATAAATATCATCGTTGACCATGGTTGATTTTTATATTGAGACAATAATTTTCACAATGTGATGATGCAACATGATTGACCATAGATATTATATCCAAGGGATTAATATTATAATCTCAAGGTATACAAACTCTAAAATAAATAATACAAACCCTAAAATGAACATGGTTGAATAAAAGAAATATGGTTGACTATGGTTGACTATTGTTTGGAGATTTATGAGATTTAAATTAAACCGAAGTATTAATATTATGAACCATATGAATAATAGTACACCCTATGAATATTAACCCCTAGATTAATAAACATAAGGTACTGATATTATAAACCCACGGGAATAATAAACCCAACAGATCAATACTAAACACCCAAGGTAATAATATTACAGAGAAGGCATAAATATTATAAACCGAAGATATATAAACCCTAAGATAAATATTGTAAACCATAAAATTATCATGGTTGACCATGGTTGATTTTCATATTGAGACAATCTTTGTCACAATGTGGCATTGCAACATCGTTGACCATGGTTGACAATGATTTATTTTCATATGCACACAATCTTTTGTCACAATGCAATGTTGGTTCATGGTTGATTTTCATATTGAGAAAATCTTTGTCACAACGTTATGTTGGACCATGATTATAAACCTAGGGTATTTATATTAGACCCAAGAATTAATATTGGACCCAAGGATTAATTATGAAACCCCCAAATTTTATAAACTCAATGGAATAATATTGGACCCAAGGGATTACTATTATAAACATAAATTATATAAACCCCACAATAAATATTATAAACCCTCAAATAAACATGGTTCACTATGGTTGACCATGGTTGACTATTGTTGATTATGGTTGACAGTAATATTAAACCCCAAGGGATGAATATTATCAACCCAATTTGATTAATGAAATTCATGGAATTGATATTAAACCTAAGGATTAATATTATGAACCCTATCAGTAATAGTACACCCTAGGAATATGAACATTTAGATTAATAAACCCAATGGAATTATATTATAAACCCAAGGGATCAATACTAAAAACCCAAGGGAATAATATTACAACCAACGGATAAATATTATAAATCTAAGGAATACAAACACTAAGATATACATTGTAAACCATAAAATTATCATCGTTGACCATCGTAGATTTTCATATTGAGACAATATTTCTCACAATGCAATGTTGCAAGATGGTTGACCATGGATATTAGACACAAGGGATTAATAGCATAAACCTAAGGTATATAAGATGTAAATTTGATATTATAAACCCTAAAATAAACATGGTTCACTAAAATAAATATGGTTGGGAGTAATATTAAACCCACGGGATGAATATTATCAACCCAACTTAATTAATTAAATCAATGAGATTTATATTAAACCCAAGTATAAATATTATGAACCATATGAATAATAGTACAACAGAGGAATATGGACCCTTAGATTAATAAACCCAAAGTATTTATTTTGTAAACCCATGGGAAGTAAACCCTAAAATTATGATGGTTGACCGTGGTTGATTTTCATATTGAGACAATATTTGTCACAATGCCATGTTGCAACATGGTTGATCAATGATATTATATCCAAGAGATTAATATAATAAACTAAAGGTATACAAACCCTAAAATAAATATTATAAACCCTAAAATAAACATGGTTGACTAAAATGAATATTGTTTACTATAGTTGACTATCATTCGCTATTGTTTGGAGTAAAATTAAAGCAAAGGGATCAATATTATCAATCCAATTTAATTAACTAAATCCACGGGATTTATAGTAAACCCAAGGGTTAATATTATTAACCGTATGAATAATAGTACACCCTAGGAATATGAACCCTTAGATTAATAAACCCGTGGGATCAATACTAAACACCCAAGATAATAATATTACACACAAGGGATAAATAACCTAAGATATATAAACCCTAAGATAAATATTGTAAACCTTAAAATTATCATGGTTAACCATGCTTGATTTTCGTGTTGAGACAATATTTTTCACAATGCGATGTTCCAACATGGTTGAACATGATTTATTTTCATATGCTGACAATCTTTTGTCACAATGCAATGTTGGACCATGGTTGATGTTTATATTGAGAAAATCATTGTGACAATGTGACGTTGGACCATGGTTGACCATGATCATAAACCAAGGGGATTTATATTAGACCCAAGGATTAATATTCTAAATCCTGTGAATAATATTGAGCCCTATGAATAAGAATCCTTAGATTAATAAATATAAGGGATTGATATTAGAAACCAAAGGGATTAATACTAAAAACCCAAGGGAATAATATTTCACCCAAGGGATAAATACTATAAACCCAATGCATATAAAACCTAAGATAAACATTATAAACCAAAAAACAGACATGGTTTACCACGGTTGACCATGCTTCATCTTCATATTGGGACAATCTTTGGCACAATGTGACATCAGACTATGGTTGACCATGGTAGATTTTCATATTGAGACAATCTTTGTTACAATGTGACATTAGACCATGGCTGACCATGATTATAAACCCAAGAGAATTATATTAACCACTAGTATTAATATTATAAACCCTATGAGTAATATTATACCCAAGGAATGCAAACCATTACATTAATAAACCTAAGAGATTGATATTATAAACCCAAGGGAATAATTCTAAAATCCCAATGTGTTATAAACCCAAGTGAATAATACTAAACCCAAGGGATTGATATTATAAAACTATGGTATATAAATCCTAAAATAAAAATTATAAACCCCAAAATAAACGTAGTTCACTAAATAAATATGGTTGACTACGGGTTGACCACAATTTTAGAACATTGTTTATGGTGACCATGTAATTAATAAACCGAAGAGATTAAATCCTTGGATTTATTAATCGCTTAGGTATATTATATTAATCAAATAAGAGATGCTATTAAACATGATTAATATTGTATTAATGATGTTAATAATCTTTTAATTAAGAATATTGTTTTCAAATTCATTATTATTAATGATAATTTTTATTTAAATATCTTTTAGAATATATTATTTATTTATAATAATAACTATTATAATTTTATAATAACTAATATTTAAAGTGTTATTTTTAATATCTATAAGAACTAATATTTAAAATGTTAATTTTTTTAAATATTTAATAACCTAAAATTGTAAATGGTGGAGATGGCATATGACTTTTTTTATGCTATTTCTGAATTCTTCATTGCAATTTATATATAAAACTACTAGTACATTGGATTTAGTTTTAATATTCAATAGTAGGATTAATATTATAATTCTTATGAATAATATTATACACTAGGAATACAAACCCTTATATTAATAAACCTAAGGGATTGATATTATAAACTCAAGGGAATAATAAAACCAAGGGAATAATTCTAAAACCCCCAATGTGTTATCAATCCAAGGGAATAATATTAAACGCAAGAGATTTATATTATAAAACTAAGGGGTATATATATATCCTAAAATAAAAATTATAAACCCTAAAATAAACATTGATTATGGTGACTATGGAATTAATAAACGAGAGACATTAAGTCCTTGAACTTATTAATCACTTAGATTTATAATATTAATCCAATAAGAAATATTATCAAACATGATTAATATTGTATTAACGATGTTGTTAATAGTTTTTATTTAATAATATTATTTTCAAATTCATTATTATTAACGATAATTTTTATTTTTATATTTTTTAAATATATTAGTTATTTATAGTAATAACTATTATAAATTTATAGTAACTAATAAGTAATATATTTAATATTAATATTTAAAGTGTTATTTTTAAGATTTAACTAGTAACTATTATTTTTAATATTTATAATAACTAATATTTAAAGTGTTATTTTTTAATATTTATAATAATTAATATTTAAAATGTTATTTTTAATATTTATAATAACTAATATTAAAAATGTTAATTTTTTTAAATATTTAATAACCTAAAATTTTAAATGCTAGAGATGACATATGAGTTTTTTTATTTTATTTATGAATTCTTCATTGAAATTTATATATATAATTACTAGTATATTGGATTTAGTTTTAATATTAAATGGTAGGAATACAAACCCAAAGGATTGATATTATAAAACTAAGGTATATAAATCCTAAAATAAGAATTATAAACTCTAAAATAAACTTAGTTCACTAAAATAAATATGGCTGACTATAGGTTAACAACAATTTTAGAACATTGATTATGGTGACTATGGAAGTAATAAACCTAAGAGATTAAATCCCTATATTTATTAATAGCTTAATTATATAATATTAATCAAAAAAATTGTTATTAAACATGATTAGTATTGTATTATAACTATTATTAATATTTTTTAATTAATAATATTGTTTTCAAATTCATTATTATTAATGATAAATTTTATTTGTATATATTTTTAAAATATATTATTTATTTATAATAATAATTATTATAAATATATAATAACTATTCAATTTTTAATATTTATAATAACTAATATTTAAAATGTTAATTTTTAATATTTATAATAACCAATGTTAATTTTCTTATATATTTAATAACTTCAAATTGTCAATGGTGGAGATCACATATGTTAATTATATGTTAGAGCATCGAGGCTTTCCCTTAATTTATTTAATCTTAAGGTTTTTCTTATAGAAAATATTTTCATATGTACTATTCATATGGTATTGTGAAATGTTTGGAAACTTTCCCTTAATTTAGTTAAAGTTAGGGTTTTTCTTATAGAAAATATTTTCGTATTTATTATTCAACCTTTGTTACCTATTATAAATAAATAGTTGTTTCAACATGTTGTAAATGCGGAAGAATAGGGTTTTTCTTATAGAAAATATTTTCATATTTATTATTCATATATTATAGTGAAATGTCTGGAAACTTTGTTACATTGTTTCAACATGTTGTAAATGTGGAAGAACATGATGCAGTATATCTATACCAATAGACTGAGGTTTAACCATTTTGGTATTTTCTAAGCATTTAGTTTATGATAAAATTGTAATTTTCTTTGTAATTAAAATTAAAAATATGAACTTGGATGTGGGTGATTAATGGGAATTCAATGCCGATAAGACAGGAGAATGGTAGACGACAGTGTCACATGGCCACCCGTGTCCTCCTTCATGCCAAATTATGGCAAAATACAAGTTACAGGCAGACACCATTAATCTGGTGCATCGGTCAAGGCAACCATAGCAGGCTTAAAGCCATGGCGAATATCAGCAACATTTCATTATCCCTCTCCCCGCTTGACTACTTTTGCCCCCCACAAGTAGAGGAGCCGAACACATGCATTGTCATAGGGCGACGCTTCTGGCTTCTATGTTATGTGGATTTGAGCAATGGACACCACTTCACCCATTCCACCCACTGTGATTTCAATTTTACCTAGCATTCCTCTGCCACTAGCCCAATCAACACTAGAAACCCCAGAGCGAACAATATCCTATATGCTTCTAATTCTGGTCTAACTCTGCTATCCCTGCTCAAAACTCTAATAGCCATCCTGCTGGTCACGCAATGATGTAGATTAGGCATAGAATGCGTAGTAGACGTGGACGTAGTTGAGGCTGTAGCACTCACCCAGCCACGTAGCCCACTCCTGATTCAGAACCCCTGTCTCCTCCCCCTCTTCTAGCTAATTCAGAGGTCATCT